>HG992185.1:11878194-12194423 GCA_905220545.2 Melitaea athalia | reverse complement strand
GTTTCTGCAAGATAACATCATCCATCAACCTTTCACAGATGAATATAGTACCAATTCTATAAGCTCTGTAAGCGGATACAAGAATTTTTAGACTTTTATTTTTAAAAATATTAATGTAATGAATTAGTACATTACTCTTAGTAAATAAAAACTTTTTTAAACAAGCATTTCTATTTTGTAACATTCACAAAACAAAGTTTAAAAATTTTAAAATTGCACAATTTTTTTTTTATAATATAAAAATAAATATATATAAAAAAAAACCGTCAGCGTCGGACCACGTCCTAGTTTTACTAGGCAGTCACAGGACTATCGATTTGTAGTCATATTGCCTGTAATATTATAATTATAATGCATGTTTATCAAAAGGCATGGGCATTTTGAGCCCGTGGAAGTTAATTCTAAATAAAAAAAAAAAAATAAAAAAAAATTGCACAATTTATTATAGGTATTGTACATATATATGTAGGTATAGGTTATATATGTATGTATGCATATTGGTTATACGTATCCAAGATATGCTTATACGCATTTACAGCCTTCAAACAATTCAATTTTGTAACATTCTCAAATAAATGTTTAAAAATTTTTCAATTGCTCACAAGAATGTCTTCATCTCGAGATTCAGTATTGGAGGCATCAATTCGATTTGCTGCCATTCGATTACCCGAGGCGGAGTGTTAGCTTGATCCATTGGCCAGACGTCTGGCGTGCTAACGCGGTAAAGGAAAAACAAATAAAAGCACATTTACCAACCGATTAATATTCGACGGACCACGGTCTGGGCTCCCTGACCACATCGTTTGTTTAACCTTTTCTGTCAATTTGATTTCCGACCTCAGGGTATGTAATTTCCATTATGGAGGCGAAACGCTTTGTTTGTCGACATGTGGAGTAATAAAACTTGTGTATCTATTTTATCTATTAGTTAAAAAACTAACACTATATTTTTAATTTAAAGAAAATAACAACAATATTAGAAAAAAAAAACGAGTGTTCTTAGACCACACGACTGAAGTAAAACTTCTTTAGCAAAAGCCTGTACAATAGGCCCTGCACTGTGTCTTAGATATACGAAACGTAACTGGCTATTGATAGAAAGAAAGAAAATGTGCGCTCGCACCTTTCTCTCTTGCTCCGTTCGCCTCGCCCGATCACACTTTTCGTAACGTTATACTTAAAAAAAATTATTTTATTTTTATTAAGTAATCTTATTGGATTGATATATTAAGACTTTTCCAGAACTCATAGTTAATAATTTCGTTTCGAAAAGTAATTTTAAAATGTTACTACATTCTTAAATATCAATGAAAAAAAAATTGTTTTACATATTTATATAGGTATATGCTAGTACAAATACTCTTATGTGAATACATAGAAAGGTTTGATCTTTGTAGTATGTTAGTAGTACCAAGATAAAATAACGCGTAAATGTTTATACTCTATAATATTCATCACAGGTATCAAGCCGTAGTAAGTTTGTATGTTCACTATTACTGAGAGATAACATGCATCTGCGGTAATTTTCCAACTCTCGTCTTAGTTTCAGTATCTAAATACCGCCCCGGGCAGACTCCCACACGTTTTGATATATAATTTACTTGCGATTTTCACTGATTCAACAAAGATCAAGGTAACATTACGAGTATGTAGGTACTTTACAAACCCATAAATTAATACAATGTGTTTATCTTTAGTACCTATATGGTTTTTGCTTCATAAATTATTTTGTTGTAGAAAAATAAATTAGTTCTATAAAAATATTATGCTTAAAGAAAAAAAACGCGTTAAAAAAAGAAAAATAAGTTTACACAATATACATATTTTACACGTGAAATTTACTTTCACATTGGTTATCTAAAAAGTATTAAGTGAAGAGCATTAAAGGCAAGTGTCTATATTACTAGTGTTCAGGGAATTCAAATCAAACTCGTCTCATTAGCTCGTACGGGAAAACTTGGATTAGTTGACCAACTTCTAGAAGTGGACCGGTCGGCATCCATGACGCACTGCGATAAGTTTGCTCTGAAATTTTCTATTTAATTACTTTATAAAAATTTAAAAATCTTTAGAAGTTATGAATCATAAGAAAAGTCAAACTCAATTTAACTTCTATTTTGATTACAAAAATGAAACAGTTGATGAAGTTGTTTTATCTTGCGATAGTATGGAATGTCATTTAGTTTCTTTTACGTGTGGATCATTGAAGGTCTTAGGGTCACATTAACGCAAGCGAACGCCTGCGATTTTCCAACCGAGTTGTGTCGCTCTAGAGACATTCGTTATCTGCCTCAGCTTGCTTGGATTTATTGACTTTTTTCCTGCCTTAATTTCCAGAGATTCGGTCGAATGGACGAACTCTACCACCGGAACATTAACGTGGCCCCGGGGAAATATCGTTTGTGTTTCATAGTATTTTAAATTATCACTTGCATCCACCGTCTTAGTAAAAAGTAATACGTACAGTTTGAATATCGGAAGAAAATCACATTTCATACGCAAATAACTAAATGTAGATATATATATGGGAAAGTTAATGATGCAAAAGGCGTCCTAATCCCATATCATAAAGAGGATTCTCGGGTCCGAAAAATTTGTTTAAAAAATTCAATACCTTCTATAAGAAAATCTCGTTTTAAGAACGCAACGGCCTGCAAACATTCCCATTTTCCCTTAATAACATGAGAGAAATTGCTCGATTAGTGTAGAAGGGGATAGATCCGAGCGTTCGATTGCGATACGTACCTAAATCCGAACTAAGCGTGCTCAGGTATTTTTAGTTTAATCTTATTTTACGCGAAAACATTTCGAAACTCAAATTTTTTTTTTTTTTTTTTTTAATGTTACTAGGTTGGCAAACAAGCGTACGGCTCACCTGATGGTAAGACCGTAGCCTATAGACGCCTGCAACATCAGAAGCATCGCAATAATAAGTATTAAAATTATATTTATAAATAGTTTGTTTGTCTCTTTTAGTGATATGTTTTAAGAACATTTTTATAGTTAGGTAGCTGGCCCCACGAACTTCGTACTGCCATATTTTTCTCGTGAATATATACAAAAAAATTAACTTTGTTTGCCTTCGTTCGTCGATTTGTGTGCCGTCGAGCCATTTGCCCTGACAGTAAAAACACACAAAAAATATTATCTTATTTGTTGCAATGTTATTTGGTGTTATGCATGTTTATACATTTCGGCGATTTATTTATATATAAATATAGATTTTGTTAAGCAAGCGGAATCGTGTTTTAATTAAGAGCTAATTACTGCTTTATATATGTGATCGGTGTGTATCATTTTTCGTCGAAGTAGGTATATAAAGGATTTAAAATTCGATAAAAGGAAGAATCTCACAGGATAGAGTGCTCAACAAGCTTTCCAGTTCTCTTTAAAAATTTAAATCCATCAATGTGACGAGACCATTTCCCTTTTCTATAGCTGAGCGATATTTGGTATAAAATTTATAGTATGTAGAATATGAGAATAGGAACCGATTTTTTTAAAATTAGATTCTTACAGTAGGTAATATTGTTTCGTCTAATTTAAAGTTCATTTTTCATCGAATTTGATTATACCCATGTAAAATATATTTAAAAGAAAAAAAATATTTGTCAATGTATTTACCAGTCATTGTATTTGTCCAGGGGCAGGTAGAGGGTAAGCGGTCACGCGGTCGATCGCCTACGCGTTGGACAGACCTCATCAAGGCTGCGACACAGACCTCCATAGTCCAGAGTTCTCGAGACGCTAAAAACCGCATCAAGTGGAGGCGTATAGCGGGGGCTGCTTTAGCAATGGATCATCGTCAACCACGACCACTCTGTCAAGAGTGAACGACTAAGGAGGAGGATTTACCAGAATGGTATCTAATATAGCCGTGCGAAGTTTATATCACTGAAAAGATAAGAGAGATATATATCATTTTGATCTTAGGATATATATCACTCAATTGTTTCTTCATCT
The DNA here is from genome assembly GCA_905220545.2 of Melitaea athalia. Classification (NCBI taxonomy): domain Eukaryota; kingdom Metazoa; phylum Arthropoda; class Insecta; order Lepidoptera; family Nymphalidae; genus Melitaea; species Melitaea athalia. The sequence goes on along the minus strand of HG992185.1, from coordinate 12,190,460 downwards.
CATTTGGCTCAGTGAATGACAACTGACAAGTGTTTCATCGTATGATACAATATGAATCGAAAAGATACAGAGAGATACTATAGCTATCTCTCTCTTTCGTATGATAAGCGCCATCGTCCGATCTCGTTTACTCTGGCTCAGTAACAGAGTTACAGCTGTCTCTCTCATTCGCATGATAAGCGCCATAGTCCGGTCTCGTTTACTCTCTCGCAGTCCGTCAGTATCTCGAAAATGAATCATAACCCTAGTGAGCTGGAGATACATTTGAAATGCAAGTGAGCGGGTGAAACATTAGCTCAATTGAAAAGAAATGTTTCATTTATATCTTTCTCTCATGAGTTACCCATGTCTAATCTAATAATTAATAAATTTGAACAGTCACATGATTTTTGAGATTAACGCAGAGCTTTCAACATATTTTATGAAGGAGAGTATTGGTTTGTAGTTTAAGACGGCAAGTTTGTCAATTCAAATCATTTTAAATTTTCATAATACGTATTCTAATATCTAATATCAGCTTCTTTCAATTTTAAATTTGTACATTGATCTTCATTGCTTTAGATACTTGAGCCCAGTCAATGCATCTTACAAGTTTTCTTCTATCTTATCTTATTCTATTAAACGAGCAATTCTTGTATATATATATATATGTATATAATATATATTCTGAATCTCGGAATCGGCTCCAACGATTTTCGTGAAATTTAGTATACGGGGGATTTCGGGGACGAAAAATTGATCTAGCTAGAATAGAAAGACAGCCTATCACAGTCCACTGTTGGACATAGGCCTCCACAAGTTCACGCCCGACATTATGACGCGAACTCATGTGTTTTGCCCATAGTCACCACGCTGGGCAGGCGGGTTGGCTTTGTCGCACCGAATGACCGAAGACGCTGCTGCCCGTCTTTGGCCTGTGTATTTCAAAGCCAGCATGGATGGTTATCCCGCCATCCGTCGGCTTTTTAAGTTCCAGGGTGGTAGTGGAACTGTGTTATCCCTTAGTCGCCTCTTACGACACCCACGGGAAGTGAGGGGGTGGCTACATTCTTTAGTGCCGTAACCACACAGCACACAAACACATAATCTATACAAGTAAATAAATAAAATTGGAGTGTCTTTTTGTAATATTAAAATAACCGCTTTTACTAAATGCAGGATTTTTACACGGTACATATACCGAAATAACATTTTTTTTACAATTTTTGTCTGTCTGTCTGTCTGTCTGTTTGTTCGGGCTAATCTCTGAAACGGCTAGATCGATTTTGACGGGACTTTCACTGGCAAATAGCTGATGTAATAAGGGGTAACTTACACTACTTTTATTTTAGTTTATTTATTTTATGACTGTGAGAACTGAACAATAACTTTTTTGTTAAATTTCACGCGGACGAAGTGACAGCTAGTACATTACATACATTATGTGATAAGTGACAATCCGAAACAGAATTTCCTTGTTTGTATTGTATACTTGAAAAGATTTTTTTTGTTTTCTAGGATTTGGCGTAAATTAAAAGGTTGGAACTAAAAATCTAAATAAAAAAATATAATGTAAAGATAACAATATAAAATAAATGAATAAATATTTACTAATAATAAAACTGTACATTGAAATTAATTTGTCAGTTTTCTGTAAATATTTTACTTGATTGATTATGAAAAGAAAATCATTTTTGTCAGTCAGATCAATAAACTGTTATGCTTTACATTTCATACAATCTTATTAACACTTCAGCCTATTGCAGTCCACTGCTGGACATAGGCCTCTCCAAGTTCGCGCCAGACATACTGGTTTTCCGCAACTCTCATCCAGCCTACACCGGCAATCTTACATAAATCGTCGGTCCAGCGGGCCGGACGACGCGACGTCCCACACTGTGCTTGCGAAGACGCGGTCTCCACTCCAGGTCACGTCTGCTCCAACGGCCATCGGTCCTGCGACACAAGTGACCCTAGCCCACTGCCACTTCAACTGCTGTGATCTTCTGCAAAGTTGAGGTACGAGTATTTCCCCAGTCAGGCAGCTCCAGATTTTGAGCAGAATATATCATGCTGTGCCCTACTTCAATAAATAACTTCAATATGATGATTCATCCTGTATATGGTACTGGTGGGATATGTCATTAATCCACTGGAGGTTTCCCCGTGAATGAGAAGAGAGTTTCAATACTGGTAATGAATTTCTGTTTAACGATAAATCCTTCTCCTACATGGGGAAGAGGTCTATGCCCAACAGTGGGATATTACAGGCTGAATCGTTTACGATAAAAATAATACGTTGGATACCTTTCTTATCCTTAATAAAGTCTGTTATGTTTCTTGTTCTCAGTCTTTTTTCGATTACATCATATGTTGACAGCTCCTGGGTCGATAAAAGATTGCATTGCATTGCATTCAGCCTGTAACACATCACTGCTGGGCATATGCCTCTTTCTCCATGTAGTAGAAGAATTGGAACTTAATTCACCACGCTGCTGCACTATGGGTTAGCGGATATTTTCCCTATTATGAGTAGCGATCGCTATCAGGTATTTATAATAACAACCGGGACCGACGGCTTAGCGTGCTCTCCGAGGCACGGTGGGGAGACCTACAACGACAGAACTCCAAATCGGAAAGAAATATTTGTACAAATACAAATATCCATCTCAAGCGGGAATTGAACCCGCAAACCTTCGGTGTTTTAAACCTTTCGGTTTCTTTGCGACTACTCACACTACTACACCAGATGGTCTAAAAAGCCTTGACCACTTTTCGATAGGCAAGTTATCATAGACATATTTGTTTATAAATTATATTTGATAAAAATATGTCTCATCGAGTTATCAGATCGGTAAAGGTCGATGTTCTACGTCTCCCCTACTAAAAGAAGAAGATTAAAAGAATAAAATTTTCTGCATTCATCTTTTTACTTTTAGAGCTATTATGCGCTATTTAACAAAAGAATTTGTTTCCACCAGTATGATAATACACGCTTGCAAATCATTCATCATTCATTGCTTTGCATTCTCACGTGACTGACGTTAAGAAGGCGAGTCAGATAGAAACGAGCACTAAACAAAAAAGTGGCTTAAACATATAAAACGGTGCAGGGATGTTAAAATCGGGGCAACAGGAGTATCAGCAATTTATATTTATTTAGCTAAAATTACAATTTTTTTATTTTGTTAGTAAAACACTTAAAAATTTAACATTATTAAAGGAGTTTCTCGTAATTTTCAGGATACTTGATAATACTACTGACTGCAGGTCGATTCAAATGCATTAATGCACCCGATTCGGTCACATTTTTACATGCAGAACTAAGAATAGACACATTAAATCCAGACTGGATCAAGAGTCAGGCGTAACTGGAATAAATTAAAAGTAAAAAACCTTTTTAAAAAACAAGCTTTTATTTGAATGCACTAAAACGAAAAAAATAAAATTTTAACACATAATCTATATGATAGAAAAGCTTGTCGCGAGATATGAGTACCTACTCGTATTTCCTTAGTTTGAAAATTTTAATAGTTAAAACCAATCACATCAATTTATTTAATTTACTTGTTTACAAGTAAATCTCGCAACAAGCTTTTATATCATATAGATTATGTGTTATGACTTTATAAGTAGACTAGCCGACCCGTGCCCACTTCGTTGGGCGTTATAATCCATTTCACATAAGAAGGGTACGGTGAAATTCGATATGTTCCAATACACTCTCACTATTTTCAGCAAATCAGATAAATATAAATGTTTTAAAATCACCAATTAATTTCTAAGGCAAATAATAATGCTTGATTAGATTGAATTGTTGACACGGCACGTCAGAGGGCGCAGGTTCAAATCCTGCTGATTTAAAATCTTTATATATTTTTATCTTTTTCCTTTTATCTTGTCACTCCTGAATAGTGTAGCTTTCTGTTAGCGAAAGAATTTTCATGATCGGATCAGTATTTGCGAAGATTACCCCGTATATACAAACAAAGTTATAAACTTTAACCTCTTTATAATATTATAGTATAGATAGTAAAAGTTTTAAAGTAAAAATTTATTTTTTTCGTTTTAGTGCATTCAAATAAAAGCTTGTTTGTTAAAAAGGTTTTTTACTTTTAATTAATTTTTGACTTTTTAGTCGGTATTCACGTCACTTTATTCGAATTATTCTTAGCAAGCCCTTTCATTTGATACCCATATTGTAGAAGTGCACTAAAAATAAGTAGTTCGCACTCTTGGATATGCCGCCATATTGGATTTAGAATGACGTCACAAAGTTAACCATGCATTGGCATCCAAATTGAACTTGTATACAAAATTTCAGCTCAATTAGCTGAAGATATCTGCTTCAAAATTGAATTGCAAGATTTCACCCGAACAAACATTAAATTTACATAAATACATACATACATACATTGCAAGTTAAATAAAAGCTTGTAAAAAGTACATATAGTCTAAGATCCGAGCTACATGTGATCTGTACCTATCTGCTTAATGGATAAAAATTAAATATGCAATTATCTTCTTAAGTAGTTAAAAATAAAGAGCGAAATGTTTGGTTGAAAAATTCCTGGCCTGGCTTTATTGAAGTGAAACTTCTTTAGGCGCATAAGGGGTAAAATTTGAAATGGAAACATAGGCTTTTTGTTCTTTTTTTTCATTTTTTTTGTATTATAAATTTGTCGTTTTGAATTAGTTTTTTTTAAATTAGTTTTTTTAATTACTTTGCCAAAGACGGTTCACTTCTGACATGTGTACTTTGTACGCACGCAATTTTTTTTATATTCGGCAACCACCATTCAAACTAGACTTTTAGCAGGCTACTGTCTGTGTCATCATTTTCGCAATGAAACAGCACTAACTTTGATGTAAGACTTATTTATTAAACACGTGAGTGAAAGTAACTAGAACAATATATATTAATATACCTGTTTATACCTGCCACCCAGTAGTTAAGCCAGAATAAAAATAGACAACCCAACGTTTGCGTTTTCTACAGGCTTCATGCTGTCGGTAGGTATTAAATGTATTCTTTAAACTCGTAGGTGCATTTTTATATAAAAATAAGTTTCTTAATAATATAAATTAATTTTCATCTACTAAGCAGATGGGCGAAGTTCGTCTCTAGTTCGGATCTGCAACTAATATTATTTAAAAAATAGTAGCAATATTTTCGGCAATGTTCTTTGTGAATTTAGTTTTAAGGTTTTAAATTTAATAACGAGTTGTTATATGCATTCGTTAAGATAAGTAATGAAATGCTTATCTAAACTACGACTAGATAACAATGTAAAATACCCAGAAAATTCAAGGACAAAGTGAAAAGTTCTTTAGTGTGTACTCTGTATTTAGTGTCATGGGATAGATAAGCTAAAAATAGCTCTGATATAATTTAAATATAAATAAAGAAAAAAAAAATAATAATCGGGAAATAGTAACCAACACATAATTTTTTTTTCAATTACAATAAAATGACACAATTTTAATACAATAAATTAATATTGTAAGATCTGCTATATTTCAAATTCAAGTATTGAAGGAATGCAATGTAATAGAAAGAATGGATATAATTCATTAATTTTCGAAAAAAATTCAAAAACGTAAACATCTAACAACCTGTAATTAAGATATGAATCCTGTTACATCGATTAATATATACAATCATGGATGAGATACATCATAGATGAACATGTACCTACTTGATAATAACATAGGTTGCTGTAAATGTTTTAACAACAAATTTAGTTTATCTTATTTGTGTTGTTTTGTCGAAATGAAAAAAAGGATCTAATTGAAATGAATCTATTAATTTTTTTATTAAATATATTTATTGCAATATTATAGATATGAACAAATCACAACTTAAGAACTGACTATTAACAGATAGTTGACATGATTTGTACCATACAAATCATGCTACTCCAAGTGTTTTGACTGCAAACGGCACAAATATGTAATGCCGTTTAGGCGTTTCAGCTTTTTCCTCAGCAGCTACGGCTCTTAAGGCTGTTTCCCTGACATAAGATGGAGTAAGTGTGTCAGCGCAGGTTATGTCCCACAAAAGCGCCCGTCCTCTTTTCCAGCAAACCAACGTCAATCCATCAGGTCTCTTGCCATCATCGCGACTAATTCCAGTAGGCTCGATAAGAGCAGGAACGTCGATGGTGGTTAGAGCTTTTATTAGACCTCTATCTATTACATATAGATAATAAAGTAATAAACTAAATTTGATTAAATTTAATAATTTAAAATTTGCAACTAATGCATATAAAATAACTAATTACGTACCTAAGAAGAAAGAAACTTAATACGAGAACTAGTACGAAGTACTTGAACAGTCGATATAGTTCCTATAACTGCAAATAAAGTGCGCGATGTGAATCCAATCATAGACTTAGCAGAGGTAATTCTAGAAAAAGTGGGATATCTTGTCGGATTAAAACCATTCAATTTAAATACCCTGGACCTTTGTCCTGTGAGTTTCCGTAGGCAACCGGGCATGAAATTTCATTTAATCGCTGGAAAGAAGTGCGTCTCGGCTAATGCAGATTGCGAAGCTCACCCTCGGGGCCCGGTTAATTTATAGCTCAACAAAATTTTATTCTTTCTTTAACTGTTCATTCGTCCATTTTTTCATAGTTAATGAACTGGACTTACTGAATTAGATATTTAATTTGGAAAAATGCGCTGTGCCCTTTGTCGTCGAGTCCTCGCCGTACTTAGATTTTTGTACTTTTTTACCAGTGCTTGGATTTTATTATTTAAGATATTTCTTTTGAAAAATAAATTACACTAGTTTTGTTTCAGGCATTATTATTATTTCTTTACAAGCATTGTATAGAAAACGATAAATAAACATCTTTTATTTGAAAAATAAAAATAAAACATTGCAACATTTGTTAAAATTACAATTCATTTGCAGTAAAAAACAATTTTACTTATATCTCATACTCGAACAAATTTATTTTTAAACCAATTTGCATTTATACAATATTCATTGCTCTGTAAGCCTTAAACCATGTTTTAAACAAATGAAAATATTAAAGAAAACTTATTAAAGAAAACTTTATTAAAAATATTAGAAAAAACCCCTCTGGGATACAGGCGTGACTATATGTTATGTTATGTTATGTGAAAAGATATATTTTTAATTAATAAAATTTCGTTTATTTTTAAAAACTTGAACATGTAATTGAATATGTGTGGCAACTGAATGTAGTCATATTAGCTGTGACAAGTGACATTATTATTTTTGAGTGGATTACACTATTAATCAAGTTCAAGTATGTAATTTGATTGAAATTCAGAAGACGCGAATGCAAAGAAATTATAATTATTGAAATCGTACTTATTGTATTTCTTAACGTTGAATCGATAGGAATAAGACAATAAGAACAATAACAAATCATCAAAATGTAAAAAAAAAACAAAATCTTTCGTTTACCTAATATTGAATACGAACCAATTCCCCCATGATTTGGTGACCTTATTCATGTTGACATCTTTATCGAACGATTTCTAAGATGTGAGGGCGTGGAAAAGTTAAATAAATTTAAGGAGGACATTAGATAAGGGAATGGCTTTTGTAATGTCTTCGGGACGCTGTAAATGCAACCAATGTGTGCCATAGATATCTGTCGAAAACACAATGTTGTTTTCTATTTACAATTTTTGCTTTATATGTTAACCTTATTCCGATAATTCTTTGTGAAACTTACAAAAATTTTAAATTAAAAGACTTGAGTTGCAATAGACATTACCTACTTATAAAATGAAGAAATATCATTTATCAAATTACAAGTAAGTCAAGCTACCAATTAGTTAAAGAGAAGTAATATAGTAAGTAGTAAGTAATGTGGCAGTAGTAAATTTAGAAAAAAATATGTGTATCTATTAAATCTATACTAATATAATAAAGCTGAAGAGTTTGTTTGTTTGATTGTTTGTTTGTTTGATTGTTTGTTTGTTTGATTGTTTGTTTGTTTGTTTGAACGCGCTAATCTCAGGATCTACTGGTCCGATTTGAAAAATTCTTTCAGTGTTAGATAGCCCATTTATCGAGGAAGGCTATGGGCTATGTATCATCACGCTAAGACCAATAGAAGCGGAGTAAACGCCGACGAAGTCGCGCGCAGAAGCTAGTAATAAATAAATAAATGCTTTATAGGTACTCAATGGCCCCCAGTAGGATTTTTTCTTTTTTACAAATTTGCATTTTCAACCCAATTCAGGATAACGCTATCCTATAATATATAATATGTTACTGTAAATGCACGAATCATGGTAAATGCTAAGATTTAAGAGTAAAAAGTAAGATGTACCAACTCTTAATGGTAAAATCCCGAACGATTTTGCGATTTGCACTTTTACCACCATTCACTTGGTAAGTCTTAGGATTTACATTAAAGGCTAATTGGGATTTACATTAAAGGCTAAAGGTGGCTAGTCTAGATTAAGACCCGCGTCGGTCTAATATTGAATAAGGTTAGGGTTATTTATTATTATTTTTTTGTAATGAAATTATGCCGATAAACGGACTAATTTTGAAGTTAGATAGGTTAGGGTTATTTTTTTATTTTATTTTTGTAACGCAATTATGCCGATAAACCGTCTACGGGTCTTAAGGTAAAGACTTACCAATTTAAGTTTTGACTGAAATAAATTACTTAATAAGAATTAATCATAAATATTAATCTTTATTTTATATCCAAAACCAACTTTTACTAGCTGTGAGTGGTAAAACCTAGTATGTACTAAATTCTAATAGGAAAAGTCCGAAAAAAATGTCCCATTTTCATAAATCCTTACATTTACCAACTCATGCCGGTAAATACTAAGACTTACTCTTAAATCTTAGGATTTACCTTTTACAGTAACATATATATGTTATTTTGAAGTATATTTAATTTCAGGAGTTTATTCTTTACAAGAGACCGCTATAGAACGATATAAATACCGCTATATTTTTTCGTTAGTATATCGATTTATCGTACTTCGGTTACATTCATCGTGCTTTATTACGGCTATTCATTTTTAATTATGTTGATAATCTTAAAAATGATTAAAAATATATATGACTGAAAATAATGTATACAACTGATTTCTGAGTATAACACAAAGAAAAAAAATGTACAGATAATATTTGTTAACTTTTATTCACTTACACGTAGAAAAACTTCAAAAAACTTTAAAAAAAAATATAGATTTCTTATATATTTTAGTACAATATAGACCATAAACTAAATAGATAAATCTTTCAATTTTGTGCATATAAACTTAGATCTGCAGTTGAAATATATCGGAGAATGTATTCAACTACGTTATTAAGTTACTGGTTTCTAAGATTCTTGGGAAAAGTTTTATTTGTATTATGTTATTTGTATTTCAACTAACTTGAGTGCGTTTTTTCAACTATGGGTTAATGTTGATAGTATCAAGCACAAATGTGTTTTTTAATCTCTAGAATTGATATTTATGTTTGTCACAATGATGTATTGTTTTATTAATAGCAATAACTTAAGTAACTCAAACAAAGTGGGCTGTAGACGATCAGAAACAAAAAATAAGTATGGTTGGAATTAATTCCCTTTTTTATTCCCGTCGTTAGACCAGCTTTTGAAATGTATGATGACCATGCAAGATCAAAAACTCAAGTTCTTTATAAAAAAATCGAAATTAACTTTATGCTTACATATGAAAAAAGTAAAGTACAGTAAAAATCTTAGTTTAATTTTGTTTCGAACCGAAACAGTTAAACATTTTAAGATTAAAATAAAGGGCAAAATGAAATTAAGAAAAACTAAAAATCACACGGAGAAAATATTTTTCAGATTTTTTTCGTATATTTAATATTTTTATAGCTATTTTTGAGGTTTTTATAAGTGAAGTAATTTAGTTTAACCCACTTCCAAGTTCTTCGTGATAAAAAGTAAACTTATAGACCGACAGCCCAGGAGGGCCAGGCTTTCGTCATTTCATAAAAGCTAAAAATTTACATTTTTATATATAATTATTTTATTAAATTTATTATTTCGAACAGAATATTAAAAAATTACGCATAAGGAAATGAAGCAAGTTAGTAGCCGCTTTATACGCCTTTGATACCTGCTATCTGCCAAAGTAACTATGAGTTAAACTTCATATTTGGCCATTGCTTCAACCTGTGTTGGGTTGCACTGAGAAACGTTCAGCTTTTATAAAATGATGAAGGTCTGGCCCTAACGGACTCTTGGGTTATTTGTTTAACCAAAGGCAAAATAAATTAATCAAACATGTCTATAGTTGCGGTTTTTGTTGTCGCTGTCATATGTTGTCACACACATCAATTAGGACCTTGTTGTCAGCTTGTCAAACTTGCTGTCAAACAAGTAGATTGATTGACAAACGCGTCGAATAAAGCTGCATACTATAAGGTGTTTGATCAAACATATAAACTTGACTAAAAATTTGTTCGCTCATAGGGCGCTTTGTACTAATATAATGTGCACCAGCGTTTGGGCTATTCAGAATATGATATGATGTCAATCAATAATTTAAAAAAATAACGCAGAAATTTAAAAAAAGTTTAGTACGTGGTTTAAATAAGTCTATATTTGTATACAATGGAGCACAAGCAAGACATTACAGTACCGTCTTCAAAATATATTTTTTGGGTCTGGTATTTTTATTTTAAGTAAAACTTATTACTAGTTGTATATTTTTACTGGTGACAGTAGTAATGTTATAGTCTCCATTATTAAAGTATATGAAAACATTAAGGACAAAAGTTTTGTAGAGTTTGTTACAAAATAATAGAATGGTAAACTATCTCTGTAATATACGTCCTTTCAGCTTCATAGGGTTAATTTCAAATTATGTCACAAGTTCCGAACACAATATGGCATCATTGAATAACCGCGGTGCTTGAACGGAGCATTGACGTTGACGAAGATTGCCTATAAATAATGGAGTCAGCTAACGACTAACGCCGAGCGCAATATGTCAGAATCAAATCTATTGTTAGTTCATCAGTTCATACTACGGTTCCTTGTTATTCATTGATTATCGTTCTTCGCTACGTAAACTGTTATTTCCTATTTCTAAAAACGGAAGACATGAACTATTGAATTAAATAAGGTCTCAGTTTACCTATAATAATATTAAATTATTAACACTATTTTATATAAGGTAAGCTTTTTAATTGTGTTAGTTATTAAGATAAGATTTTGTTATGAATTTTTTTTCCTGCTATTGATATTAAATAATTGTAGGAAATACCTATAAATGTTTATTTTTTAGCTTGAAAATAATACAAAAATTGAAATAAAACATTTGCTACATACATCACATAAAATATTATAATATAATAAATATAAAAACAATACCAATTTTCAAAAAATGAAAAATTGTAAAAATGACGTATGCATACAGTACGTTAAAATATTCAGAAACTAAATCATAATTCACGAGGACATGATGAAAACAGTGAATTGGTGAAGCCCGGCTGTCGGCACGCGTGTACAAATGTATCTGATTTATCTGCGCCACATGTCCGACTCTATTTTATAGCTCTATCGTTGTTTTCCACAGCCCATTGCGCTCATCAGTACGCGATGCACTCCAAACGAACTGATTCAATTCTACGTAATGATTATTAATGATTTCCAATGCATATGCGCAGCTCGGTATCACGGTAAAACTTACTTTTATTGTGGCACCAATTATGGCAACCGCAATTATTGTAATACAGCTTGGACAATTACTTCTATTCTTTGTCTATTTCGATTTGGTCAATATTTTACATAATTTCTGCTGAAAATTTATATGGCTCCTACAAGATATTTATTCTTATATTTTATTATTAAGTACCGGGAATAAGATTGATAATAATTGAGACTCAGGAGTAGTTTGATCTAGAACACAAAGAGGAGTTGTTAGCAACATTTTACGTTCGATTACAGTCAATATTGCTCTAGTTTCTGCATTGAGTCATTTGACTACAAAACTATTTGAACTTAAGTTGAATTTCCAACTAGATTTCCTATGTTGATTGAATGACAGAGTGTGTTGATACCGTTTTAATATAAGTTTTATTTCGATTTCAGGTAATTACCTATTAGTAAATCAATTTATTAGTAAATTGTAAATGTATTCATATTAAAACCTAAAATGATAAACCTTTTTTTTACGATTTCAAAATAATTCTATAGAAATCCCCTTAATTTTTATACGTCAATATTACTTTAAAAAGTATCGGAAAGTTTTCTCGCTGTGAAAGATATTTTATGCGCATACGAAAAGGTATAAATTACGTGAGCATTATACAGTTAAAACGACCAGTTGAATGGGACCGGTGGACGTCAATAGAGCTTCCGTTCTCGTATTGAATTACTTAAGTCGGCATATGAGAGGGGTTGTTGAGGGTTCAAACTTAAATGGTGGAGGAAGGTGAGGTGTAGCAATTCGTCTCGTCAGTCTGGTCTCAGCTTATCGAACACTCCACACGCCGTACAGTTGGCACATGGTTTCTGATACTGATATATGACGTCGGATACGGTTTATTTATAAATGGACACTGTTATATAAGATTAGTGTGCCATAATATGAATAAGTTATATGTTATGCGTTCAAAATTAATATGACTTTAATTTAACAACTTAAAATTGTTTATGTGAGCAATAATAAATTATTTTAGGTTTATTTATGATGGAAGTCCGCTTTTAGTTACATGATTATTTTAATTTATAAAATACATTGTATAACTATTTCATTAAAATAATAGCAGTTGATTAAAATAATTAGCTTTGTCAGTTAAATTAATTATTTACAAGATTGTAATTATTATTGTAAACAAAAGGATAAGGATCTAATTGTTTCGAAAATACGTGTAATCGTACAAATACTTCTCACTTTCTCAGTATCAATGAAATTGTTGGTTAAATGGTATTTTCAACTTAATCTTCCACTTAGAAGAGTACAGATTGTACTGACATTTTATTGATGCCTGCGAAATTAAGAACGGGGCTAAAATGGCACTACCATTTTACCAATAATAATAATGAATTAAAGTTAGTGTACGTTTTTTTATAGAGTCTTGTTAGTGTAGTTTTAAGCTAATTTAGGAGGTTGTTGTAAAATAAATCATGGTCTTACTATAGCTTACTAAGGTTCTTGATACCTAAGACATTATATTAATAAACTAGCTGTGCCCCGCGATTCCATCCGCGTTAAATTGTGATAAAAATAGCCTTCCTTGGTAAATGGGCTATATATAACACAACATTTTAATATATAATTTTTTCAATTCGAACCAGTAGTTTCAGAGATAAGTGCGTTTAAATAAACAAACTTTTTAGCTTTATAATATTAGTTTTGTATAGAGTTGTTAGTAAAGAGTTGCTCCACAATCTAGAGTAGATTGTGGAGCAACTCTATACATATATATCTTCAGTCAAAGTCCCATAAAAACAATGAAAACAAACGCGAAGGAAAGTAAACGACATAGCCCAGAATATTAGCCAATTGAAGTGACAGTGGTCTCACCTATGTCACAGGAACGGTGGCCGTTAGAGCAGACATATCCTGAATTGGAGACCACATGTTCGCAAGCGCAGTGTGGGACGTCACCCAGCCCGCTGGAGTCGCTGGACCGATGATCTACGTATACCGCCGTACGCCGGTGGGGTCTGGATGAGGACTGCAGAGAAACGGGAAGTTTGCCGCGAACTTGGCGAGGCCTACGTACAGCAGTGGACTACGACAGGTCAAAGTGATGATGATGATGAAGTGATGATGTAATAATAATACATTTTTCGAGGAGTTAGCTCAAATGTAGTGTTGATAAAACGTCGTACTGAAGGTAGATGTAGTAATTCATATTAACTAATTAAATTGAGATTCTTAATAAATGAAAATATATACCTATATATACGTAGATAATTTTGCAATAAACATAAAACTATCTATTATTGTCATATAACCAATATTTTAAATTTTATTTAAACTGGTAGTTTTTAACTCAACTGTTACTATCATTTTACACGAGTTGAACACGTAGTAGTGGACCTATAGATATAAACACGATTTGACTGTTTCACGGCAGTAGGTATTATCGCGTCCCGAGGGAAGTTTCATTTACTGGTGATATTACGTTACAATGTGCCTGGGAAGACGGTTCTGTTGCGCTGTTTTGACCTAATTAATATATCACCGAGGGATAATGCGTCTACGGCACTAATTTTGATTAATTACTTGAGCTAGAGCTTAATCGGGCCACCTTACAAGGGTGCAATTACCTTATATTGAAATATAACATTTTTTCTTTAAAAAACATTTTAAAAATTATTCATATATTTGTATAATAATAATATTTGCGTAATATTTTGTTAGTTTTGTATTTAATCACAGATATTCTTATTAGTACGATGCAAACACTGCATAGCTTACATAGGGCACTATATACTGTTGCACTTTTAAAGCTATTATTTGTTCTACGTATTCAAATTACTGCAGGTATTTCAATGCTACCTGATTATACTTACATTTTTGAAAGAAATTTTTAATACTGCATATTATTCATGATTTAAATAGTGTTACAAATTTTTGTACAATAAATAATACACATACTCGTAGCATTTTATTTGTTTTTGGTTAGTACCTAATGCTTATTTCACATGTTAATTTCAATAGAATATGTTTATTATATTGATGAATATTTATATTAAATATAAATAATGATTAAAACAATAATTCATTCGTGATAAATTTATTAAAAACCTTAACAAAGTTAAACGTAATTTGTTCGACTTAAACAAATAGTGCCTCGGAGCATCTGGGTCTTGCGTTAATTCGGGCCGTGTAACGACCCGCAGGTTATACAACATTATGTTTTACCGTACCATGTAATGTATAAGTGTGTAAGTAATCCTATAATTACCTCAGTTCAGGCTCCGTTTTCATTGGTCGTAAACCTCAATGGCTCTGCAACACCGGACCGTCCCATTGCACTATAAAGTGTCGGCTAATAGGGATTACTACACTTAACGTGAGATTTACTTTAATGTTTTTTGGATAGTTAAAATTTTATTTTATTTCACTTATTACATAATTGTTTATCGAATTGCGGGGAAAACTTAATTTAATTCGATTTATTTTAATTAAATTTAAAAATTTGTAACCCGGCGTTTATTAAGTTTTACTGTTATTAATATTATCTTGAATGGATAACTAATAATATAAATTACAAAATTTTCACTGTACTCGTATTTAAGAAAGATTACAGTGACTGACTGTTTCAACTGCTTTAAGTTTCGGCACCCATAAGTTTAGGTTAGTATGGACGTGCAGTTCCATTTCTATGATGCGTAGTGTGCTATAACTAAACTGATATTTGATATACATTTCGACATATAGGTATAGTTATTATTATTTGTATACATTTTCTAAGATAGGAATTTTTTTTCATCTTATATCACGTATAGTCCACCCAGCCACACACACTAAATAATATCGTAGCAACAGTTACCATGGCAACAGTCAATGTTAGTCTGGCTAAAACCACATAGGCTTCTAAAACGTAGTGGTTATATACTCTTTGGGCCTCATTGGCGTATCTGCAATATGTACAGACATCTGTTTTTTTTTAATTTTCTGTAACTTTTAATATTTTTTAAATATTTTGTGAGTAAAGTTTACAGCGCTTTTTTGTCTTATTTATGTTTTATTGAATGCTTTATCAGTCAGCAGTTTTGTTTGTTACAATAAATATGATTCCATTATATTTATTATAATTAAATTTCTAGTTAGTAATATGTATCTACTGTCTTGAACCTTAAGATCTAAAATATAGTTAAGAAATCATAAGTACGGAATTTGTTTCGAAGTTATTGACATATTTTAGGGGAATTTAAGTTTTCTAAGAAATAATCCGATGGGTTAGTATAGCTTTATTGTTATAAGGGAGAGCACGTGAAGGATAAAGGTGCGGAGGAACTTTCGACGCGTTAAAACTTGTTTGTTATTTCATGTTGTTGTGTTAAACGGCTCGTGGTCAGATTACAGCGAGAAAAAGAAAATCTAAACAAGTATTCTGTCAGAAAAAACTGATAACTATGTTTTGATGTTGTTATTTTTACTTTCTTGTTGTTAAATTAGCTACTACTACGTTTTCTAAGTACCACGTAACACACAATCATAAAAACACACTCACATGCGCGCACGCAAATACGCACGCAACGAACATACATTTTTTTTTACAAAAGACTACACATATTTGCTACTAGCTGTGCCCGCGACTTCGTCCGCGTGGAATAATGACTTTGGGCAGCTTTTTTTGGATATGTCTTATGGTTTATTTTGGAAATCAGAATAGCTCTAATATTTTTTTCTCTTGTCGCAAACTTATAAAACATTCACATAAACCTTACATATTTCCATACAAACTTTCATACTCTATTCTTATTTTCACCCTTGAGGGCAAAACTTTTACAAACTTTGAATGTTATAATATTTATTTATATCCAATCAACAGCCTAAAAATAAGTTTCAAGCTTGTAGCTCCAAAAATGACGATACTTCCATACAACTTTTCATCCCACTCTTCCAACCCCTTACACCCCTTTTTCGCATTAAAAAGTAGCCTATCTCCTTTCTCAGGCTCAAGACTATCTGTGAACCAAATTTCATTTAAATCGGTTCAGTAGTTTTGGCGTGAAAGCGTGACGGACAAACAGACAGACAGAGTTACTTTCACATCTATCTATACTTATTATAAAAATAAGTCCCCCGGCCGCGTCTTTCTGTCCTCCTGTCTGTCTGAACGCGATAAACTCGAAAACTACTGAACGGATTTTTACACGGTTTTCAACAATAGAAAGAGTGATTCTTGAGGAAGGTTTAAGTATATTAGGTAGGGATCCCTAGTACATTTTTTTCACCTGATCAGTATCAAGCTAATTTTTTGGGAGTGGCTACATTTTGATGAGGCGAACAAAAAATTCCTCTTCGAAAACTCTCGATTGTGGTAGCTAACAGAGATAGCAGGAGGTAGAGCAGCAGTGAGCGTAGGACCGGGATAACGTACCACGCAATTTGGAGGACAATATTACCATCAAATTATATAGATATTAACTAACTAAAAGCAAAAAAAAAATCAGAAAAAAATTTAATTTTTGATGACCTTACGAGGTCATCAACTTGATGACCTCGTAAGGTCATCAAAAATTATTACTAACCGCTGATTTTTTTTTTCTTTTAGTTAGTGATTATCTATATAATTTAAAAGTAACAATGTCCTCCAAATTGCGTGGTACGTTATCCCGGTCCTACGCTCACTGCTGCTCTACCTCCTGCTATCTCTGTTAGCTACCACAATCGAGAGTTTTCGAAGAGGAATTTTTTGTTCGCCTCTTCAAAATGTAGCCACTCCCAAAAAATTAGCTTGATACTGATCAGGTGAAAAAAATGTACTAGGGATCCCTACCTATATAATCTATTATGCTTATAGGTAAATTAGCAGAAATACGGCGATAAATGTTGAAGAGGTCGCAAAAAATCTCGCCAACGGGGACCTTTCCTCGCGAACGCCGCGTAAACTAGCAAAGATATCGTTAAGTAATGTACTAGCGAATTCAAAATCTATAAAAATGCTACAAAAAATCCGCGACAGCATATCTCTATCTCTTATGGTTGACTTACAATAACCACTTTTATGTTCAAATTTGTAATTAAAAACATTACGTTATTTTCAACGCTATTTTCTTTAGTTCAGTATTAATCCTTATCTAAATAAATATGTTAGTTAGCTTAAGAATTTAATGCAGATTAAAATTGCCCTTAACACTATATCAATCAGATGAATAGTTTTTGAGATATTGTCGTTAGAAGTAATTATTAAAAATAATTAATGCGCAACGAAGTGGGCACGGGTCGGCTAGTTTATAATATTAGTAAGGATATTATATATTATAAGTGGTATTAATTTTAATTCTTTTCCTTAGCTTACTAGAGGTTTTGAATAGGCGCTTTAAAATACTATATCGTTTCGATTGTCGGGGTTTATTATATTTATATAACAAAATCATTAAATTGGTTTTTTTAGTGTAAAAATAATAAACAGGAAGAATCAGAGTTGTTATTTAACTAACCAACATCAAAAAAGGAGGAATTTCTCAATTAAACTGTATTTTCATTTTTTACGTGTGTTACATCATAACTCTTTACTGGGTGCACCGTTTTTGATGATTCTTTTTTAATCGTAAGGTGGTGCTTGTTGTTTCATCCTATTTGAATTTAATCGAGATTGGAGGAGTAGGTACTTTTTAAGTTATTGCTAATAATGCGAATTTAATTGACTGTTTTACCGACTACCTACGCCATATTACTTGTCGATTCAATTGCAGTCGATTTTTTTTCGTTTGCGAGCAAATACTTTATACTATTACTAGCTTTTGCGCGCGACTTCGTCGGCGTGGACTCCGCTCCTATTGGTCTTAGCGTGATGATATATAGCCTATAGCCTTCCTCGATAAATGGGCTATCTAACAATCAAAGAATTTTTTAAATCGGATCAGTAGATCCTGAGATTAGCGCGTTCAAACAAACAAACAAACAAACAAACAATCAAACAAACAAACAAACTCTTCAGCTTTATTATATTATAGTATAGATTTGATTTCGAATACAC
The DNA here is from genome assembly GCA_905220545.2 of Melitaea athalia. Lineage (NCBI taxonomy): Eukaryota > Metazoa > Arthropoda > Insecta > Lepidoptera > Nymphalidae > Melitaea > Melitaea athalia. The sequence goes on along the minus strand of HG992185.1, from coordinate 12,171,820 downwards.
TTAATCATTTTACTATCTGTTTTTATTTACTACATGATTGAAATATATACAGCTAATATAAATAATCTTATACTATTAAACGAGCAATTCTTGTATATACAGGGTGTTAGGGGAATGGTTAGCCATAGAGGTATGTTGGGTAGGGGGGGTCATTTGGGACCTATTTAGGCTAACTTACCTATACGCAAAGTGCTAAGGATTTTTTTTATGATTATTTTTTCATTTTTCGAGAAAAGTGCCGAAAATTAGTGATTTGACCATCATATCTTTTTTGTTTATTGATATATCAACGCCATTTCTTTTTTGTTTTGATCATCAATACATTGCGCATGTAAAATAAATGTGATTTAATTTAGAACAGATCTACAAAAAAAATTATGGGCCAAAGAAATCTTGACAGAGACAAAAAGTAAATCAAACCTTCAAGTTTAGGTATAAATTAAAAAAAAATTAAAGCCTCCAGAAAATTTAAAATAATTTAAAAAACTACTCTAGTTAACACTGTTTTAAATAATATTACTTTCATTCACCTACCTTACTTACTTTTTTTTTAAATGATGAAATAACGAAATGGTTTCTACCTGAACCCGCACTCTACGCTGACAATTATAACAATAATTGTTATTACGCAGGGCGGTATATCCCTGTATAGCACATGGTAAACTACCATCTTGACTTTGGCGACATGTTGGCGCAGCGGTCAGAGCACTGGCTGATGCGCTGGCGGTCGCGCGTTCGATTCCCGCTCACGGCAGATATTTGTATTGGTCATATAGATGTTTGTCGTAGTCTGGGCGTTTGTGCTTGTGTATTGTGTGTGTTTCCGGACCCCCGACACAGGAGAAAATCCTACTGGGGGCCGTCGAGTGTGAAGCGTTTTATTAAAAAAAAATCTTGACTGCTCTCATCAGGCGAGGATTTACATCCTTATTTGAAGATCATCCATATTTCTACAATAATTGTTATTACGCAGGGCGATATGTCCCTGTACGGCACATGGTAAACTACTTGCTGTCTCTTTTTATCTTGGAATTTGGGATATGAGTTTCCACGGGCACCACAAATGTCTCTCATAGGGTGAAATTAATGCCGGTAGGTATCAAAATAAAACAAATCATAAATTCGAGTAACAAATTTATTCTATTTTTATAAATACAGTGAATTCGGTCGCGAATTTTCATAATCTACATTACTAGAAATAAGGATGATCTTCAAATAAGGATGTAAATCCTCGCCTGATGAGAGCAGCCAAGATTTTTTTTTTAATAAAACGCTTCACACTCGACGGCCCCCAGTAGGATTTTCTCCTGTGTCGGGGGTCCGGAAACACACACAATACACAAGCACAAACGCCCAGACCACGACAAACATCTATATGACCAATACAAATATCTGCCGTGAGCGGGAATCGAACGCGCGACCGCCAGCGCATCAGCCAGTGCTCTGACCGCTGCGCCAACATGTCGCCAAAGTCAAGATGGTAGTTTACCATGTGCTATACAGGGATATACCGCCCTGCGTAATAACAATTATTGTTATAATTGTCAGCGTAGAGTGCGGGTTCAGGTAGAAACCATTTCGTTATTTCATCATTTAAAAAAAAAGTAAGTAAGGTAGGTGAATGAAAGTAATATTATTTAAAACAGTGTTAACTAGAGTAGTTTTTTAAATTATTTTAAATTTTCTGGAGGCTTTAATTTTTTTTTAATTTATACCTAAACTTGAAGGTTTGATTTACTTTTTGTCCCTGTCAAGATTTCTTTGGCCCATAATTTTTTTTGTAGATCTGTTCTAAATTAAATCACATTTTTTTTACATGCGCAATGTATTGATGATCAAAACAAAAAAGAAATGGCGTTGATATATCAATAAACAAAAAAGATATGATGGTCAAATCACTAATTTTCGGCACTTTTTTCGAAAAATGAAAAAATAATCATAAAAAAAAATCCGTAACACTTTGCATATAGGTAAGTTAGCCTAAATAGGTTCCAAATGACCCCCCCTACCCAACATACCTCTATGGCTAACCATTCCCCTAACACCCTGTATATTATATATTTTCTGAATCTCGGAATCGGCTCCAACGATTTACGTGAAATTTAGTATGCAGGGGATTTCGGGGGCGAAAAATTGATCTAGCTAGGATTCATTTAAAAAAAATGTCGTTTTATCTCTGTTTTTAGGCAATGAAAAAATATCATTAGAATACGAAGCTTAATTTCACTATTACCAACATAGCTGTAACAGCGTAATTAGGAAATCGGCGGGTGTTAAATCGTGTTGACCCGGGTTCGAATCTCAGTCTCCAGATTAATTTTTTTTTCTTTTTTTTAAATTTCACTCGTGATTTATTATTTAAATAAAAGTACCTGGGTGACCGAGCCTAGCTCGGTATTTTCATTTTATATTTTGTTTTTTTTTCTCGGTATTTTTATATTTTAATTTTATTTAAATAATAAATCCCGAGTGAAATTTAAAAAAAAACACAAATAATTTATCTGGAGACTGAGATTCGAACCCGGGTCAACGCGATTTGTCACCCGCCGATTTCCTAATTACGCTATTACGGTTGTGATGACAGTAGTGAAAATAAGCTTCGTATTCTAATGATATTTTTTCATTGCCTAAAAACAGGGATAAAACGACATTTTTTTTAAATGAATCCTAGCTAGATCAATTTTTCGCCCCCGAAATCCCCTGCATACTAAATTTCACGAAAATCGTTGGAGCCGATTCCGAGATTCAGATTCTATATATATATATATATACAAGAATTGCTCGTTTAATAGTATAAGATTAAAATATAAAAATACCGAGAAAAAAAAACCAAAAAATAAAATGAAAATACCGAGCTAGGCTCGGTCACCCAGGTACTATATAAATAAAGTAAGTAATTCAAGCATTGTAGTATTACAATATAAGTATAAAATTTCAGCAATATTGTGTACTTAAATACATTGTGTCTCTCTGTTACTTCCTCATTCAGGTGATTAACGGACATTGTTTCATTGAAACGATTAATTACGGTCCTTTATTAAACACAACGAGAATTCGTATTCGAAAATTCAATATTTAAACAAGAGCCGTATCTTAACAGAATAAAGAAATTGATTCGCATATTACACCCAAAAGTCCTATTTAATATTTCATGTATTTCCGTTTTATTAATGTCCGGCTTAAAGTGAGAATAGAAATTCAGAGGTTGAGGTAAAATTAGCATGTGAGTTTATACGTGCTTGTCCGTTGCAGTGTCTAGAGCGGGTCGGACAGCCGGGTAACCGCAGTTTGCGCTGGCTGCATCGACTGCAACCAACTGGTTCGCCAGACTGACACAGGAAATTAATATAAATTCCTATCACATGTACTCGAAACAGCGCGCTTCATCGTCACCCCGACTGTGATGAGCCTATTGTATGTTTCAATCGAACATATCTAGTTTATTCATGTTAGTTTGCATCTGAATGTTGTATCATACTATTGTCTGTTTTGTATTTCTCGTATTATTGGATTGTATTATTATTTATTCTATTGAATCAAACAGAACTGAATAAGCCTATAACGTCCCACTGCTGGGCAAAAACATTTTATGCCTATTAATGCTCTGTAAGTATAGGAATAGGGTCAGAGTTTAATGCATCTAGCTGCAACACTATAGGTTGGCAGATAATATCCCTACCACGAGTAATATTTGCTCCTAGGTGTCTGTGATAACGACCGTAGCCGACAGCTTACTTGCCTTTCGTAGCACAATGGAGAGATACGTAAAGTTATTCTGCTAAACTAGAAACAATTATTTGTATAATCATTTATATCTGCCCGGAGCTAGATCAAACTCGCGACTGGTGTTCGGCTACATGCATTATTATACTATATGTAGAGTGATGATGTGTGGTGTGTTGTTTTATACTCTAACCTTTTGTTCTTTATTTTTAATGGAAAAAGACTCATCCATCGCTACTAGTACGTTACTAAGACAAATCGGTAAAAATGCAATGAATAAAGCTGAACTGAATAATAAAATATACAACGACGACGGTTCGAGCACTGTAAATAGAATGAGAAGTTGATACTCGTTCACATTTGGTTGAGTTTGAGAACATAATCCAATTTAAAATTATAAACTATACTTTTACATGGAATTACGTACTACGTTTTAACTATTACGGTAATTTAGATTGTTTTTTATATAATATAAATAATATTTTGATCAAAAAATCCGGTGTCACATTACTTAATTTGTGTGAAAAGTAGCTATTCGACGTCAGCGAACACATTATATGGTACCTCGTAATCAGTGGATTAGGACAAATGTGTCATCTATGGTTAACGATTACTATTAAATGTTAATGATAATGGGCGGTATCAAAAGCTTAATGTGCTCTATGAGGCGAAAAACGAGGTAAACGTATACATAAATGTTTTACATTAAATTTACAGTAATACATCGTTAGAATTTTGTAATTGCCATCGTATTTATTATTACAGTTTCTTTTAGGTAAATGTTGTCTATACTAATATTATAAAGAAGTAAAGTTTTTAACTTTGTTTATTTGTAGGGGTAATACTGATCCGATCATGAAAATTTTTTCACTTACAGAAAGCTAGACTATTCAGGAGTGACATAGGCTATATTTTATTGTTATTGAATAAAAAATCAGTGAAAAATAATAATATATGTAAATCAAGTCTAAAAAATGCATGCGAGATGAAAACTTTACTATATATTTGCCTAGCAAAAATAAAATTAACGTCCAACGAAGTGGGCACAGGTCGGCTAGTAATATATAAAAAAGCTAAAAGTAAGATACCTAAGATTGCAAAACGTAAAAATAAGACGATTTATTGTTTTTAAGAACTTCTTCGAAATAATTATCAAATTACGTTTTCTTTTAGAGCTTTGTCATAGACTTTAGTTTAGCTAGAGTATACTATAATGTAAAACCAAAGAACACGGGCCAGTTGAGATTTATTAGTAGGAATATTAACAGAAAAAGTACTAATAACCTAATAAAAATCGCTCACGCCGATCTTTTGGAAATGTTGCAGCTGCTATTTGGCTCACTAGGCTATTTAATGCGTCTTCTATAGTAGCTTCAGAAATAGTTACGTAACTAGTTCTGTTTTATAAAAACTAAGAATTGGCACTGGGCCATATTACATGATAACATAGTTGTGGCTGTCACTAGAGTACAATATCTACAGAAGTTCTCAATGAATAAACTATTCAAAATTTAATGTTCAAAATTTTAATACATAAGTCTTGTTCTCACTATAACGCGAACACAGATGCTGGTGTCACACATAGAGTAAATAGCAAAAACGTAAAACGCTTGTTGTTGTGTTGTTTGATCCTTGTAGGTTCATTATGGCAAAGAAGAAAATATAGGTATGACTGCTTTCCATACATTACAACTTGGTGCGGGACAGTCAGCAAGCAGCAGTGAACAAAAATGCATTAAGTGAAAATACCCAGATGTCCAGGAAATGTGACAAGGTCCAAAAATACCAAAAAACCAAAAATCAGCAAACATTTTATCTAGAAATACTATACTTATGTATAGTATTTCTAAAAACTAGTAATGAAGTACTCCTTCAATCTGATGGATGGGTAAAGAGAAAGGTTTCAACCAGACCCAATTTAAGAACTGATAAGCCAAAACGGGCGTAGTGTTAATTTTAGTACGAATATTGTAATATTATATTTATTTAATATTGGTTTATGAATATTAAGGCAAATTTATTATTATCTATTGTCTATATATAGTTGTCGTTTGAAGGCTTTTCAAACAATACTCACATATCCACACCCACTGTATTTATTCTTTAGTAGATTATAAATATATGATTATATTACAAAACAGAATTGTTTTAACAAAAAACGTTTTATTTCTTATTCGAAACTCGTCTTATGCCCAAATAATCACATCTCCCACCTCCTCAGTCTATTTTGCTTACAATCTCATTTCTATCCACTTATAATATTATTATATTTAAAAAAATGTTGAACAGTGGAAATGTTGCAATAAAATAACTATATTCAAAATAAAATCTATTGCAATAGTTATAGAAAATAAACTGACACTGGAAACGAAAAGAAAAATATTCGTTTACACTCTTTGTACATACATTTCATTGTGAAATTGTCACATGAATTTTGCGTGCGCTGAAGAGTTTCCTATACAAGGAAGTGAGACGAAATCCGCCTACTTAGGAGCAATACTATCGCACAAAAGAACGAAATTGCTTCCATAACCAAAATGAAACAGTCGGTTTGTCGATTTTGTGGGCCTTTGTTACACTACCTTCATCGTTACGTGTGTTGTCGATACCTCATACAATTTTCATCCCTATTCTTGACTTCTTCGGTTTATTGATGTTGTGTAGAACAGCCAATCAATGTTATCCTTTTTCATACAACTTATTAATATGGTATGAGTAAAATTAATGCTGTTAAATTGTGATGTTAATTTTTCGTTTGGTATTTTTTCATCGCAATCACTACATATTTTAAAACAAAGTCTCTTCCCGCTGTCTGTCTGTCCCTATGTATGCTTAGATATTTAAAACTACGCAACGGATTTTGATGCGGTTTTCTTTAGTAAATAGAGTGATTCCAGGAAGGTTTATCACTACAAAAATATAAAACAAAGTCTCTTCCCGCTGTCTGTCTGTCCCTATGTATGCTTAGATCTTTAAAACTACGCAACGGATTTTGATACGGTTTTCTTTAGTAAATAGAGTGATTCCAGAGAAAGGTTTAAATGTATAATACATGCATAATATAGTAGAGGAACACTGGTAGTTTTAGAGCTTTCTAATGTGATGTCGTAAATAAATGCATTTTTTGCGCTTAGATTGCAAATATTTATTTTATATTTAGTACCAGCATTGCACCCGTGCGAATCCGGAGCGGGTCGCTAGTTACAGTATAAGATTAAAACTGAATAATAAATACGACTAAGTTAGCAGTAAGAACTTTCATTAGTGTTTATTAGCTTTAAACATTTAAACGTTGACGGTCGTTTTTCTTTACTACTTTGTACAATAAATGCGCTTAAAAGTTTCAGTTTACTATTAAAGAGTTAGGTGACGAAAATGATGAGATAACTACAATAACAATAATAAATTTTTAAAGTCAGAATGTTTGGATTATTCTCAATAAGGAAATATATTACCGGTATACTCGTACATTGCTTTGAATTTCCTCCAAAACGAATTACTATTTTCACGATAATTTTCTTCATTAGTTACCTTTAAGTAGGTATTAAAAACTTTTTCATTTTTTTTTCATGTCGGATTTCAAATCCCGACTGTCATACGTCAATTCATATTTTCTACTGGGACAACTTGACTTATAGCCCAGTCGAATTAGCTCAAAAACGGGCTGAGATTTACAAAAATTGGAAGCAGCAATTTTCCTTCGGAATTCGTTGGTCACTGGTAGTCTAAATTCAAAAAGTAGGGGTACCAGACTTGTTGCTTCATCCGCCATCTTGATTTAAAGGGTTATTTTTTGTCTCTTAAATAACTCGTTTATTTTCAATTTTACACGAAAAATAGGTATTACAAAAGTTGTTTAAAATTAAATTTCATACAATTTTGGTCCCCATCAATTTTTTCGTAGGATCGATATTTTTCAAATTAATACCTGAGAAGCTGCCTGCTTCCACTTTTTGTAAATCTAAAATACTAATTCGACTGGGCTATAAATAGATACTATTTAAAAATTATATAATATCTATATATTAAACTCAAGCAATCATCATCATCTCCCTGCCCTTATCCTATTTATATAGGGTCGGCACAACACGTTCTCCTCTTCCTCAGACTCATGTTGTAAGTGATTTGGCATGTTATTTTTTACGACCGGCCGCCTGCCTGACATCAACTCTCCTTGGGAATGCATAGTATAATACAGAAAATCAATAATGAGATATGTTAATAACATTATTATGATAATTCGTCAAGTTGCAATGTTAAACTCAAGCAATCGCAGGTAGTCAAATACACGTAACATAATGAATCCCACATGCATAGGAAGAAGTACGAGTGCAGGTTTTTTATTTTACTCGAGTATATTATTATTAAAGCAATGACGCTGATATAATAATGTATTAAACCTAAAATTTGTGAAATGAATGCGTCTTATTTCGCTATTTTGTACGCGTGTGATCACACGTTGCATTATTTCAATAAATACTACTATTATCATTTGTATTTGTTAACTGTTTATTGAATACTAAAATTAAAACAGTCCCTACTACTTCAAAACCACTTTTATCCTAAAAATAATTTTGACAAAATTAGAAAAAAAAAGTTTAAGAAGGGTGAAAATATGAACAAATACCTACATATAGATTTGGGACGTATTAAAGGATTGGAAAAGGGTTCTTGTTATTCGCCTACTAAACTGTTTGATAACGAAACATTGTTCGTGTCAAACAAAAGGAATATAATAGTGGTCTCATTTCTACATGTCCAGACCCGCATGAAACGCATTTCAAATGCAAAAAGAGAAACACGTCAAAGAGACCCCCGTCAGTCTTTAGATCAAGTGTGAAGATATGAAGTTTTCAGACTGATGGACAGTTAACTATTTTCTACTAAGCACTAGTGAAATGGCTTGTATTTATGCGCTAATTCTGACGAACAGAATTACTTTTGATAGAATGTGCTCTTTTAAGTATCAAAATGTGTGGTTGTAAAAATAATGAATATTATGTTAGCAAAGTAATGAATATTATGTTAGTAAAGTAATGGTTGTTGCTAGAACAATTTTATAAATCAGTATAACTTTTATAATACATTAGTCATAAATTGAGCGTGAAAGAAGAAAAAGGAATGAGAGAAGAGAGGAGAGATACTTTAATTTATTACTCTATATAAAGTAAGTTATATACATAAGAAAAAGAAACGAATAAATAATAAATGAAGTAATATAACATAAACAGCAAGAAAAAAAATACAAATTTTTAAATTATACAATAAATTCAATTTAAAAATAGCTATCCTGGTACTATTCCCAGTTTATTCTAGTTCTGGGACTTTGGATGATAGATCATGTTAGTAGTTAAAAACTCAAACAGATCGGTTTATACTGTTCTGTTTCAAGTAACTTCACATAAATGTAGAAAAGTAAATCCGTGTTAAACATATAATTTAAAAACATATAGTTGGTCGGTGAATGTCCTTCTTAGATTTACTCGGCGCGACGTGAAAGTTAGTTATGACGAAGTTTGATTGTATGGAGAATAAACATTTGCTCCGCACCCCATTGTTCCAGTAGCAGTTACTAAGTTATTTCAAACCAAATGAAAAGATAACGAAGTGTGATTTCACCCTCGACGTATAAACTCGTTTCGTATCCTCTAACTCCAGTTTCTGTTATGATTTTAGCGGAACGTTTTGAATAAATCTCTGTGGTAATAAAAAACTGAACCTTAATCGTTGCCATTAGCGAGAGTTACGACTCGCGCTGGTCGGGACTATCAAGTCAATTATTGCGCGCTACGACTGTGTAAAAAAGATTAGCACATTTGCCGGTAACGACCCCGAAAACAGGACCGCATCAGACAGCATCAGAGTGCCGGAATAAAACGAAATAGCAATAAAAGTAAATCGACGGCCCGGTCGGCCCGTTCGGTGCGCCGGATTAAATCAAACGTTATATGTCTTAGCAAATTACGGTCCGTGCTTACGTTAACCGAATTTAGGTAGGAATAGAAAGAGGTGAAAAGTTAATTACGGATAATACGAATACTGTATATTCAACAGAAATAGATTTAATTATATTATAATTATTGACTGAAATGAAAACATTTATTTCGCCATAAGGTGATTTACAAGTTACAAACGTAAAAAAAAATCACAGTGTCAAAACAATAAAGTCATGGAGATTATAATAATCGATCTTAATTTGCCAATAATCGTCACTTGGCAAAGTTACCTACAAAAACAAAACTACGAGTACATTATATATTGGGGGGATTGGGGATAGGGTCGGCAACGCGCTTGCGACGCTTCTGGTGTTGCAGGCGTCTATAGGCTACGGTAGTCACTAGTCACTTACCATCAGGTGAGCCGTACGCTTGTTTGTCGACTTACTAACATAAAAAAAAAGATATCGTGATGAGTCAATATATGGGTGGAAATCTCTTTTATACATATAGATATAGAATCTGAATCTCGGAATCGGCTCCAAAGATTTTAGTATACAGGGATTTCGGGGGCGAAAAATTGATCTAGCTAGGATTCATTTTTAGAAAATGTCGTTTTATCCCTGTTTTTAGGCAATGAAATAAAATAGCTAAAATATCGTTAGAATAGGACGGTTAATTTCGCAAATGTCATTATGGTTGTAATAGCTCAGGTGGGAAATCGGACGGCCGGGATTGACTGATAAAACCACGGTTCAAATCCCCGTCTCGAGATCGTTTTTTTTCCTTTTTTTTTTAAATTTCACTCGTGATTTTTTATTTAAATAACCAGTTGATATTTTTTATTATTGTCGGTTAAATCGAAAAATATTATTCATATTTTATCAATATGTAATTCGTATTTTAATATTATTTAAAAAAAAACACGATTTACTAAAAATACCGAGCTAGGCTCGGTCACCCAGGCACTTTTATTTATTTTTTCTCTTTTCTCCTTTTAACTTCTCTCACGCGTTGGTTGTACAATTAACAAAATATATCACAGACCAGGTCTACCACCTACATACTGGACTGTAACTAAATCTGTTATATAAGTGTTGTTGTTTCTCATGCAAATGACTGTATGGTTTTTTAGGGGGACGAGCGTCAGGGTGTTAAGTTCCTCGTCCACCCTCGAAAAGGGAGGATCCTCCAACCAGACAGGTGTTGCGTCTGGTAGGGCTACTGCCCCGACGGTTGTTGTCGGGTTCTTGTATATATAGTTCATTTCTCTGAAAACTTCGATAGCGCGATTTAGAATCTTCAGTTCGTTTGTGGCTTGATAGATGTCGCCACATCACTCCCCTCCGAGACCGGAGGTCGATAGCGGTTTTTTTTTTGAGTCGTCCATACACATCTTGTGATGCTTGCCGGGCCAGTGGAATGTTCCAGTGAGTCGGAACCAGATGCCGCATAGTTCACAGTGAGTCGGAACTGTCTGCGGTGATGCCCCAGTGAGTCGGGGTGATGCTGCATATGCTCCAGTGAGTCGGAGTGGTGCAGTGCTGCGTAGTGGCTGGCTGCTGCGTCGACCAGTAAAGAAGTGCGTCTCTGCTTGCTGACCGGCCGAAGTGCAGTGTGCTGTGCCAAAGTCGCTGAGAAGGCTGTGGGTGATGACCAGGTATGCGCGTCCGCTGCATGCTGGTGGTCAGGATACCCGTAGTAGCCGTTGATGCTGGCTGGCTGTAGGACTCGCTGCTCGAAAGCTTGAGGAAGTGATGATGACGTCACGATGACGTAGATTGACGAAGGCTGCGCTGATGATCACGTCGGGGTCACCAGTTTGGGGTGATGATGTTCGTCCACCGTTTTAAATGAGAAATATAAGATCTTTAAGTTTTTTTATAACGAACAAAATGAATAACGAATTATGATGAAGATTCTGGATTATCAAGTTTACATATTTCTAATAATGTTTGTCTTAAGTCTTTTGAGCAAACTTGAATAAAAGTCCGGTTTTTTTAGATGGGGTATGATGAGATTATCTGAACGACGCCGCGTTGGCGCAGCGGTTACAGCACTGGATTGCGATTGACTGTTGCGCGGACGGTTGCGGGTTCGATCCCCGCACACGACAACATTTGTATTGGCCATACAGATGTTTGCCGTGGTCTGGGTGTTTGTGCAGTCCTTGTGGGTCTCCCCACCGTGCCTCGGAGAGCACGTTAAGCCGTCGGTCCCGGTTGTTATCATGTACATCTGATAGCGATCGTTACTCATAGTAGGGAATATCCGCCAACCCGCATTGGAGCAGCGTGGTGGATTAAGCTCCGATCCTTCTCCTACATAGGGAAGAGGCCTATGCCAACAGTGGGATATTACAGGCTGAATCGTGAGATTATCTGAAAGATCATCTGATTTTCAGAAACTTCCTCTGGCTTATTTTTATACTAGCTTCTGCGCGCGACTTTGTCAGCGTGGACTCCGCTCCTATTGGTCTTAGCGTGATGACACATAGCCTATAGCCTTCCTCGATAAATGGGCTATCTAACAGTGCAAGAATTTTTCAAATCGGACCAGTAGATCCTGAGATTAGCGCGTTCAAACAAACAAACAAACAAACAATCAAACAAACAAACTCTTCAGCTTTATTATATTAGTATAGATTATCATTGTGTCACTTCATCCTCATCACTTCAGCTTATCGCAGTCCATTGCTGGACATAGGCCTCCACAAGTTCGCGCCATAAATGGCGTGAACTCATGTGTGCAGAACATCAGAAGCATTACAAGCGCGTTGGCGATCCAACACCCTCTGGGTCCAACACAAATGGGGATACCCTAGCAGTTCTGCTCTCTACCGTAAGGTAGTGAGTAATCACTACAGCATAACGCAACAGTACTAAATAACTACTAAGGTTGAGGTACTTCTTCAGTCGGGCTGTTCTAGATTTCAAGTAATATTTCCTGCTGTGCACACCTTATTAAGTGTACAAATATCACTTCAGTCTATCGCAGTCCATTGCTGGATATAGACCTCTCCAAGTTCGTGCCAGACATTATGGCGCGAACTCACGTGTTTGCCCATTACGCAGTCACCACGCTGGGCAGGCGGGTTGGTGACCGCAGGGCTGGCTTTGTCGCACCAAAGACGCTGCTGCCGGTCTTCGGCCTGTGTATTTGAAAGCCAGCAGTTGGATGGTTATCCCGCCATCAATCGGCTTTATAAGTTCCAAGGTAGTAGTGGAACTTTGTTATCCCTTAGTCGCTTCTTACGACACCCACGTGAAGAAAGGCGGTGGCTATATTCTTTACTGCCGTAACCACACAGCGAGAGTGTACAAATATGTATACCGTTAACTTATTACTACTTCTATCTTCTATGTATCGTTTATTACTACAAAATTATTAAAAAGATAAAAAAAGGTTTTTGGTCATAACCGTTTATTATTTTGAACAAGATTCATTTAAATATTATTCTTATTTACAATTCACAACTTAAGAACCTAAATATTTAATATTTAGTTCTTAGTTAGTTTTTTAATTGAAATATTAAAGAAAAATCATTAAAAATATAAATAAAATGTTATAAAATTTTACCGTATCAAGCGATAAAATTCATATTACCATCGTGGAGTCATAGTCTTTCTGTAAGTTCTGGAAAGTAAAGCTTAGACGCAGCGTTAAGTCCTTGCGAACAATATTAAAGCCACGATAAACTTAAAAACAAGTTTTATCCGACTTGCCGCGGACTCCATATACCTTCATCCCGGCAAGCTGCCTGCATTACTGTTGAATTAGCTTGCTTAAACGGCCTGAGATATTTATCTGAGCATAATTTAATGTCAAGGTATGTAATAAGTACAGCTGGAAAAGTTTCTGGAGGTTTATGGTTTTTTTATATTATAGTTTTTTTTTGTGTTTACAAGTTACAAATGGCGAGCAAACAAAGTAGTATAAGCCTTTGTATGTTTATTATTGCATAATTTTAACGACAAAAATGAGGGCAAAAGTACAGTGAATAAAATGAATACAATGTGGTCACAGCAACTGCGTTTGGCGCCGAGACTCGTCGGTCGTAGTCTTGGGTTCTATTCTGGCGTACAACAAATATTCTGATACTACTAAATGACCATATAAATGTTCGTTATAGTCTTGACGTTAGTGTGTCGTGTGTTTTTCCGAATTTTTGCAATAATTTTTATCCCTTCCCGCCTACGTAACTTTATACAAATATAAATAAATAAACACCTCACACTCACCATTACCACTATAATTCATTTCTGTATCGTGGGTCTGGAAACTAACATAGACCGGGAGATAGTGACACAAAATATTAGGTCATTTGTACCAGTATGGCGGTTCGTCAGGGGTCTAATTATGTAAAGGCAAAAAAAAAAGAAATTACTCCTTTGCAGTGGTATGGCGGCTATTGGGAACTGTCGGAAAAGTATGGCAAGGTGATTTTCGTGAATGGCTACTCGACGATGATTAGCTATGCAAAAATTAGCCTGGTACAAATGGTTGAATTGTTTTATTTAAATTAATGTATTCGTGTCGGTATGGCGGGCTGTAAGTCACATGCGAGAAGTATGGCATTACGCTACCGCCTACTTCTTTTTTTTCGACTATCTGAAAATAAAAACATTTTTGTGGAACAAATCGTTCGACACTCGTTATTTATCCGACACGTTTGATTAACGCCCACGCGATTGGGCCGCCGGTGCGAGCGCTATGACCATCATTTTCCTTTTTGCCTTAACACAATTAGACCCCTGACGAACCGCCATACTGGTACCTACAAATGACCTAATATTTTGTGTCACTATCTCCCGGTCTAACACTATAAGAGTATCTGTATGGCCTATACAAATGCTTATATACCTATGTTATATATAATAATTATGGATAATTCGTGTTTTATAATACTTTATGCAACATACAAATAAGCATAATAAAGCACTACCACAAAACTTTTAAAACTATACAAGCAACTTACTGGATATTTAACAGTTTAACGTAGTTACTAGGATTCGAGATATAGAACAGATTTTGCGCGAGATCTAATCTAACTATTTAGAAACGAGGTTTTATCTAACACCACATTGTACCCCCTCTAACTCCAGCTAAGAAATCGCTTTAATTGTATAATTGTTTAATAAGAAATGAAATACTCGTAGGTACTATTTTTCTAAAAGTAAAATTGAATTTTACTAAAATTGATAGCCGTTTCTTTATTATTCATATTCAGTTGGGCAATTGCTTGTCTTTATTAACAACGCTTATGATAAAAATGTTTTGGTTGCTTTATCAATATTAGTTATCGCTTAACATCATTACATCTAGCAACCTTATTATTTGGCGTTGTTCTAAATAAGGCTCCTATGTATCTCTACAATAAATTACACTGGACAGAAGAAACTAATAAAAGGTACCCTACAAGAGCATCATCCTATATGTTAAATGTTCCCCTGCACCATTCTGCAGCGTTCCGGGGTAGTTTCCGATACGCAGCGACAAAATGTTGGAACAACCTGCCACCCCCACTTCGGACCCTGAAAACTATAAATGCATTTCGTGTTAAATACAAAACATATTTATATAATCTACAGCTTCATTCCTCATAATTCATAGCGTAAGATAAGAAGAAATAAGGAAGGAGAAAAGGGTGAATAAATAGGAATTGGTACTTTGGATTACATTGGATTACTTTACTAGTACTTACCTAATCGGCCTGGCTCGTTGCGATCGTCAGGTTGGTTCAACATGGGTTAGCGGTGATTGTCACTGATTTATAATATGTTCTTCGTTTTTTAAATAAAAAGAAAGGGAAAACTGTTACAAAAGGGAAATAATAAACTTGTTTCGTATTATTTATTTATTTACTGTTATTATTATTTATTGCTATGTTTGCTCCGTTCTTTCGTTACGTCATATAGCTCATGCTCTCTCTCTAATTACAATTTCTTGAGACAGTGATGTGTGCATGTGTTTGTGGATGTGTACCTATATGTTGTGTGTATATGTGTGTGTATGTGTATATGTATGTATATATGTACATATAGGTATATTGTTATTGATATTATTATTATTTTTATTGTATAGGTACGTACTTAAATCATATCTCCAACTACCTAGGTATATATATAAATAGTTAGCACTTGTCGCGGCCCGTCATGAGTAAAGAGGGTATCACTGAAAATCAGTGTTGGGCTCTCACGCCCAATATAAATCTGAGTGATACGCCTTTTTGGGGCACAGCACAGATGCAGACATTGTTCACATATTTTTTATTATTATTAGGTATTTATTATTTCTTTGTTTTTTTTTTTTTTTAATCTTTAATTACATTGTTTTTTTTTTATTTCTTTTTAATTTTACTTTTTAGAATAGAATAGAATACTTTTTTTTCACTTTTTTAATTTAGTAATGTATGTTTTCATTTTTATTTTATTTTTTATTGAACTGTATTTATATTGTTTTTTTTTTGTATAAATTAGTTGTAGTCTGCATTTTCGTGTTGTCCCAAATAAATATATTTTTCTTTCTTTCTTTCTTAAGTAATTTTAAGGAGATTTTAATACACCTTAATTTCGCTAAGTAATTCGTTGGGTAGTGTCACAGTTATATCCTTATGAACATACAAGTTTTAGACTCGTGAAGCTTATCGTTGAGCTATGGTAGATAGCGTTTGAGACATAAGCCATCATTTATATAAGCGACGATCTTACATATAAAAATTGCTAGTTCAATTATATATTTTCTTTATTAATACTTATAAATAATGGAAAAAAAAACTAAATAGGATCGTCAATTTATTGATTTTTGGATAATCAGAATACATATGTTTAATTGTTATGAGAGGTTCTGCGTCGAATGAATAAGAAGTTGGAAATAATGAGGACTGTAGGAAGGAGAGGAAGCTGCAGTATTTTGGTCACATAATGAGAGGACACAGATATCGGTTTCTTTAGCTTGTGATTCAAGGAAAACTCGAGGGAAAACGCCGACCTGGCAGAAAGAAAACATCCTGGCTGAAGAACCTCCGTGAATGATTTAACCTAAGTACCAGCTCTCTCTTGCGTACTGCAGTTTCGAAGATTAAGATAGCTATGATGTCGCCAACGTTCGTAGAGAAGAGGTACCGTGAGAAGAGGAAGAATTGTTATGAAAATCGGTTTTTCGGTTTTACTGTTAACGCAAACGAGACACATGAGTCGTATCATAATGGTCACTTATTAAAACTTTGGTTAGGTTAGGTTAGGTTAGTTTAGGTGGTGCATGTCGGTCACCTCCTCGTGGTGCACCCTGGGCAACGGGACGGGCAGCAGTATCGCAGTCGCG
This sequence comes from Melitaea athalia, assembly GCA_905220545.2. Classification (NCBI taxonomy): domain Eukaryota; kingdom Metazoa; phylum Arthropoda; class Insecta; order Lepidoptera; family Nymphalidae; genus Melitaea; species Melitaea athalia. The sequence continues at coordinate 12,154,838 of HG992185.1, read as the reverse complement.
GTACTGCTGCTAGTCGCGGCTAACGACTGACTTGAGGGGTGCGCTCCGGGTACTGCTCGACCCGTGAGCGCACTAGAGGGACGGGGTGGGTGGGTTCGCTTGCCCGCCCTGTAGCGCGAAAGCGCGGTTTGCCGGCCTGGTTGTGCTGGCTCCCTGGAGCCTTGCTCGGTTGCTGGTGCAATCCGGCAGACGTGATGTGTGAGGGCCGGGCTGTGCTGGCTCCCTGGAGCTTTAAGCTCGGTTGTTGGTGCAGTCCGGCGGACCCATGGGGTAGTTGCCGGGTCGTGCTGGGCTCCCTGGAGCTTGGCTCGGTTGATCGGTGCGATCCGGCGTTGGAGGTCGGGCGAGTCTGACCCCCAACGCCATGATGCCAGGCGTTGGAGCTCAGGCTTGCCTGACTTGGAGGGGGGGACGCTCCTGGTGTGTCCCCATTCTGCAGACGGTAGACTGGTCTGGTTGAGCGTCCCCTAAGTGGGGTGGCCGGCTGGGGGTCGGGGGATCCTCGGCTGGCTTGAGATCCCACGTCGTCGGGAGGGGTGGTCTTGTGGGTGCCGCCCCTCTGGGTGCCGGGGCCCGGATGTTTACATTCGGGCCAACCGCCGGGGCGGGGTGGAGATTGTTAACGCGACCCCATCTCGCCCCACTCAGGCGGATGTCTGCTCACACGTGGATGGTTTTTGGTCAGTAGGAGTCTGACATAACCCTTTGGTGCCCCCGCGCCGGAGGGTATCCATGATGGATTTTCCCCACGTAAAAAAAAAAAAAAGGTTAGGTTAGTTTAACTGATGAATATTTAAGTGATAAATTGCTTAAAACTCATCTCTTACTCGGAGGTAATAGAAATATTATGAGAAAATCCGTATATTTCTGAGACGTGTGTGTGTACATATATCGAGTTTGTTTATCTGCCCATCCGCAACAACGAATCTTTTTTCATTGTTACTGAAAAAAGAAGACAATTCGCACATTGTCTTCTTTTTTCATTGTTACTTAATAATAGAGCATTTACTGCTTGATACAGTACAAAATGATAAAAACATTCTTGCTTTAAAAATAAATAATGAAAAGACTTAGTTTAAGTTGTTTCAGCTGAACTTGGGCAATAGAGTTAATGGAAACGTACTTTATTTGTTAGAGGTCAAGAAAAACCTGCCCGTAGTTCGATACGTTTTAGCGGTGTGTAGTGCACGGTTCGCTTGGTTTCCGATTGCATTATGGCGACGGCAGTCGCTAGACATTACTGAAGCCATTACCTTATCTAAAGTCCTTCTCGGATTTATTTAGTTTTCCCTCGCCGCAATTTATCGAAAACCGCTCGATAAAGTTGTCAACAGGAACGGATCCGAAGCCAATTTGAGAAAACGCGACGCAAAAAAGTGAATAGCTCCTCAGCTTTAGGAGGCTTTATTGCGATCGAAAAAGCTTTCTAATTGTCTTAAAGTACTGAGAAGTCTGATAAGAATTTTCATATTGTAGTAAAAGTTACTCATTAATTAATCAGTAATATCATGTACTAGAAATTTTATTTAAATTAGACACAAGTATGCTACTACACAATTTTTTAAAATAAATTATACATTTTTCCTTAAGGCGTTAAGAAGAGCTAAGTGATCTTCAAGAACGCACGCACACATTTACAATATCGACGTGAACGCCATTTAACTATGGCGCTTATAAAAATTAACTCGACAGCCGTTTAGCGAGATTATGCCCGACCATGCTAATAGATGGCGCGAAAGAATTTTGGAGTTTGACGGACGGCTGTCAGTTCGCATACATTCAGTTTTTTCGATCGCAATTATTATAGCCCGGGATCCCTAGTACATTTTTTTCACTTGATTACTATCAAGCTAATTTTCCGGGAGTAGCTTTATTTTGATGAGACGAACAAAAATTTCCTCTACGAAAACTCTTGATTGTGGTAGGTAATAGAGTTAGCAGGGGATAGAGCAGCAGTGCGCGTAGGACCGGGATAACGTACCACGCAATTTGTAGGACAATATTACAATCAAATTATATAAATATATAAAAAAAAACGAAAAAAAAAAACGGCTGGTTAGTAATTAATTTTTGATGTCCGTACGAGGTCATCAAAATGAAGCTACTCCCGGAAAATTAGCTCGATAGTTATGAAATAAAAAAAATGTACTATTAGGGATCCCGGACTATTATTGTTACAGTAGCGTTTTTAGTAGAGGTATGTTTTTATAATGGAGTGTCTGCGGTTTCGAATTTTGGAAGGGAATGTTTTTCATTTTTGATTTTTTATTTAAAATACTAGGGGTATATTTATATAAAATAACAATAATAATTATTATTATCATTTATTGCAGACGTTAGTCCATATTTTTGTTACATAATTTTTTTCTTAAGCTATGTTAGATTAAAAAAAAAGTCAAATTAAAACTCTTTCTGGCAATTATACCCGTGCGAATAATTCGCACCCACTAAATAAGTATAATAATTATCACTTTACTAAATTACAAATTAATATAATTTTGTTTAAATTCTTTATTGCAAAACTTCTTTATAAACAATATTCGAAGTGTACCTATATAAACTATTCTGTAACAATCTGTTTGTCACTTTTTGTAATTGATATAGTTAAATTTTTGGAATCTCGAACTCTGGAAATGGCAACGTATAACTATATCCATGAGTGAATACTGGTGATAGCAGAAAAATTCCTACTCGCTCAACGTTAGACAAAAATAAATTTGAAATTAAACAATAAATGTACTGACAATCAATCATGTTGACAATGTTATAAAATTAATTATCTATTATTAATTAGTTATCTTTTAGTGAGTAATAGCTGTACCAGCGACTTTGTCCACGTGGAATTTAACAAAAAAGTTAGTTCAGTTCGCAGTTATAAAATAAATACATTTCTAAAATAAAAGTAGCCTAAGTTACTCCTTATTATATCAGCTATCTGCCGGTGAAAGTCCCAACAAAATCAGTCCAGCCGTTTCAAAGATTAGCCTGACCAAACAGACATACAGACAGACAAATATTATAAAAAAATATATTTTGGTATTTGTACCGGGTATAGTGGTATACATCCATATGCATTTAGTAAAAATCGGTTATTTTAATATTACAAACACGATACTCAAATTTTATTCCTTACTAGCTGCCCGGACAAACTTCGTTAACTGTCTTTTATGTTTTTTTTTTAGTATAAAAACCTTCCGTGGGATTTAAGGAACATACAAAAAATTTTAGCCGAATTGGTCGAGCCATTCTTCAGCTATGCGCTTAGCAACATTCATTTTTATTATACTTGGTGTATTTGGAACGCTTGAAAAGATTTAAACCTAATAATATACTATTTATATACTATATAATGCATATAACCATTTATCTCAGAAACGTTTTTTAAGAACATTTTAGGACTTGTGTATTTTGCAAACTCTCGTTGACCGCGAGACGCGCGACTAGTCGTGCGGGAGTACGTTGACCTCGCTCCGGTCAGCCGATGGCGCGCATGAGCTTGTGGTATTCAATGACATTGCCGATTTTTTCAAAACACAATTATTGTAAAGCATTATCTTCAAATTTCTGTTTCATAATTTTTCCCAAACCCTCAGGTCATCAATTTGATGACCTCGTCGGGTCATCAAAAATTGATTTTTTTTTCTGATTTTTATTTCTTTTAGTTAGTTAATATTTATATAATTTAATAGTACTTTGTCCTACAAATTGCGTGGTACGTTATCCCGTTATCCCGGAGATATAGCAGCAGTGAGTATAGGCTCACTGCTGCTCTATCTCCTGCTATCTCTCTTAGCTACCACAATTGAGAGTTTTCGAAGAGGATTTTTTTGTTCGTCTCATCAAAATGAAGCTACTCCCGGAAAATAAGCTTGATACTAATCAGGTGAAAAAAATGTACTAGGGATCCCTACCTATTACTTTTTCCGATCAAAAAAACTGAACGTATTTGAACTGACATCCGTCTGTCAAACATCTAAAACGCCAAAATTCATTGTTATCATTGTTATGACAATCAATATTTAGTAATAATAAAATATTCTAAACTTTTAATATCGTTCATATTTTGGGCATTTGTTTTATATGAACGTTTTTTACTTTTCGTGACGGGTTTCGCTTTATTTCACATATTGAAAATAATTAAAAACAGTAAATAATCTTATGCGAATAATGCGGAAAAAACGAGCAACACGTCCGTTTAGCATCAGGCCTTGGCCGAGACTGTCTGTACACGGGTATTACGCACCCATGCGCACGTATTAAGATTATTTATGCTCAAAAATAAGGAAACGTGTATTTATAAAAATCTATTGATCAAACAAAATAATTAAAACACTATCACGATAGTATGTTGCTTAAAGAATAATTTGACAAAATATCAGAATTATAGCCTGTATATTAACATGGTTTTTACCCGTTAAAAGATATTTTTAGAGGTATCTTTGTGATTTTTTTCTATCGTATCAAATTTAAGGAATCATGTTTTCAACACACTATCTATCTAGCAAATATCCTGCAGAATATCATATATTTTTCTGTTATTTTTTACTGCAGTGGATCATATACTTTTAGGCGTTATAAAACATCATTTTAGCTCCTCTAGTCGCCTTAAAGGATCAAGACACAAAATATGATGTTTTTATCCAAAGCTGCAGTTTGTTTTGTAAATTAATTATTAATAAAATTTATAAATTAATTATTAGCAGCTTGCGCTCAAAACAATAAATATACTTATTGTGTATGAAAATAATAAATCAAGCGAACATTATTTTGTTAACATAACTTACAGCAATAAATATTGCACATTTATAATGAAATCAATATAATTATGCAAAGAAATTCGCAAAATATGTTTTAAAAAAAGAATGAAAACGTTGTTTGTTGTAGAAAACGACTGTTATTCTAATAACGTTGGGATCTGTCAGATCGATAAAAAAAAAAGAAAAAAAAAATCGTTTTGCATGAGATAAAACATTTATTTTAACAAAATTAAACGAAGAGGATTTGAACTTTGTCGAATAAACATTTTTTTTCAAACCAATCGCTTTGAGAATGAAAAATAGGTTCAATGATCAAAAAATCACCAACCTCTAAAGTTTTAGATTGCTTGCAGACTTTAATTAGAACTTTGTTTGTCAAAGCAATGTCCTGTCTATAAAGATTATTTTATTTTTATTGACTTCAAATATAATTTAAACAATTTCTTAATAGGTAGGTAATGTTTTGAATTTTAAATTCATTTCGTTTTTTTCATTTTAGCACTTTACACCTATTGAGTTGCAACTGGTAGAGGAAAGAATATAAAAAAAAATTCAAATGTTGTACTGTAAAAGTTTTAATATTTTAAGTATAAATTGGTTTTACTTTGTGTTCTAATTTGTCACATACTAAATCTATACTATAATCTAGACACGCGGCAGCGTGTCAAGCCAAGTTCAAGCAAAAGAACTGGCGACTTAGCGCCGTGTGTATATTTACACGAACCATTTCGAGCGACTTTTGACCCCTCCATAACTCAAAACATATTCAACAGAAAGAGATCAAATTACGTATATTTATTTATATCCATAAGGACAACAAGAACCCCAAATTTCATTAGCCTAGTTGAAACGGTTACAAAAATATGCAGGTTCAAAAGTCGCCAATTTTCCACTGACTGACTGACAGATCAAAAACCTAACCCACTTCCAGATGACCTAGGAAGTCGAAATTTGGCATCTAGCTACGTAATTACGTGTAAGCGCAGGAAAAAATCTGAAAACAAAAGAAAGTCAAAAAATGGAGGGGGTCCCCAAACAAAAAAAAAAAACGTTTTTACAAGCTTTTATTTAACTTGCAATGTATGTATGTATGTATGTATGTATGTATGTATGTATGTATGTATGTAACTTTAATGAATGTTTGTTCGGGTGAAATCTTGCAACTCAATTTTGAATTGAGCTGAAAATTTTGTATACAGGTTCAACTTGGATGACAATGCATGGTTTGTATGTATGCATGTATGTATGTATGTTTGTTCGGGTGAAATCTTGCAACTCAATTTTGAAGCAACCAATTAAGCTGAAATTTTGTATACAGGTTCAACTTGGATGACAATGCATGGTTTGTATGTATGCATGTATGTATGTATGTATGTTTGTTCGGGTGAAATCTTGCAACTCAATTTTGAAGCAACCAATTGAGCTGAAATTTTGTATGCAGGTTAAATTTGGGTGATAATGCATGGTTAATTTCGTGACATCATTCTAAATCCAATATGGCAGCATATCCAAGAGTGCGGACTAGTTATTTTTAGTGCACTTCTACAATATGGGTATCAAATGAAAGGGCTTGCTAAGAATAATTCGAATAAAGTGACGTGATAACCGACTAAAAAGTCAAAAATAAATTAAAAGTAAAAAACCCTTTTTAAAAAACAAGCTTTTATTTAAATGTGCTAAAACGAAAAAAATAAATTTTTACTTTAAAACTTTTACTATCTACTTATAAAGTCATTACACATAATCTATATGATATAAAAGCTTGTCGCGAGATTTGCTTGTAAACAAGTAAATTAAACAAATTGATGTGATTGATTTTAACTATTAAAATTTTCAAACTAAGGAAATACGAGTACTCATATCTCGCGACAAGCTTTTCTATCATATAGATTATGTGTAAGGACTTTATAAGTAGATAGTAAAAGTTTTAAAGTAAAAATTTATTTTTTTCGTTTTAGCACATTTAAATAAAAGCTTGTTTTTTAAAAAGGGTTTTTTACTTTTAATTTATTTAATTGTAGCGTCTGAACCGTTATAAGTGGATATTTGAAACTTGCACATAATATGAATTGATACATTTGCTATATAAAACAAGTATAAAAATAAAATGAAGTCAAAAAATAAAGGTTGTCCCCATACAAATAACTTGTAATACGCGCTATACAAACGGCCAACACACGCAGCCAACTACGCCACAATACACAGATACAGTACAGAAGTCAATCTAAAGTATAAAAAAATGGAGTAAAAAAATAAAGGGTGTCCCCATGCTCCCATACAAAAAACTTGTAATTATTTATCCGATTGCTTTCAAAATCGATATCTGGGGACATGGTTGGTCTCAGAAAATGAATCTGATAACAGAATGAGAAAAAGTAGCCGCCATATTGAACTTTTTAGTTATTTGACCGATTGCTTTCAAAATCGATATCTGAGGATCCGGTTGGTCTCCGACATCGAATCCGTTAACAGAATGAGCTAGAAAAAAGAATAAATTTCAAATAAATATCTCTACAAAAAGTAATGATATCCCACCAAAAACATAAATGTTAAAAATGACAGCCAAGTTCAATAATAAGAATATGTTGTTTGTGGACTTCGCCGAAAAAAGTAATGAGATCTAAATGAGCGCCAAGTTCTACAGAAAATATTAAATTAAGCTAAAGATTTCACTTGGCTAGTTTTTACTTAAGAACAACATTAAAAAGCTATTAGCCAAATAAAAGATGAATTGTTAGTGAAAACTGGCAAAGTGAAATCTTTAGCTTAATTTAATATTTTCTGTAGAACTTGGCGCTCATTTAGATCTCAATATCTCAATACTTTTATGTTTTTGGTGGGATATAATAAAGCTGAAGAGTTTGTTTGTTTGATTGTTTGTTTGTTTGTTTAATGATTGTTTGTTTGTTTGTTTGAACGCGCTAATCTCAGGATCTACTGGTCCGATTTGAAAAATTCTTTCAGTGTTAGATAGCCCATTTATCGAGGAAGGCTATAGGCTATATATCATCACGCTAAGACCAATAGGAGCGTAGCACCAATGAAGAATGTTTCAAAATCGGGCTTTTTTTCCTTTTGAGAGCTTCCGCTGCGTAAACGGCAGAATTGGTCCTATTCCACGCGAACGATGTCGCGCGCAGAAGCTAGTCTAATAATAATTCTATAGTATTTATCACATCCTTTTAGGATCACGTATCCAAAAGTTGCAAACTGTGTTCTATTATTATGACTCCGTTATCCATTTACATATTTATCCGATTGTCCGTTCCTTTAACCGTTATCAAAAACTATATTTGGGACAAACACAATTATGTGGCTGTAATCTTCTCCAAAGTTGAGGTACTCTCCCAATAAAGCTGCTTCTAAATTTCGAGCAAATTTTGCCTGTTGCGTTCTACTACCTCAGTAAAATGATATAAATTATTAAACAATAACCTCACAAAAAATCTTTTAAAAACATTACAAATCATTAAACAAGAATTCTCGGGAATCTGACTCGTTCTAGCTTATTGTTCATTGTTTAGGTGCGCTACGTAACTGCACGTTTTATGTCAGTCGTTAGCGACAGAATAGCAGCGTCAGTAACGTAAAACGTGAAAGCCTTACCCGGTTGCTGTTCTGATCTTCACTTGGATCTTAGATGCCGTAGTGACAATAGCTTAGCAATGCTTACTTGTAAATTGCAATTTCTTGGTTAAAAGATTTTCAGCTATGAAACAGGTTTCCATCTAACGCATTTTCTATTTTAATAATTTTTAATATTGAAATAATTTTGTCGTACATACATAATTATATGAATATAGACGTATATGTAATTATTCCGCAGCATGTAAGCGATACCGTATAGCAATAAGTACGCCTTTGCAAGCTCTGTCAGTATATAACTTTTGCTTGGTTTTTTTCCTTCTATCATTTATTTTATATAAAATATTTGTATCCTTTTTTCCTTTAATAAAGAACTAACAAATAATTTAAATGGGCATGAGAAACAATACAATAATAAATTTACAAACCAAGTCAGATAGTTACACAAATACTTTTGTACCAGCGTAGAATTTTTAATTGTCAAATTTGTTTTATAGTTAAATTAAAGCAGGAATTCTGTAAGGGCTCTAATTTTTGACATTACGATATTCTTATTATCTATGTATATACAGGATGTCCCGCGATAAAGTGCAACCCCGAAAGGGGGTGAAACTAGACCATAAATTATCGCCAAAAAACAGAAAAAAATTAAAAAAATTAAAAAAAAAAAAAAAAATTTTTATTGACGAATTGAGATTTTTCTATAGCTTACGTAGCCTCTTTGTACAAAAAATGATGATTTTTGTACGTGTTTTTTGGGATACAGGCGTAATTTTTTTTATTTGAATGGCAATATGGTAAGAAATAATAATAAATCATAAAATTTCCTGGTATTGGGGGCATAATTCTGAGAAAATTAGAGATCATTGAAAAAAACAGTCATAAAAATTGTATTTTTTTTCACAAGAAGCATAGTTAAAGACATAATGCCACTTTTTTTGCGAGCTAAATTTTATTTTATCCTTACCGCCAAGTACGTGGCGTAATATTTTATTTTATTTTAAAGTAATCGACCTACTACATTGGAAGAAATCATCATTTTTTGTACATAGAGTCTACGTAAGATATAAAAAACTTAATTCGTCAATAAGAAATAAAATATTTTTTTCATAAAGTTTTTTCTATGTTTTTGTCGATAATTTATGGTCTAGTTTCACCCCCATTCGGGGTTGCACTTTATCGCGGGACACCCTGTATAACGGAATATGTAACGGAAAATACTAAAAACGACGATTTAATTTTCCAATACAAAATGTTCCTAGCGGGGAAATTTAATGTCTTTTGTCAAAAACGTTGTCAATATTGGTTGGTTCGATACGAAGTTCACCGGGCCATCTACTTTGTCAATAAAATATTATCTCATAGCATATTAAAGGCATTATAATAAACATAATATTTGTTTCTTTTATTAAGATAAAATTATGTACAAATTATAAGATAATATGTGTTAGTTTCATTTATTATAAGATCCGGTACTATGACAGGCGGTCGGACGCATGGCCGGAAAAGGAAGTCTAAGTTGACACAATTTTCTTATGGTGCCGTAAAAGCCCTTTGAATATACGTATAAAGAAAGGCATTGAACTTATAAAATTAACACACATGATTGAATAGCCTTAGCATTTTTAAGTTATATAATTATGATGCTTTGTAGTTTTGTGTCATTATTAGTCATTAACTGTGCCTCGCGGTTTAACACGCGTTAATTTGAAGAAAAAAAAAAATAGCCTATAGCCAGCCTTCTTCGATAAATGGGCTATCTAATACTGGAATAATTTTTTTAAACAGACCAGTACTTTCTGAGATTAGCGCTTTAAAACAAACAAACTCTTCAGCTTTATAATATTAGTATAGATCAGTATGATGTTTTATAGCCTAAGGTTGAGCAGAGTCATTGCAGTTACACAAACAGACCAGTTCCTATTATTTTGTATGAATTCATTTGGTACTTGATAGTCAATTAGTCAATAGTAAGCCATGGAATACCCTTTATATTATTATTATTAAATAATTTTATATTATGTTCCTAAAATTTTATTTAATTAGTCATACATAAAAATCTTTTAAAGAATTTTTAATCTAGAAATTACAAAGAAGGCGAATGAATATGTTATCGAGTTATCTGGATATCTCCGCACAGGTAACTAGTACCGCAACCTCACTAGCCTTTATACTCTGTAAAGTGCTTGACCCAGTATCGGCAGAGATAACGATCAGTTCCTTGTTAGTAAATAAACCAGTTTTCATCACCGAATTTATAGTTTCGAATCTGAAAAATACTATTGGCGGATTTCCAAAATATTCGTATTTGAGGATATTCTGTCTATTGTCTTGTTTATGTCATTTAAGCGACGAAATAAGGGAACCGTGAAGTAAATACTAAGCGGATGGTATGTGTAACAGTTTCCTTCGAATTTCTTCGTGTTGCTACGTCGACTTAAAACTCTTGAGAAGCTTTTGAAAGGAAACATGTCCATACGAAAATTTAATTTAAATGAATGTGGTACACAACACTCGTATATTTTGTAATTGAAAATGGTATTTTGTAATAATTTATTCTAAGATATCATTATAATAAAGAAAATCATGTGAAGATTTTAGCTTAAATATTTATAATTATATTTGATGCTTAATCTGAGTATAGAGCGATAACTGAAATTGTGGCTGCCGTAAATCTGCAGCTGTGGTTAGGCAAGTGCATAGTAGAGGGCCTACATACATATAGACACATGCTAATCTCGGACTTTTGCATGGGAATATATGCCTTATTATGTAAGACTAAAGGACAAAATAACTTTACAATATTTAGTAATATGGCACATTAGAGGTTTGGTTAACACACGGTGGGGTACAAACATATTAAAGTGACTTATTATACTAGAGTAAATAAAATAACAACTGAATATGGTATTTAAGCATTTTGATTTAAAAGTTGTTGAAATGCAGAAGTAAAAACGAATAATTATATTAATATAATTTAAATATTTATTATTATAATGCAAATATTGTGATTTATTTATAAGTATTATGATCCGAGATTGATAAACACAATGTAAGCATAGAAAATCCAAGCAAAAGGTTCAAAGGAGAAAAGTATTGAATAAATAAAGATATCGACACGTTTTCACGAACTCTCAATTTATCTAAGAATTTTATTCATATCCGGAAAGAGGCGACCGTTTCAGGAGATCTCGACATATGGACATAATATCTCCGAAACTCGTAAGCTTTACTTGTTATTTCTATTTATCTTACTATTTATATCAAACCTTTTCTATAGTTCGTTAACTAAAATAAAAAGTACTAGTGTTTAATAGTAATATTCTACAGTGGTTTAGAATCTATAAGCTCACTGTCACAAGGCAAGTTTGTAAAGCGGATTAGATCCTTTAAGTTTGTTGCGAAGCGAGTAATATTTTGTATTCTCGGCGGAAACAAAAAAAGCAAAACAAGTTACTGTGTATTTATTTCTGTATATTAAAATGTATCGATAATAATTGTGTTTGCTCGCAAACGAAAAAAACCGACTTCAATTACATCGACAAGTAATACAACGTAATAAGACGAAAAAATAGTCAAGTAAATACGCGCTATTAAAGATTACTCAAAAAGTTGTGATCAGTTTTCGATCTAATTTAAACAAGACTACAAGACAAGTATAGCTTTCGATTAAAGTAAGAATCATCGAAATCGGTACACCGAGTGAAAAGTTATGCGGTATAATATAACGTAGGTCGACGAAAATGTAGTCACGTAAATACGCATTATCCATACTAATATTATAAATGCGAAAGTATCTCTGTCTGTCTGTCTGTCTGTCTGTCTGTCTGTCTGTCTGTCGCGCAATCACGCCAAAACTACTGAACAGATTTAAATAAAATTTGGTATACAGATAGTCTAGAGTCTGAGAAAGGACATAGGCTACTTTTTAATGCGAATAAAAGGATGTAAGGAGTTGAAAGGTGGGAATGAAAATTTGTATGGAACTATGTTCGTGTTTCGTAACTGTTAAACATTTAATGTTCATCCCGTCGATATGGTAAACTCTCCGATAAAATTAAAGAACGTATTTAAATAAAGGTTTCGAATCGACAACATATATCCACAATATACGGATAGTGGCGTATTTTACATTTTAAAAATGTATAATAATGTCAGTAATGAAAACGGATTGACATAATATATATTGGTTGTCAAATATAAAACGTAGTGGTTATATACTCTTTGGTCAAATATTTATGCGTGCGTTCAGAAATTTATTTAGTGTAAACTAAGGAAAATATATCAAGCTAATTAAATCTTATATACTATTAAAAAAAGGAAAGCATTTTTTTCCCTCAAATCAACGCAGGTGAAACCGCGGGGCACAGCTAGTTAGATATAACTCTAAGGCCCGTATTAATAAATCGCTCTCAAATCTGAGATCGATCTCAATAGCGAACTTGAGATGCCGTTCTAATTAATAGACCGAACTTAAGTACTGCCTTGAGTGCAGCGTATCAACTGAGTGACGCGCATATTAATAAATCAAACTCAGCACTTGAGAGCGCACTCAAGATCGATCTTAAGAGTTCATTTCGTAAGTGGCGAAATTCCTTGACTTGAGTTAGAGATTCGCGGTGCGCTGTATTGTTTTTGTGAAATAAAATGGAGTTTGATAATATTTTAAATGAAATTAATTACTACGACGAGCTAGATCACTATGATGATATCTTTTGATAAGTTTTTTAAATATTTGTTGTTTGTGTCATTTTTTAACCGACTTCAAAAAAGGAGGTTTTTCATGTATGTTCGGGGATAACTTCGTCGTTTTCGAACCGATTTTGATAATTCTTTTTTTTGTTAGAAAGAAGACATCCCCAGTTTGGTACCATGATACGGAAACCAGGATCTGATGATGGAATCCCAAAGAAATCGAGGGGAACCCTCGAAAATCGTAGTGACTAGTGCGTTTGTAAATTTTTTTTCGTCTACGTACGTTGTATTACTTGTCGATCTAATTGAAGTCGGTTTTTTCGTTTGCTAGCACATATAATTATATGTAGGTATATGTTATGTCCATTGTGAGGTCAATCGATCTATACAAAGCAATAAAATTGAAGTGTCTGTTTCATCACTACATATTATTATAAAACAAAGTCGCTTCCCGCTGTCTGTCTGTCTGTCTGTATGTATGCTTAAATTTTTAAAACTACTCAACGGATTTTGATGCGGTTTTCTTTAGTAGATAGAGTGATTCAAGAGGAAGGTTTTTATGTATAATACATGCATAATATAATAGAGGAACTCTGATAGTTTTGCAACCGTGCGAAGCCGGGGCGGGTCGCTAGTGTAATAATAAAATAACCGCTTTTTACTAAATGCATATACACGGTACATATACCAAAATAACATTTTTTATGATTTTTGTCTGTCTGTTTGGTCCGGGTAATCTCTGAAACGGCTGGACCTATTTTGACGAGACTTTCACTGGCAGATAGCTGATGTAATAAGGAGTAACTTAGGCTACTTTTATTTTAGTTTTTTTTTAAGTGAAACTTCTTTAGAATCGTTGTGATTTTAAACCGGATGCAACAACAAAAACGACAGGGAAGGGCGCCGCAGTGCGGACGGGCCGCGCTGCACGCCGCTAATTTTAAATTAGTTTTTTTTTGAAGTGAAACTTCTTTAGAATCGTTGTGATTTCAAACCGGAAGGCAACGACAGGGAAGGTCGCGCTGCACGCCGCTAATTTTAAAGTAGTTTTTTATTATTAGTTTGCAAAAGAAGTTTCACTTCTATTGTGTGTGAATCGCACACACACCTTTTTTATAACAGCGAACTAAACAATAACTATTTTCTTAAATGCCACGCGGACGAAGTCGCGGGCACAGCTAGTATTAAATAAATTTATCGAATCAATTATTATAAAATGTTGTATTAAAAAAATATAATTATTAAATATAAATAAAAGCTGTATTATAAAAGATGCTCTATTCATTAGTACCTGGAAAGGAAATATTGATTATGTTAATTTCAATAGTTTCCCCTTATTTTGGACTCCGTCTATCCACTGTTATAAATTGACATGTAAAGAAAATAAAACAATACAAAAGCTAAATATAAACAGGTGCAACAAAAATGATGTATAATAATTAATAATTCAAGCTAGAAAGCTCAATGATTTATTATATACATATATTATTTTTATAGCTATAATATTCCACATATGTACATAACATTTTATTTCTAATATATGTTTAGATTTGTCAATCATTCATTCAAAACTGAACAACATCTTGAGTTCGATGTCTTGAGATCGGTATCAGGTGATACGCTCTTGATGACGATTTATTAATTAGTAGTGATCTTGAGATCGTGATCACATCCTGAGAGCGTATCAGCTGAGATCGCTCTTGAGATCGTACTTGAGAGCGATTTATAAATACGGGCCTAAAAGTACTTGTCAGATCTCAAATAAATTAAAATGGGACCACATGACACGCAACACCTTTCAATTAAAACAAAATTGATCGAAATCGGTCCACCAAGTCAAAAGTTCTGAGCTAACATACATAAAAAAAAAAAAAAACATACGTGTCGAATTGAGAACCTCCTCCTTTTTTGGAAGTCGGTTATAAAAATTAAGTTTATTTTTATTTTAATGATTTTAGATTTCTATGTGGCTATGTTTCCGATCACTTTAGTTATTGCAAAACTTCTAAGTTTTTCTTTGTGATTATTAAATTTGTATATAAAAAATAGATACAGAAGATATTATTTTTTGCTCAGTAATAAAACTGTTTACAAGAACAAGAATCAAACTTAAGCTTTTTATCCTACATGACACTCAGAAGGTAAGGCGAATCCGGGCTCTATTCTTATAATTTCCTTGAACGGCGAACATTTGATTTAAGTACCGTCCCAGGGTTAACAACGGCTCCCAGGAGGCCGCCCCGACTATTTCCTTTTGTTTTTGTCCCTAATTTTTAAATTTTTTTCTACAAAGGATTCGCTAAAACGCCCTCAAGAACGTGAACATTCAAAGCAAATCCAATGATTAGAGACGACTGATGTCCGCTCTAAAATTATTCAAGAGATTAATGGTAATGATTGCATTGGTAATTACGGAGATGAAACGCAACTTATGCAAATGGAACCTACCAACTTTTGACTTTGATACTAATAGTTCCGAAGATCAATTCACTTATCCATAGCTTGTCGGGGTAATGGCAAAGTAAATCATAAAGAGAGTAGTCCGTAATTGGCCGGATGATTTACTCGTTATCCTATTTACATAATATTAAACTAACTCCCCAAGAAAACGTTTGTGCTTTTGAGCGTGTAAGTCGAGTCATTTTGTGGAGCGGCAAGGTATTATGATGGAGTGGATGGCGTGTATTCAGCACAAAGGGTTAACAAGCCAAGTTGCACAGATTTGTGCATACACAACTCGGTTGCTATTAATCGAGCGTCAGCAAGTTTGTGCCGAGGGTACATTTACTCTGCGATCCCGCCTGCATTGTTACGCTACAAAGCAAAAACTGCTCGAATAATTGGTTGTTTATAGCAATCATAATTATGAGTGTATATTTTAAAAGTAAAATGCATATTTTGTCGTGTATGTAAAATGTGTAGATTTTTTATTAGTACGCGAACTCAGTTTACAAAATATGTATATGTATATACGAGTACAAATATTAGTTTAGCTTTAATTTCAGAAGTTCTATTATAATTAACAGCGTCCAAGATTCTGAATTAATTATTATCCTTTTGATGAACAGAATAGGATTTCGTAGCACTTTGTACGATACTATTAATAAATGTAATCATAATGTTTCTGACTTCTTAATCACTATTTTTAGATAAAAAACTTATTTTCAGATATTCGAAAATGGCAAACTTGATCCATTGAATTGAAACTTATTCTACAATACAAGTTTTACTGAAAGTTAAAACATTTCTGTAGAAATATTCAAATACAACAAGATGACAACTTCAATATTTCGGTCCAGAGCGGTCGTATTTTCATTAAATGCACTTGTACGTGCGATTGCGTCCTATTTAATTCGTATATGAATATATTTTAATTTATAACACACAGAATTAACAAGTTGATGTGGCAGTGGCTGGTCACCTGTGTCGCAGGACCGATGTCTCTTTATATGCTCTTTGGACCGATGGCCGTTGGAGTAGACGTGTCTTGGAGTGGAGACCGCTTGTTGAAAACAGCAGTGTTGAACGTCCTCTGGCTCGCTGGACCGACAATCTACATATGATTGTCAGTGTAGGCTGGATGAGAATTGTGGAAAACTGAGATGTCTAGCGCATACTAAAGGAGGCCTATATCTTCCAGTAGTATAGGCTGTACTGACTGGCTGACTGACGTGTATAAAATTTTTATTTGTTGAAAGGAAAAAAATTGGAAAAAGATTATATTTATTGATTTTTTTCGATGCTAGACAGAGAAAAAAAATCGAATTTGATAATTTGATGATTAATGATATTTAAAACACAAAAACATGAACCCTTAACGACTTCTATAAATTTACACAGATATCTAAAACATTGGTAAAAGCGAACACATGATCGACTTTGTTATCATGTTCGGTCGTGTTAGTACACGACTGACATGGACACAGCTTAACTGGACGTGTACCGGCTTTGCTGGAAAGAGTTGCAAAATTTATGCATGTGAGGCGCCTTTTTGCTTTACTGGAATAAAACGAAAGGGTTTTTTGATACATACGTTTTATCTACTATGTAGACCTGCGTGCATGTGGCTCTGCTAACATAATCTCACTCTAATCCAATTATGAAAGCTCAGGTTACATAGCAGTAAAATAATTAAAACACGATTTGTATGTGTATATATTATTATTTCTATAAATACACAATTTATATTATATACGGTATACATCTTAAATTGCTAGGACAACTGCATTGGCCATATTATTAAAGAAAAGTGATACGAAGTAGCTACTGTAGTGCTTTCTCTACGATGAGGGAGAGAACAATAAGCCAGCGTTTCTCGATCCTTAGGCCCTTTCTACTGTTTGTACCTCACTTATTACTGCACATGTTGAATTGAAAATTGAAGATTATGACATTTTATTATGTAGACAAATGTTAAGCTAATGTTATACAAGACAGAATTAGACGTAGATCTATAACTTTAGAAAAAGGGAGGACAGCCATAGAAATTATTGTTAAGTTTATTTTACATAACTTGAAGTTGATTTTTGGTATAGACGAAAAACCAATTTGTTACGCTTTTCCTAAATCAAAATACAAAAAAGTAGATTCAACTATTAATAAAAAGCATAACCAAAAACATTTCTTGAATAGCTTTAGAATTTGGAAAATGTTTAAATCTTATAGTGTCTCCTCTAGCCTATTGGGAGTTTGTTAGCTATGCTACAATATTTGTAAGCGTTAAAGGCGAACGTTTATTAACAGTTTGTGTTCGCGCCGATCCAGTTGGAAGCGATAATGTTCTGGTGCCCACATTTATGGTCCGCTGCGTGCCGTTTGTACAACCACTGGGCTACTGATTCATTTTGTGACTGCACTTCGCATAGATATCGAAATAACATGGAAATTCGAAACGTTTAGATACTAAAATAAATGTTGTTCTCTCTCTCCGACTTCCGGTACCTCGGTTCATTAATCCAAAATGACGGCAACGTAGACCGTGACGTGAAAAATAGAATAAATGCGGGATGGATGAAATGGCGACAGGTCTCTGCAACAGCTTGTGATCCACGAATGCCTCTTAAACTTAAGGGGAAAATCTACAAAACGATCATAAGACCTGTCATAATGTATGGGTCAGAATGTTGGGCAACGAAAGTGACGGATGAAAGAAGAGTGCACGCAGCCGAGATGAGAATGCTAAGATGGATGTGTGGAGTAACGAGGAAAGACCGAATTAGAAATGAGTATATAAGGGGAAGTTTGAAAGTAGCACCCGTGACGGAGAAAATGAGGAGCAGAAGGTTAGCATGGTATGGGCATGTAATGAGGAGGGATGAAAGCTATATTGGTAAAAGAATGTTAGGGATGAATGTCGAAGGACGAAGAGCGATCGGCAGGCCAAGAAAGCGATGGATGGATTGTGTGAGTGAGGACATGAGAAAGAAAGGAGTAAGCGTTGAAGTGACGAATAATAGGGAGGAATGGAAGAGAAGAACATGTTGTGCCGACCCTACATAAGTGGGATAAGGGCAGGGAGATGATGACTAAAATAAATGTTGTTATAAAACTTACTAGAGACATTCTATTTCCTCTTCTTCACAGATTTTGAAGCTAAAGATTAGTCAAAAATATACTTTTTACATGAAACGATAACATGGACTTAGATATAAAAAGTAGTTGTTAATTTAAAAATGATTAGGACAATACTCGCGACTATCTCCGAGTAGAATAGGTAAGCATAAAAGTTATAGCGCAGACTTAGATAGTTATAAGGTAACATTTGCTGCAACCGTCTCTCTTGCTGGCACTAAATCTTGCTGTTCTTTCTTTTGTCTGCTGAACAAACGGCCTTTAAATCTTTAAAGTTTCAGAACCATTTTCTCTGACAACGCAAATGTATCTCGCTTTACAAAACAAAATTTGAAATCTGAAAATTTATGACTCTCATATAAAGTTCAGTTATGTTCTAAAACTATTAAATTAAAAAAAGTTTAAGGTATTATTTCAGTTTATGTCAACACGTCTTTTCAAGTTGGAAAAATATTTAAAGAACCATAATGAGGCATTGGATACGACACTTGAATCGACAATTTTTCTATTTCGAATCTTAATTAGAAATTAACTCAGTGATTCAGTTTTTTATCGTTATTTAATTCGTCTTAATGTTTTTTAAAGGTTTTTCTATTTTAGACTGGTATTGTTAATTTTTCGTGCGCGAGTCCGACTCGCACTTGGCCGATATTTTTCTTCTTAGAAGAGATCTTTGCTTAGCAACGAGAAGCTCACAGGCAATTAGAGTGCAGTACAGCATATAGATTGATTTGCATGTAGATTTGTTTGTAGCCAATAGTCTTCAAAAGTGCTAAGCTCAGGATCCCATTATAAATATAGATAAGATATCGTAATGAAATAGTCATGCAATTTTTTTTTATCACAGCTTTAGTTACATTCATTCATTCTTAGTATTTCGTAAATATATTGACGACAAATTCAGTGTAAAAAATGTAAACACTGAAATTTAATTATGAAAAATTCAATTAACTTGGTTAAGTGGGATTAGTATCATTTTAATCAAAGAAACAAACAACCGTTACGTGTACGTACGTACAAACATTATTTCTAATAATTACCGTCGAATGAACCAAACATTATCACGAAAGGTTGACATTTCGCGAAATTTGAGTGCGTACCAAATGGAAAATTTTAATTGGCATCACTTTACGGCTACGATCTCGACAAATTCACTTCATACCAAAATTAGTGCAAACACAATGCAGCATTCCTTCTTGTTATATTCGTAGACATAACAAAGGTTTTCAACGGAAATTTCAGTGGCCATTTTCATTAAAACTCATAAATAAATACAGATAATATCATAAAGTTGTATACTTGGTTTGTTTTAACGAATAATAATCCGAGAATCTGAAATATGAGTGTAAGTTTAGTAATATCAATTTCAAGATTACGTTATAGTGTTTGTACATCTTTTACTAAATATTTGTTATAATTATTGAGAAGCTTCTGGTTCCGGTTTCAAAACGTTTGTGTTAATATAAGGTAAAGAGACATAGAAGAGTAGCATTAACTACAAACTACTAATCTGACAGATACTGACGAATGTGAAATACGAAGGTCGACGAGTAAATATACTTTTGTTATGTTGATATGTATGGGCCAAAATAGATGTTTGCATTGTTATTCATGTCATGTCAAGCAAAGAAATTATAAATTTAGTTATAAAATATCCAAAACAGGTGTTAATTTTGTAAAATGTTTTTTCTCATAATTAAATTATTCGTGTGCCGTGTCGGCGCCGCCTACACACCGACACCGACGGTTGCGGGTTCGATTACCGCTCGGAGTGGGTATTTGTGTTTATACATTTCTGGTTTGGTTGTTAGTCCTTGTGGGTCTCCCCACCGTGCCTCGGATAACACGTTACGCTATCGGTCCCCGTTTTTATCATGTACACCTGATAGCGATCGTTACTCATAGTAGGGAATATATATCCACCTACTCGAATTGGAGTAGCGTGGTGGATTAAGCTCTGATCCTTCTCTTACATGGGGAATGAGGCCTATGCCCAGCAGTGGGATATTATAGGTTGAAGCGTAGCGTAAATTATTTTTGCCATCGTGATGAAACAATCTATTTAAATACTAAGCGTGAGTTAAGGTTCTATCATTTTTATTTATTCTTTTTACCACCTAACTTTTACAAGCTAAGATACGTGACTGAATTTATCTACTTTAATTTTTAGTTCATAATTGAATAAATGTAAGTTTTACATGTAGTTCATAACGGCTTTTACAAATTGAAATACAAAGAATTAAAATGCCCTAAAAATGATTGAATAACAATAATATTTGATTTTAATACGTGGGAGAGGTAATGTATAATATATGAACTGACAGTTGCATTAGTGGCCGTGACTTCCCTCTGGATGCTTGCTTGTACCATATATTAGATATATACAATTTAATAAAATATATTATGTGGTCTGAGCGTTTGTGTCTGTGCTGAGAAAATTGGTTCTCTGACTACCAAAAATTTTAACCTATTATGCACGCTGAGTGTGTAGTGTTTATTAATTTACACACTTTGTTTAGATTAAGGGTAAGGTTTAGATAGGAAAAACCTTCTTCATAATAATCTTTACAAATTTAAATTGAAACACGTTTTGTGAATATGTATGAGGCATTTTGCAAAAGCAATACATTTTAAGGCTAGCAAGTGCCTAATAAAATATTAATAGTAAGTGGCGTGTGAAAGCTAGATTATAGTAGACAGTATTTACGAAACAAGACAGATATAATTGCTAATACCACTTTAAACTTGGACACATTAAACTACGTAGTCGCACGAACAGTTATTAGTAACTAGGTACGCTTTGCCAATTCCCGACTCTAAATTGCCAAAAGCTTCCCATACATATATTAATAATTTATACCAATGTTCTTATACTGATGTACGAGTTAGTTTGTATCAATTCTTAAACATTCTCACCTTGGAAGCTAAGTATTACTTCGATTAAGAATAAATTGTATTTAAAGTTTTATAACAATTTTTATGACAGTCATAACTACCGCAAATTAATTTTTATCTGACTTTCGTAATTTTACATAGGATGCTATTTTATTCAAATTATAGGCAAAATCAGCGGTGTCGAAACACTCAGAGATCAGAACACTTTAGTCATTATCATGGCATCGCTCGATCGGAGGTTTAAAACCGGACTGTCACCGCAGACATTTCCAGTGTTAAATTTATTTGATGGCCGGTAAAGGGAAATACTGCCCTTAGCAAAAATATGATGACACACGAAACATAGTGTTTAAATAAGATTTGATTTTTGTTTTTTCAGAGGAACAGGTTTTTGCCCAGCGGTGTTACATTTTCAACATGTTACAGTCGGAAAAAACAGTTCTTTGTACTAATTTCATCAGATTTAATTATTTTCTATACTAATATATAAAGCTGAAGAGTTTGTTTGTTTGGTTGTTTGTTTGTTTGTTTGTTTGTTTGTTTGGACGCGGTAATCTCTGGAACTACTGGGCCGATTTGAAAAATTCTTTCAGTGTTAGATAGCCCATTTATCGAGAAAGGCTATAGGCTATGTGTCATCACGCTAAGACCAATAGGAGCGGAGTCCACGCCGACGAAGTCACGCGCAGAAGCTAGTTTTTGTATATAAATACAGTCTAAGATATATATTGTTCGTATGAGTCAATTAAAATCTATTTCTGATAAAGTAGGTTTACTTATTTCATTAGAAGTAAATTCTTTCTTTTCTTGGGTAATTTATTATTATTTTATTTTATTATTCCGGTTCATTATAATATAGCTATCCAATATTTGTGATATAAAAATAAAATAGTCTATATTTTAACAGCGAAGAGATAAATACTACATATACAGCAACATATAGTGGGTCGACCATGGAAGGCCATGCTCCTTCGAAGGCCAACTATAAAAAAATCATAGTTATTGTCATGTGATGACAAAGTCGCTGGGTTAGCTATTTTGGTTAATGGGGTCCCTCGTTTCGCAGACTTCGGTCGACGTTAAAATCGTAATTCGCGCGCACAGCAAAAGGCTAGTTTTTACGTAAATAACCTATTATTTTCTTATTTTTTTTTACTGTAAATTGTCATATAAGGATTTGTTATGGGTACTAAAGAAAAATATATAATTTTGCAAGTTTTTAGTTAAAATATACCGATATTTTAGGTAGTGTTCCTACGAAGGCCAGTGGTACCTTATAAGGCCAATAAAAAATTTGACGATTGGCCTTGCTAGGGTACATGAGCCTTACCTACTGCACAAAAACAAAACAGCAAAAGTTTAAAAATAGAGATGAAGAAAAGTGCAGAAGGTGAAGAAAAAGAAAGGTACTGGAACGCATGTGGAGAGTGTAGAATCGAAAATATGAGGTCAGGTACATTTTGGCCACATAAAGAACGGATCTATAAGAAGACCATTTTAGGTTTTAAAAAAAGTTTTTAATTTCATTATCAAACACGTTGGCAAGTTATTTGATGTCAATATAATACTCATTACTACTATTTTTTAATGATTTCCATTAATATATTCTTAGTTATACGATGGTGTTCAAGTAATGTTCGTTGAGTTTTTTATAAATGATAAAAATATATTCAGCATTTAATGTTTCGCTTAAATGAAAGAGCTTTTTATGTAGTTTTAGTAAAAGCAGATATATTAATTGCTACAACTCTATTTTTAAGTTGAACGACTAATGTATAATATTGGCCTTGTTTGGAGCCGTGTTCCTTGTAAGGCCATTTGGAAGAGCTTTCCAAAACTTACGTTTAATAAATCGTGATTAAAGCTAGGTTAAAAAAAGTGATTTATGTGGTACACAATAAAACAAAGTATTACTTGATAGTTTGTTTAGTTCATTTATCCAGTTAATAAACGAATAAAAAATGTTTACTCGTTAGAGTGACCTTCCATGATCGACCTACTATATTTATAGGCTTCTAAGACTCACATACGGTGTTAACATTATACCTTAGCCCGACAAAGTTTATTGGAAGACAGGATCGATTCGGTACATTTCTCTTTAGATATTGATAGCAAACTTTTCATCTTAAGGGTGACTGAGGATCAAGTTTATATAAATTGATCGATTGAAAGGACTCTTGAAGAACCAAACGATACTCGAAGGACGACACTTCAGCACCTACATTTGACATGAGGACTCTTGATTCAACCACTAAGCTATGGGAGACAAACTTTTATATCTATACTAGGTAATATTACAAAGAGACTGGATCAGCTTGGAAATTCTTTATGAGTTGGCAAGCCTAGCCTAAAATAAAACAAGACTAACCTCGCATTTCACATTTAAAACATTTTAGAGAGTCGAACTTTATCTACACATAGCTTCTATTTCAAAACAAAAACATGAATGTCAAAGTGGATTTAACTTTCTTTCAATATAAAAAATAGTTAATAGTATTTGTTTTTGCAGTAATATGTAACTGACATTTAATACTAAACAAAAAATGTTGCATTTTCAGTACCTTAAAAAGTATATTCTCTGAAAAAATTCTAACGCCGTCCGCGTTCATACAATTTCTACTAAACTTCGCACATTCTTAGAAATTTTTTGATCGAGTTTTACAACGTGATGGTACTACGTTTCTAACACAAACCGGATATCAGAAATTATTCTTATTCGTAGGACTTTGATTACATCGTCTGTCGGGAGATGGGCGTGGTTGTTAAATCAAAATAGCGATTCTTGTGTAACAGATTT
Organism: Melitaea athalia; assembly: GCA_905220545.2. Taxonomy (NCBI): domain Eukaryota; kingdom Metazoa; phylum Arthropoda; class Insecta; order Lepidoptera; family Nymphalidae; genus Melitaea; species Melitaea athalia. Next base: position 12,130,538 of record HG992185.1, on the reverse strand, counting down.
ACAACTGTGTTTATTAAAATCTTACAATATGCACTTATGCAGCAATGCAAGGGTTTCATGCTAGACTCCTTTGATTGTCCTTTTGTTCGAAAGTTAAGTGTGGGGGTTAAAAGGGGACGAACGTCGGGTTAAAATGTTCATAAATTTATCACCTTCTTAATTGGTTTATTTGGTTGGCATAACATGAGGCGGTCAAAAAAATAAAGAACATTTATATAGCATGGAAGTATAAGCAACGAATATTCTCTATTGCAGTTATAAAAAAAAAAAAAAAATTGCGTGAGTACAAAGTACACAGTTCAGAAGTGAAACTTCTTTAGCAAACTAATAAAAAAAATCTAATTAAAAAAGCTAATTAAAAAAAAAAGAATTTAAAATACAAAAAAAACTAATTGAAAAAAAAGCCAACAGCACGCGGTGTTCCCAGGCGACATTGACAGCGTTTGCCGTGTTGCCGCGTTACCGCTCGCTCAAATTTCACCCCTCATGTGCCTAAAGAAGTTTCACATCAAAAACCATAAACAAACTATAAAATATCATTTGCATTGCAAGTCGCATAGTGTCGTATATCGTGGTCATATAGTGTATGGATTAAAATATTGACTTTGTCGTTGGTAGCACATTGAAGCAGAGATAAAGCTGATTCAACAAATTTAACTTCACTCTTAATGTGACTACAATGTTTGCGATGTTATCTATACTAATATAATAAAGCTGAAGAGTTTGTTTGTTTGTTTGTTTGAACGCGCTAATCTCAGGATCTACTGGTCCGATTTGAAAAATTCTTTCAGTGTTAGATAGCCCATTTATTGAGGAAGGCTATAGGTAACTAGCTTCTGCGCGCGACTTCGTCGGCGTGGACTCCGCTCCTATTAGTCTTAGCGTGACGATACATAGCCTTCCTCGATAAATGGGCTATCTAACAGTGAAAGAATTTTTCAAATCGGCCCAGTAGTTCCGGAGATTACCGCGTTCAAACAAACAAACAAACAAACAAACAAACAAACAAACGAACGAACAAACAAACAAACAAAAAAACAAACAAACAAACAAACAAACAAACAAACAAACAAACAAACTCTTCAGCTTTATATATTAGTATAGATTTAAAAGAAATATACCTACTTATATAAATGCACGAGCACCAAATATGTAAGGTTTTGTTCATGATAGTCAAATTCACTGTTGCGTAGTTTTTTTTAATAATATTCCGATAATCTAAGGTAAAGATTGTAACCGATAATAGTAAGCTTGTGTTTTAATTATGCCTGTTTCACCACTTGTGGATAAAGTTTATCTTTCAAATAAGCTACGAAAAGATTTTGTTAGCATTAAGTAGAATAGGCCATTATTAATAAACCACAACTTTTAGATATATATTAGAGAATAGAAATATTTCATAAATATAGTGGGATTTGATGGCAGAAAGAATAAAATATCAAAACCTTTTGACTGTTAGATAGCGTCATCCGTCAAATAGCGTTATCCACAACTGGTAAAACAGGCTCTAAATAATAATTTAAAAATATTATTTAAATAGCTTTTAAAATCACCTTTACTGCTTTTTTGTTTCTTATAAAAGCGTACTTTAGTTTTGAGGTTATTGCTTTTGTAATAACGATTTAAAATATTCACTGGTAAATGCGATGGTCATTAATCATAATGTCTTACAAAAATGAGCTTCTTTCATAAATTTCTCACCTTTAAAAGCGTAAATACATATAATGAGCGCTACATAAGCTCACTATTAAGTATATTAATGGCACAAAATCTAGGAAAATATTACATTATATTGTATCTATCGAGGAATATTTTGTAAGAATATATTTAACTTTATAAATAGCGCACATTTTAATGGATTTATTTCGACGGAATCGGCCGATGGCAATCACTTGGAAGTCTATTTTTATGGCCTGTACCGGATGCGCCATAAAGCGTGGCATAAAATCAGTAAGCCTCGGAGGACGAAATATAAAAGCAAATAACACTTATATTGGATATTCAGACACGATACAACTCCTATTACAAGATTCAACCTGCCTACTGTAACTATTACTAGTACGATTACTATTGTTACTAAAATTTACCTCAATTTCAACCTATGTTCGCGACAGTCATGTGTTAGTTTTATTCCAATTGATTTTGTACTTTTGAACTATAACGTTACAATTTTCGTTGGCTCAGTTAGTCATTTTTACTTAGCCCTGTATTTACCAAGATGCGTTGTCACGTAGTAGCTATACATTTGTAGTAGCTACACACAATCTTGTTTTATATATAACAAGATTGGCAAACAAGTGTACGGCTCACCTGATGGTAAGCGATTACCTTAGCTTATAGACGCCTGCAACACCAGAAGCATCGCAAGCGCGTTGCCGACCCTATCCCTAATCCCCCCCAGGAGAGAGCTCCAGGGGGGGATTAGTAAGGTGACCAGAGGGTCACCTTACTCACTAACAGGAACACAACACTGCTTGAAAACACTATTATTTAGCTGTGATCTTCTGTAAGGTAAGGTACTACCCCAGTCGGGCTGCTCCATATTTTGAGCAGGAAACTTCTTGCTGTGCCCTACCTCAGTTAAAATCTATAAAACACACACACACACACACACACACACACACACACACACGCATATATCGCTGAAACGTACCTACGCGCATAGCTTCAGTACGATTGCATTGAATAGGATAATTCTTTTTTTGTGTTCGTTATTGTCAGGAAAAGTTTAAAAAATATATAATCTATAAAAGTAAAAAAAAGTACATATTTATGAAAATAAATATATATATATATAAAAGAGATTTCCACCCATAAACTGACTCATCACGATATCTCTGGAACCATGAGGCGTAAAGACTTGAAAGGAGACGGATACGATTCCATACATTCTTGGGCCAAAATTTAACGTAAAATTTAACGTAATGAAAATGGTACCAATTAATGTATTTACGCTTATTGATCCCTCGCTGAAAATTCTGTATATTTTGGCTATCTGAGAGCGGAGTTATTACACGTTTTGTAAAATTGAGGTTATGTTACATTATCTATGAAAAACCCAATCACTAAGTTCTTGAAGCACTAATGTTTATCTTATTATATCATTACAAATATCAATCACTTGAAACCACAAATAAATATCAGGAATGGACTCAGGATGCATCTGAATACACTGAAAACATTAAACAACTATAAACATGATTACCTACATAAAACGAGTGACGGGACCATGACGGGACACACAGTTTCAATAACAGTCAGCTGTCAAAGCTGTTATTAAAAATATGATTTATTTTCAATCGATACGAAATCGATAATCATTTTGGTTTATCAGATATTAATTGTTATTTTCGATATCAATGTAACTTTATTTAAATATACTTTATTGTTTACAATTTCAATGGTGTATCTGAATACTTTGAGTTAATTAACTAGTGCAAACCTTTTTTTTTAAATTCTATAATCGATTATAGTTAAATCGATACCCAATGAATTTGACGAAAACTATCTTTTTCATTTTTCTCAGCTTCCAGATTCAGAATTGAGCTGATATTTTATATTTTAAAATAAAAAAATATGAACAATTTTTTAAAGCATATCTTTACTTACTACAATTTTAGCCTAAAAGTCCCCATCTCCTTTGGTAGGAATATCACTTTCGCCGAGTAGAGGTCAGCTAAGAACGGATTTTACGAAATTCCACCCACAAGAGGGGGTTGCGGGGCGTTAATAACATATATGGCAAAACAACGTTTGCGGGGTCAGCTAGTATTATATATAGTACGAAGGCCAGTATGTCAGGCCAGCTAGTTGTGTATGAGGAAAATATAATTACATTATATAAGATTTTTTCTGTTTTACTTACATATACGACATGAGTTTGTAAAGCGCAGTTAGTAGACTCTGGCAACGAAAGCTTTTTTGTTTATTTGATATCGCAGGGTAACCCATTTACGGGTGATATCCAGGACGCCCGGGTAGGCAGTCCTAGACCGTATGTCGGACTCAGCACTTGGGGGTGCCACTACCGCACTAAACCCCCTGCGGGAGCCTTCAGCCGCTTTAATTTGAGGGTCCCGGATCTGCAGGCAACAGGATCCCTCCAGCGACAGGCTGGCCTCGGCGAAAAGGCCAGACTTCTCCTCCACATATATAAACACATTTTTTTGCGCTTACATTGCAAATATTTATTTTATATTTTATATTGATATCAGCATTGTACCTGTGCGAAGCCGGGGCGGGTCGCTAGTTTGTAAATAAATACTGTTTTAATCAATTACAAAAATAATTATTTATTAATATACCTGTTAAATATAATCTGAAGAGAAGTATGTAAGCTAATCTGATTAAGTTTATAATAACCGAATGTATAGAATTGACAGCTACTAATATAAAATTACTTTGTTAAGTAATTTTAATTAATATTAAATTACACGTGCCAGTGTAACGGATATACAAAATCAAATTGTGATAATAGAATATTGTAAACTTCGTGAAGTTCTCGTCTTCATTTTAACAATAGGTAAAGTATTATTTTCATTATTGTATTAATCGATTGTAAATATTTCTTATCACTGACATTCATGGCTTTTCTTACTGGTTCGTTAATTTGTAAATTACGAAACAATTCAGTGGCTCCGATAAACGTTCCTTTGTATTGTCCAAGTATCTATTAATTATAATTTATGAACTAAAAGTTTATTTGTTATAATTAGACGAATCGATTTTATCGATTCATTTGAATTTGAGTACAAGTTTGAAAGAATACGACTTCTTTATATGACAAATAGGCGTAAGGGTGTTTATTAATAACAGCTAAAGTGCAAGCAAAGTAAAAGAAATTTCATATAGATAGTTATTTAATGAATAGATTAGGGAGCGAGCAGGTGAAAGTCAAATCGGCTCCATACTAACTTGGGAAGTGGATTAGGGCTTACGCCATTTTATTGCTCAAACAAAAAAAAAATCATCTTAAAATGTATACATAGCGATTTAGTAAAACTGGACGTTGTGCTTATTTTTAAAATTCAGTTTAATATCCTAAACTTTAGTCCTCAACTAAAATTTAAAAATTGTAGATAACTTAATTTTTGTTTATAAATTAATTGTAATTGTTTTCATTTCCATTTTTCAAATGCTTCTATTTATACAGTTACCGGTTTTTAGTATTATTAAAAAAGTTTGATGCTATAAATTTTGAGTGAGTGAGGGTAAGTTTATAAAAACATAATTCATCAGAATTAACAATAATAATTGATATCAATCCAAATCATACATCTTATACTATTAAACGAGCAATTCTTGTATATATATATATATATATATATATATATATATATCGTCGCTGAATAGGCAAAACTACTAACCTCCAAAAGTGCTGTTTCGAGAAAAATCAATTTAAAGTTTTTTTTTTGCTTTAACCTGTCACAACTTTTTTTCTTTTGGGTGAAAGTAAGAACTGTTAAGGAAACATAATCATGATTTAATTTTATCTACGTAATTAATCTATTACATTGTTCGTATTTTAACTATTTACGAAGTTAGCTGTCACTTTAGGATAAATCCTCTGAGTTCTAAATAAAAACCAGCAAGGGAAAATTACTAACCTCCACATTAAGTTCACGGTTAGGGAGTCGCCAACTACTAAAGACTCGACTGTGTTAACATTCTCTTCGGAAAAACATACTAACATTATTTAAAAAATATAATAGTCGTAAACGAAAATTACTAAGAGATAAATCTACTACAGAAAGACATATAGCAAAAAGACATTCATCATCGGATACTAGAGAAATCTCGAAAGCTTTTTACTTTCAAGACATAGTTGCCAATTAAATAATGGGATGATTATACTTTCATCACTTTTTATCTTGTTCCAGCCTAAATATTATTACTAATGTGAGCAACAAAAATGTTTATTATGAAATGTTAACCCGTATAATAAATAAATAACACCAATTTAATATACATTTTTATTCAATTAAAAAAACTGTTCAAACAAAATTAACATTTTCTTAGATTGAAAATAAAACAAAAATTGTCCTAAGAAAGTGTGAAAAAAACTTAAACATTATGAGGTGTCTTTCTAGAGTCTGGTGGGGCTCCCATCCTTATACACAAAAACTTAGATATAACGCTCTGATACGTAGCCATCTTGACTACGAATCTTTTATCCTCGAGCCATGTCAGAAAACTATTATACGCGATCTGGACAAAATTCAATCAAAAGCGCTCCGCATAATAATAGGTGCCATGAAGTCCTCTCCTATTAACGCTCTACAGGTGAAATATGCGGAACCTCCTCTACAATTGCGACGCCAATACCTCTCAGACCGATTTCTCTTTAAAATCCTCCAACTCTCTTCCCATCCTCTTTCGGCTAGACTACACCTACTCTCTCAATTAGTTCTTTCTTCATCCTACTGGTCTCACAAGTCTCCCCCATGTCTAATTAAAAGCTATAATAAATTTATTGGCCTTCAGTGTAGAATCTTACCTATTTATGAGGTTCCATTGATGCTTTAGTTCTGCTTCCCAACATTTCTTTCAACCTTGGTAGAGATAAAGGATCTCCTGTAGCAAATCAGCAATTAAACTACGCCATAAACACACATTACAAAGATTGGTATCATTTACTCACAGACTCCTCTAAACTTACTGAACAGGGATGTATAGGATCAGCTGTCTGGATTCCGAGAGTTAATGTAGTACTGAACTGCAAAATGCCTCCCGCCTCCTCAGTTTTTACTGGGGAAGCTTTGGCTATCTTGGAGGCTCTTTCGTTTATTGAGTCACACCAATTAAACAACTCCGTTATATTCTCGGACTCCAAAAGTTGCTTACAGAGTATTTTAAATAATCCATTCAAGACTAAATTTAAGTTCCCTTTTATTCTCAAAATTAGACATCTCCTCCTTAGGTGTCTGGCACAAAACATCCGTGTCGAGATGGCTTGGATTCCGGCTCACAGCGGTATAATAGGGAATGAGAAAGTAGATTTTTTTGCAAAAAAAGCGACAACATCTGGTGGCCTCAGCCAATACAAAGTTTATAGCCATGACTTGATTTCATTAGCGAAGACACGAATGATGCGTGATTGGTCTGAATTCTGGTCTCACTCAAGTGCAACAAAAGGAAAGTTTTATGCTAGTGTACAGGGATCCATCCTTGTCAAACCATGGTTTTTCAAGTATAGAAAGGCCAGTAAGTGGGTAATCTCAACTGTCTGCCGCATAAGGTTAAGCCATTCTTGTACCCCGGTCTTCCTTCACAAAATTAGAGTAAAGGACTCTTCACTTTGCGAATGTGGTCTTGAGGGAGGCACCCTTGAACACATATTTTTTAACTGTCCAAAACTCCAGTTTTCTCTTTATGATGTTCTTCCCCTTGATATACCTCGCCCAACTAACCCGAGGTCTCTTTTATCATTACTTCACTCTCAGTTTATTGACATTTTATGTACATATATTAATCAAAATAACATTAGATTGTAGCACTGTCTGTCTTGATTAACCCTACTAACCTATGTTTATACATGTTTGTTTGTCTTTTGTTTCAGACACTAACTCGGTACTTATAATTATGATTTATGATAAACTGGCAACAACACCGACATTTGTTCTGATTCTTTTTTTAGTCTTTATTTCTTCTCGTACAACTTGCTCTCCCACAAAGCCTTACACAAAGCAAAGTTTCCCGTCCTAACATAACAAACCTTATAACATAAACTAAGCTTCACTCAGACACTGGCAAATCCTTCAGGGAGCCAAAGTAAAAGAAGAAGAAGAAATCACCTTCCTCCGTAATTTTCCACATTTGTTTATAAAAACGTACTAAATAAAAATATAATGTGGAGTTTCACTATTGCAACTAACACAAATAACTCCCTCTGGAATCACTGTTCAGTTCAGGCGCTATATTGTTATTTTATACTAAGCTTGGTTTAAAATAACAATATCACTCCTGTCGTTCAAAACAGTGATCCTAGACGGAGTTACTTAAGTTAGTTACAATTACAAGACTCCATTTTAACAATAATCAGTATACTCATTGTAATTTAAGTAAGAGATCAAAACTGAACATTATTAACTTCTAATTCTAATAAAATATTGATTGAGAAATAATAATCTTCAAGTCATTCAAAAATGCTAATATCCTGTTACTTAAATTACTGAGTAAAGCAAAAATACTAAAGCGCCATGGTTGATGATTCTTGCTGAAAAATTATTTACTTATAAGCTTGAGTATACGTGATTTCAATCAGCAGAAACTACTAAATCACCATATATTGTGGTTTTTTCTTAAGCTCATTTGACTTAAAGGACCCATGGTAAAAAAAAAGATTCAAGCAAAAGTTATGTAAATACCATCGGTTTACAAAAGTATACTTTCGAAAATTACTAACAAACCTGAATAGGGATAGTTGCAGCAGCATAATACTAAACCGACAATTATAAGAAAATGTGTCAAAGTAAGCCACACATTAGTAAAAAGTCGCAAGAAATCTGTTGAGATTTTAACCCCATTTTGAGTGCTAAAGCGCCAAAAAAATGCTCCGATCGCCACGAGACCCGAACTAATAGACAGAGAAAAAAAAAATGCAGTCGAACCATATATATAACTCATTTTGACCAAAATGGCGCTTTAGTAGTTTTGCCTATTCAGCGACGATATATATATATATATATATACTAGCTGACCCCGCAAGCGTTGTTTTGCCATATATGTTATTAACTCCCTCAAGCCCCTCTTTTTTTTGGAATTTCGTAAAATCCGTTCTTAGCTGACCTGTACTCGGCGAAAGGAATATTCCTACCAAATTTCAAGTCTCTACGCCTTATGATTCCAGAGATATCGTGATGAGTCAATGGGTGGAAATCTCTTTTATATATATAGATAGAATCTGAATCTCGGAATCGGCTCCAACGATTTTCGTGAAATTCAGTATACAGGGGATTTCGGGGGCGAAAAATTGATCTAGCTAGGATTCATTTAAAAAAAATGTCGTTTTATCCCTGTTTTTAGGCAATGAAAACATATCATTAGAATACGAAGCTTAATTTCACAATTAATAACATAGCTGTAATAGCGTAGTTAGTTAATCGGCGAGTGTCAAATCGTGTTGACCCGGGTTCGAATCTCAGTCTCAAGATTTTTTTTTTCTTTTTTTTTAAATTTCACTCGTGATTTATTATTTAAATAAAATTAAAATATAAAAATACCGAGAAAAAAAAAACAAAAAATAAAATGAAAATACCGAGCTAGGCTCGGTCACCCAGGTACTATAATATCAATGGGCAAGCTTAGAACAGCACACCCGAATAAAAATAAATTTGACAATTCTACGTCTATGACGTATACCAGTGCTTTGCGAGGCTTCGAAGGCGTCAGACTGCTATATTTATACTATTGTAATATTGTGAATTATATAACGGGAACTTGTGTGTAATCGAATATTAATATAGGTATGATTCTAACAATAACGTGACGAAATGTAACAAAAGAACAAAAAATACTTTAGTAAATCCACATAGTATGTTATGAATTACATGATTGTGACACCACTGTACATGTCAAAAATAATGAAACATTCATTTTATAAAATTTAAATTCATAACATTTTTCATATCATAGACATTTACGACTACTTTTAATGTAAAAGTGAGGTTCATAGCTAACACGTAAGTTATGTTGTGTACTTCTCATTATTACATTATATTACTACTATTTTTAATTTCTTTTTTAGAAATACTTTGAACCTTTCTGTATTCTACTAAATATTCCATATATGTGCTTTTTAAATATATCAAGATGAAATAATTACTGATACATATACGATTTAATAATACTAATTAATTTTCCTATGACTTTAGCTAATTTGCTAACGCTATCGCTATCGCTTCAGTCTGTAATATTCCACTGTTGGGTATAGGGCTCTTTCCCCACGTAGGAGAAGGAGCAGAGCTTAATCCACCACGCTGCTCCAATGCGGGTTGGCGGATATATTCCCTCCTATGAGTAACGATCGCTATCAGGTGTACATGATAACAACCGGGACCGACGGCTTACCGTGCTCTCCGAGGCACGGTGGGGAGACCCACAAGGACTACACAAACACCCAGACCACGGCAAACATCTGTATGGCCAATACAAATGTTGTCGTGTCAGCTAATTTGCTATAGTAAACTAATTAGTAGATACATTTAGCTACAATAATTAATAAGTCATTTAAGGTGGGCTGAAAACGTGTCATTGATAAGTACTTATAGAAATTTCATTGTTTGAAATAGCTTAATACTCGTACTTATTAGTGTTTCCAATCAATTGATCGTAATTGCTCATTGTGGTTCAGTCTAGTTTGAACATGTACAATCCTTTATCCCATAGGTAAGTTGACTACAGTTTATGTATGCTTCTATTGTTGTTAAATCTCCCTTTCCAACGAATCAGTAGCTATTTTAGTGCTGTAAATATTAAGGTGTTGGTTATTGGAAAACTAAGCAACACCTTATTAAAAACGCCTCCCCGTTTATAAGTTGGTTTCGTTACAAAAATTATTAAAAACTTATTTAGTGAATTTTAATAGTTAAAAGAGTACGTCATATTCAAAATTTTTGAATCATTCATTAACCTTTCATAAACTAAAATACCACTATTGGTATAAAAATATCTAGCTTTCATTGTATGAATACGTTATATTGTTATAATATTAACCAAAGTATTTTGTGTATGCGTCGAGCTAAGATAAAGTCACGGCACAAGTCGTCTTGTAGGCACCTACATCAATCACTTTGACACGTAGCTAGGTTGTTCGCCTAAATGGATTATAGGAAGTCGCAGCCCCACCCGTAAGAGGCGAGTCTCAGATTTACCTCACATCACATGTGTACACTTTATTTGGGAAAGTGATGCGATGATATCGTCTAACCTTTGCGAAAAAGAACATTGTATGTTTCCCGATAAGCTTCGATAGGCAGGTAATGACGCATGTCGTTTTTGTATACCTACAATAACTGTTTCGATTTAATGTTTTCGGCTTTTATTTTATGTTTGTTTTTAATTCTAATGTCCTGTCTCACCAGTTGCTGATATCGATGGCTGATATTTAACAAAATCTAACAGATAAAAGTTTGTGACATAATTTTCTTATCAACATCCAACTCCAGATTATCTGTTTGATAATTTTAGTCTAACATGTGAACTCACAAGTTAAAGGGTATTATTACTTGAGGTGAGACAGGTCCGAAGGGTCTTTTTTAACTCTAGCTGATAAAACCTATCCTTTTACTATATTATGTGCGAGGTAAACATTATTACTAACCAAAGAAGTAAGCACTTATTTATGTAAGAACAGGGAGTGAAGATGGTTTAAAGATGGATAGAAAACTGGAATCGAAATCATGTTACGTCGGTCATGGGATTAAACGCAGGTTAATATCGCTGAATTTTCATGTGAATTTATAACATTTATTTCGTAGCTTGCGGTAAAAAAGTAATAAGAAAATGTTTTTCTTTGGTATAATTCCACTCTTTTGTCGAGCAAGATATTTTAATGCTTAAATACATCACAGTCGTGTAACGGCAAATTTTACCGATACCTGTATGTGTTTGTATGTAAGGGGTTATTTTACATAATTTTTCAGAATATGTATGTTTATCTATTTTTGAACCAAAACTTCTTTAAGCACGCTTGATTTAGGGAGTAAGCTGGTGAATGCAATACAAGAGCGTTACGAAAAGTGTGATTGGACGAGGCGAACGACAGTTGAGAGAGATATATAAGTTAGATGTAGCTTTTTTTTTTTACGTAGCTAGGTTGACAAACAAGCGTACGGCTCACCTGATGGTAAGACCGTAGCCTATAGACGCCTGCAACACCAGAAGCGTCGCAAGCGCGTTGCCGACCCTATCCCCAATCCCCCCCAGGAGCTCTGGTCACCTTACTCACCAACAGGAACACAATACTGCTTGAAAACAGTATTATTTAGCTGTGGTCTTCTGTAAGGTCGAGGTACTACCCCAGTCGGGCTGCTCCATATTTTGAGCAGGTTTCCTGCTGTGCCCTACCTCAGTTAAATATAAGTTAGTTAGATATAAGTTAGATGTAGCTAAAGAAGTTTTACTTTAATCGTGTGGTCTAAAGCAGTGTTCCGCAAACTTTTTGTGTTCAAGGTACACCTAGGAATAGGAAAATATTTTGGAGGTACACCACAAATAAAAAATCATTTTTTAAGTAAAATTAACCAACATTTATTTATTAATCACCGAAACACTATTTATTATTAATCCATAAACGTAAACTTTATTTTTCCGAGGCACACCAATAAACGACCACGGCACACCAGTGTGCCGCGGTACACCCTTTGCGGAACACTGGTCTAAAGCAGTGTTCCGCAAACTTTTTGTGTTCAAGGTACACCTAGGAAAAGGAAAATATTTTGGAGGTGCACCACAAATAAAAAATCATTTTTTAAGTAACATTTATCAACATTTATTTATTAATCATTGAAACAATATTTATTATTAATCAATAAACGTAAAGTTTATTTTTCCGAGGCACACCAATAAACGACCACGGCACACCAGTGTGCCGCGGTACACCCTTTGCGGAACACTGGTCTAAAGCACACTCGTTTTTTGAATTTTTTTATTAGGGGCCCGCCAATTTCAGACAGCTGACTCCGCAAAAAAATCAAAATATTCGCCAACCCACAGTGGAGTAACGTGGTAGAATAAGCTCCAACCCTTCTCCTGAACATGGAGAAAGAGGCATATGCCCAGCAGTGGGAAGTAACAGGCTGAATCAAATCAAATGAAATCATATTAAATCTAAGCTAGTAGAGCTTAATATAATAAATTACTTTTACAACAACGTTCTTACATACAAAATTACAAAATTTCTATCACAAAAATAACGTTAACGTTAACGTAACTCTGTAGGATAATCCTACACAATGCTCTAAATAATCTGGATGTCTATCTATACTTTATCCTACATACATAGGCAGTAATCTTAGTGGTTTATTATTACTTTTTTATTAATTTTCCGAACTAAGTTTTCACAATATTATTAATTAATTATTGATGATGATGACTAATAATAAATTTTAACTAAATGTGTATTGATATTACTTTAATGATTAAAAGAGTGGAACCACTCACTTAAATACAACTATACATAATTTGCAAAATTACCATTCAGAAATGCTTAAAAATTTAATGAGATTTATATATTTTAAATTTAAATTTGAGTTAATTAAGATAATTTTGTAATCAGCATTAAATAAAAATAAATTTGAGATACTTATTGTAAAGAGCTTAATTATTTATTGTCATGTATCTTGTTTAACAGTTTAGGAGTGGTGATGATGATTCAGTCAGTTTAGGCACTCAATCAGTTAGTCAGGATATATTATTTTAAAGGCATAGATAGAGATAATTGGCCTCAGCTGTGCTATTTCTATGGCGAATCGTGTCGACGCTTGTCACCCCATCTGCGATATTGCAGTTATAATGCGTGTGAGAACTGGATTGTGCCTATAATGGCAATAAACAGGCGATAGTGTTCAATATACGTATTTATGAACGAAAGCTATTCAATTTGTGTTAATATCGAAGCTTCGAAATTATTGTCTAAGTATTTGATGTGTATATTTGCATATTTTAATGATGGTGATGTTAAAGTGATGACGACGTGTTTTATGTGTGTGTGTGTGTGTGTGTGTGTGTGTGTGAAACGATAAAAATAAGAATAAATAGAAAATTTAATATTTTTTATAGTAAACATTTATGGTAGGGTTGCCAACCGTCCTGTTTTCCCAGGACATGTCCTAGTTTTTGTAGTGTCCTGGGACGTCCTGAATAGTTTTTAAGCAGCGTCCTGGGTTTTTATTGTTTTTAAATTTTAAAATTCGCGCCACCACTACCAACCACTACAGCCTATCACAGTCCACTGTTGGACATAGGCCTCCACAAGTTCGCGCGCCTCTTCTCAAATTTTTACGCTACGAGCAGCCTCATGGCTCGCAAGTAAATGCGTTGCCACGCTACCGTGCTGTTTAAGAAATTTTGTTACAAACTAAAGTGTTTGTTTTATATATTTTTAATAACTAGTTTTCAACTCGTATTTCATCCAAATAGTTTTATTAAAAAATGTGCTTATTTTAATTAAATGCGTCCTGTTTTTAATCTGAATTGTCCTGGTTTTTCCAACTTCAAATCCTGGTTTTTTAAATTTGAGGTTGGCAACCCTGATTTATGGCTACTAAACTGATTTTTGTTGTCTCAGATTTCAATTGACTCTTGAGTGAGTTTTGACCATGATTGTGATCGTCAGATTTTTTAAAAGTCCGAATTTTGTGAAATCAGAATTATTGTCCCATAACAGTAATCTGAATTTTTGCAGTATTAATGTTTTAGTTTAATTCAGTGACATACTAATTATAACTGGTTTTTATTGTCCATATTCTGAATAAATAAATGATATTAAAATTGTCAGAACTATGCAAATAGTTAATACCGTGGTTGAAAAAAGGGAATAATTATTATTTATATGGAAGATCACCGAGCTTGTATAATTCATGCGGTTGATAATCCTGTAATGATTTATTTGTGGACCGAGACTCGCAAAAGATAGTATGAAACATATGTGGACTCATAATATTCAGATAATGGAACACTATAGCTCAGACGTTGAATCAGAAATATAAAACTGTTATAACTCGAAGTTGTAATTGAGATTTTAATATTAATATTATTTTTAATACTCAGATTTGTTGAAAAATCGTAAGATGATTGATAGACGTAAGGCCTAAGGCGCCTCCAAATTTGTCGCGCGCGGCGCGGCGGCAGCGCGGCCGCAGCGCTGCTGCCGCGCGACAAATTTGCAGGCGCCCTTGTAAGGGCCTCATTTACAGAGACGCAGGGAGTCGTGCGTAGTGTGTGGCTTTGGCGGCTTGGCGGAACGCACTAAATTCAAATGTAGGGCGATGGATGAGTGCGTTTACGGAGAATCGATTTTACATGCGTTCATTTTCATACATTTTGACACACGCGCGACGCTACGCCACGCGCTACGCGCAACGCCCCGCGTCTCCGTAAATGAGGCCTAAGGGATTGCTTTAAAATAATAGTGCGTAAAAAAATTAAAGATGATTTAAGTCATTATTGTACATTATTTTATCATATTTGGTGTGTGGTTACGGCAGTAAAGAATATAGCCACGCCCTTTCTTCCCTTGGGTGTAGTAAGAGGCTACTAAGGAATAACACAGTTCCACACCACCTTGGAACTTAAAAAGCCGACCGATGGCAGGATAACCATTCAAATGCTGGCTTTCAAATACACAGGCCAAAGACGGGCAGCAGCGTCTTCGGTGCGAAAAAGCCAGCCCTGCGGTCACCAACCCGACGGCCCACGCCCAGAGCGTGGTGACTATGGGCAAAACACTCGCCATTTTTGTCGCGAACAGGGGAGGTCTATGTCCAGCAGTGAACTGTGATTGGCTGAAGTGTGAGTGTGTGTGTGTCTGCTGTTATTTTGTCTTATTTAATTGGCTGACTAAGGTGAGACAAGCTCGTCCAAGTTCGTTAATTTTCGTTTCCTCTCATACTGTTCTGATTCAGATTCACAGCGCACCGTTATTCACTCGCGGCTTGCCTGTCTTCGCTTCGCCAATGTAATGTTAGCCAAAGCATGTCAACGTGAATAATCTGATAACAAATCAGATACACATGTGTAACTCATCATAAATCCAATATATCTGATATAATGCATTAATAAACAAATTGAATGTATTAAATAATAAAAATGTTAATTATTAACTTTATTATATTTAAAAAGTATTTGATGAATTTACTAAAGTACTTTCCAGGTAACAAATGTTTTTGCTCAAGAGATACCAACTAGTAAAGAGTAACTATCCAGAAATTGACTAATGATATGAAGCACGAGCACTGTACACTATCTGATCCATAAACTTTTTAAACAACCATGACTTAAATATTTCCCGACATGTTTATCTCTCGCTCCCCAGGAAATTGTATACGAAACAATCGTTTCAACAATTTTTACAGTTTTAATCAAACATCAACTTCCGGTTCTTTATGTACAACAAAAAACTTCTATTTTTAAATAAACTGCGCTTCATACTGGAATCATGAAACGTTATATTTTCTTTACCTAAAAACCTAAGAACTGTTATTCTTAAAAATCAATTTTGATAGAAAAAAAATTAAAAGAAAGTGATTTTTGTTAATTTTATAAACAAACTAACGGTTCCTGGGAATTCATATTTTTTATTAAGCTTAATAGAGATGAAGATAAGATATGTGCGCCAGCCTCTCATGAACCATATGTAGCCGGGCTCTAAGTTATTTAAACTTATTAGTGAGGATTGTTTGTAACTTCTAAAGTTACAAACGAACAAAAGATCTTGAAATAATGTCGAGGCACCCTTAAAATATGTTGCCTTTAACATAGAAACAATTAATAAATTTGCACAACGTGTATCACGTGTGTATAATTATCACAAAATAACTCGTGGTATTAACTCGATGGTCTGATTCGCGGTCAGGTAGACAGACAAACATTTGGCTTCAGTATCGATTACAGCGACACATTAAAATTATCTAATGATTTGATTAATTAATATTTACATTAACTAGGAAAATCAGTAGTAATTTCTGTTATATAATAATTATATAACAGGTTTTTAATCTAGTATATTATTTGCTCTGTTGCTTCGATAGCATTAAAAATAAATTAAATATTGAAAATAAAGAAAATAAATAAAACGCAAATCTTTAAAAAATAAGTAAAGATTATTTGCAACTAATTTCAGCACCGTAAACAAATCAATAAGTTAATAAAAGTCCCAAAAAAGTAAAGTCATTAAAATTTAAACGTCGAGAAACACTCGTAACATGCGACATCAAGGAAAGCGAGGAAACCTTTTATGTTTTAACAAAAATATATTACTAAAGACTCACCTCGGCTTTACACGGGTGTAATTTACTAAATAAGAAAAGTAAGGTGTATTTAGTAAAGAAAAAAAAAATCATTTTCTTCTTTGTAATAAAAAAATGTGACAGCAGAATTGTTAATTTATATTAAGATATTAATAAAATTAAGATTGATTGAATCAGCCTGGAACCATCAGCTGCTGGGTAAAGGCCTCTTTCTTCATCTAAGAGAAGGGTTGGAAATCACTATCTGGTGTTTTTAATAACACTAGGGACATATAGCTTTACGTGCTCTCCGAGGTGCAGTAGGGATACCCACAAGGACAAACATCCAGACCGATTTTTTTGGATTATTACAAATATCCACTCGGAGCACGAATCGAGCCCGTGACCGCCGTTGTATAGGCATTATTTAGGCATTTTTAAGCACATTTTTACACCAGAGCGTGGTCACTAATGATATTTTAATTTTATTTTATTTTACACCGACAAGATATACACTAAGAAGATCAAAAAAAGAACGTATTTTTACAAAAATATTAAGTACTAGCTTCTGCGCGCGACTTCGTCGGCGTGGACTCCGCTCCTATTGGTCTTAGCTTGATGATATATAGCCTATAGCCTTCCTCGATAAATGGGCTATCTAACACTGAAAGAATTTTTAAAATCGGGCCAGTAGTTCCAGAGATTACCGCGTTCAAACAAACAAACAAACAAACAAACAAACAAACTCTTCAGCTTTATATATTAATAAGTATAGATAAGTGGTGCCTTAATTATAGGTGTTACACACATTTCAGAAAAAGAAAATAGACAATATATGCTATTTGTTACTAACCTGTGTGCCATGAGATCATTCATGGGCACTGTTCACTGTTCAGCCTTTCAGGCTAAATTATAAAGTTTTTCAAATCAAACTTAAGCGAAATGGAAAAGTCATTGTTTATAGTCGACAACACAGATCTTAAACCTACTCTAAACAACTTGCTGGTTTTGAACAAGACTTATAACTTCTTATTAAAATATTCTTTTTGAAGTGAAACTTCTTTAGGCGCATGAGGGGTAATTTTGGCGACCGTAACGCGGCAGCGTTAGGGACGGTCAGTACTTGCCTGGGAACACCGCGTGACGTTGGCTTTTTGCTTTTTTTTCAATTATTTTTTTGAATTAGTAGCCAAAAAAGTTTCACTTCTGACATGTGTACTTTGTACGCAAGGAATTTTTTTTAATTGTGATTTGTTTATATTATTTTGTAAAGTTTTTAAAATTTTGAGCCTGAACATAAAGCTCGATTGCACACGGTGTGTGCATTCTATTACAATTTCGAGTACCACGTAACACTAGATTATAAAGTCTTCGCTACTCATCTTTACATCTCCTAATAAGTACTTAAAAATCTAGATAAACAAAAGCAAAATCAGCAAAGTATTCTTGAATTCCAACCGTTTATCTAATCAAAACTATTGAATTGGTCACTATTTTGTAATATTGACATACTTTATTTACAGACGACCGCTCCGGTGTAATGGTGCGTAAGCACCAACGGTCGCGGGTTCGATTCTCGCTCGGAGTAGGTACATATTTTTGTTTATACAAACACATATATATTTGCGGTCTGGTTGGTTGTCCTTGTAAGTCCCCACCGTGCCTCGGAGAGCATGTTAAGCTGTCGGTCCCGGTTGTTATCGTTTACACCTGATAGCGATCGTTACTTATAGTGCTGAATATATTCGCCAACCCGCAGTAGAGCAGCGTGGTGGATTAAGCACCAATTCTTCTCCTACATGGAAAATGAGGTATATGCCCAGCGGTGGGATATTACAGCTTGAAGCGTTGTAATATTTTTCTTTTGGTTGGATACTCTAAAGATTTATCTTAAAAAACTTATCTCAAGACAGTAGCTAATTTTAAATAAAACTACAAATTGTAATAATTTCTTTAATATATTATTTGTAGATACGAAAACTCTGTACATCAAAGGCATGTTATCAAAGGCATGTTTGCTAAGCAAACAAGCGCAAATTACGACTAAAGTGATAGATGAAAAATTATTCCAGGAAGAATTTTACAAAAGATTCAATTAACTCCGGGCACTCGAAAGGGTTTTGTGGGAATAGAAGGAGTAGTGACTAACGAATTTCGTTGATGCTTAAAAGCGTTCGAATTTTGAAGCTATAGCCAAAGGAATAAATTATGGTCAACCTCAGTATAAGTTTTTGCTGAGGCAGCATCTAGCTGGACGTTTTTAATACATAAATACTTTTAGATATAAAATATTCTTATAAACATTATTTGTATTTTTTTATTAAATAATACAAAATTCTTAATTTAAAATTTTATATTAAAATATTTTTATTTCTATATAATGAATCAGTAATTCGAAACTTGTTTTTCAAAGATTACCACATTTTTTTTTGTAAATAAAAAGCGTTAAATATATATATATAACTCACTATATAAGAGAGTACTTATTTCATTTTTAAGAAAAGTGTATGCATTTACTACGGACGAGAAAAGAGAACACAAATTGTGTCCCTACATTTCTAAAAGCACTGTCGGGAACGAGCAACGAAGTTTCTTGATATTTATCAAATCGTCTTCTCTGTTTCACCGAAACAAGGCGATACGTATGTATAATCTTATTGTTACATTCATTTTGAATTACAACGAACTTTTTATATTACTTTTTATAGAATGAAAAAGAATATGTAAAATCAACAATATTTTTATCACAATACTTTTTTTATTATACTTTTGGTTACTTGTTCTTATGAAAAAATAAAAAGGAACATTTTTAATTCCTCACATACAATATTTAGTGAGAAAGTACCCCGAAATTGAGTTTTCCCTTAACATTTTATTTATTGTTATCTATTTTTTTTGCTAACAGACTGCAAAGCATAAGGGTGCAGCAGAAATGAAAATGAAAATAATTGAGTAGATTTTACTAAATAGAACTATGGTTAACCTTATAGATGAGATGGGCCATCCTTAAAAGAGGTTACAGCACATAAATAGGTTCGTGCACTTTTACTTTATGTATATAAAGTTCAGGATCTATAAACAAGAATTAAAAGTTAATTGAGTTGCTTTTTGGTAATAGCTGATAATTAAATAAAATTACTTGAAAAACTTTACTTTTTAATTTATTCTTAAACTTCGTTGACGATAACTATCAATGTAACAATGTATACACAAGTAGGTAGTAAGTATAAAAGTAGCATATTAAGAAGTGAATACTTCTACAGTTAATGTAATCAATAAAAAGATCTTAGATTTATCGTTTAATTAAACTGTTCTGTTTGAAAATAGTTTCATTTTAGGAGTTTGCTGCCAATATACTAACATAGTCGTGGATAGGCCATAAACTACGAGAATAATGACTTATCCATTCATTTTGTAGTTTCAATATTGAGGTCATAGCCTAAGTTATCGATACTCATTAAGTTATATTGTAACATCTTTTATATAAGTTATATTTTGTTCAATGAAGTTTAAAGTTATTTTGAATCTAGTCGGAAAATGGATTTTACAGAAAAAAGTTCCTGCTGTGCCCTAACTCAATTAAAAATATTCAATAATAATTATTGCACACATATCTAACTATCCTATAGGTACATATGTATCGTATATTTATTGTTGTTTGTTTATTATTACTTTTTATTTTTACTTAAATTTTACCTCGCACTGTCGCCGGCCTCTCCGGAGCGGCGGAGTGAGTAAAAGCATTTCCCAGCATTGAAAAAGAATCAGCTTTAATGCTGCAGGCGTTCTTAGGTTTTACGGTAACAGTTTAACATCAGGCGTATCACACGCTTGTTGTAGGGGCCGTTTAGGAATTTGCCAATTTATTATAGATAACTTATAACGTATAATTATTTATTTATCCAATTTGATTACCTACAACTATGTAGTAGGGGTTCACAAGTAATTGAACAAAAATATCGATATATTGCTGTAGATAAACTCTCACAACACGGCTTTAGATATTCCAATTTTCAAACAAATTACTTTTATGTTATTATACGAATCATGTTGTTTCATGTTTTAAAAGCATTTCATTGTTCGAAGCGAGCAACGTAGTTACGTAGGGAAAATGGGATGGTGCATTTCGTTTCCTGTGCCTTGGGCGGCAAAATGAAATCGCCACGGAAGGCTTTTCATTTTGATATTATTTTTAAGTAAGATTGCATATGATTAAGGCTCGGGTAAATTGTTTATTGATTGTGAGTATACGATCAACATTAAGTTTAAAATTCGCGATGGTAATTAAACAGGTTTGGTTTGAATATTTAAGTTTTATTACTTTAAATATTTAATCGTAACTATTTACTCACCCAGTGGTTGAAATTCGTCCATAATTAATTTTAATTATATGTTTGAACTTTATTAAGGGTCTGTTGTCAAAGACTATACTTCTATAATAAAAAAAAACAAAAGAGTATATATATGCATGTGTGTGTCAAATACATGCTATTGTGTGTAATGTTTTTTTTTGATTTAATGTATTTTGTATGTATAATTTAAAAAAAATATTCGAATGCTGTGCTCCTTCTCGATATAATTCATACTCCTTCGTCCGTGCAATTTTCGTAAAAAGGGTACCTATATAGAAATCGTAATATTATGAAAGAATATGATTTTTTTAAACGTATTTCTAATTTGTCAAGTTAAAATAAATTATTTGTGTGTCAATAACTCATAAATAACTTTGAATTAGTAGTAGTAGTAGTAGTAGGTATGTTATTTCACTAAATAAGAAATATTTTAAGTTTAATACCTTCTTACCGTCTATCATATAATATATTATGCAGTGGCGCTTTCAAGTTTTCTGGTTAGCGTAAGCGAGACACAAATTCAAATAAATTGCATGAGAATTACATGTGAATTTATTTTATACAGTAACCAGTGTTTATTTACTTTTCTAATTGAAATATATATAGCGACCGCTCTGGTATAGTGTTAGCAAAATGTAATTAGTGCCGACGATCGCAGGTTTGAGTTCTGCTTGAAATTGACAATAGTAAAAAAAATAATTGCATTTGCCTTGGGTGTTGTATATTTCCGTGGCTCTGAGAGGTAATAAAGGCTTTGGCATCTATTTTCATAATAAGCACTTAAAATCTATTGTTACAATATATCATAAATAATTTTTTTAAACTGATTTCCATAATATATAAAAAAAATTTCAATCACATACGTTGTATTATTTGTCGATGTAGTTGAAGTCAGTTATTTTTTCTTTTGCAAGTAAACACTATTGTTTAATTCTGATAGTTTAGTTATTGTTGAAATTTACTAAGATTGCAAATAACTCTGTATAAATTCTTAGTTAAACTACTAAAACGTGTTAATTGCTGAAGTTCACACCTTTGTAATAATGCTCTTTTACGCATTTCGTAATGAAGAGTTTCAAAACTACATAATATGAACTTGTGTTCAGACGAAATACTTCCGTCACCTATTTCTTTATTCAAATTTGTACATAATTTTTTTTTAATATATGTATTCTACAGAGGATAATATTTTCGTATCCAGTAAGGCTGTGAAAAAAAATAAATGAAATGGCAATATGTGCATTTTTACATTTTTTATCGGAAGTTTGAAGCCTTTTTGAAAAAAACTATCCTTACATTTACATTATTTTTATTACAGTTTTGTAAATATAAATTACGCTTGAAACTAGAGATATCCTATTTTTTAATATTTATTACCGTAAAAGGCCATATAAATGTTTAAAAAAATATGAGCCGTCACGTGACGGCCGGCATATGTGAATCGTTTAATAAACATTTTAATTTTTTATCAATAATAAAATTTTAATAAAATGAGCAACCGGAGTTGCTGTGTCGTTAATTGTAGAAATACTAGCAGAAAGAGTGAGTGTAAATTTTATACATTTCCAACTGCGAAATGGAAAATAAATCAAAGAAAAAAGTGGACAGTAGCAGTAAGACGGCGAAAGTAAGTAGTATCATAACCTTAATTTCAGTATTAATAATAAAAGAGTATAACAGGCATTTGGAAACTGGTAAATGTTGTTGACACAATAATATATTATCTAAATTAGTTATTTGAAATATAAATGTTTTTACTTGTAGAATTTATCAAAATTTAATAAACTATTGTATGTATTTTATTAAGAATTTCATATAAATAATGAAAAATATTTTACTACTCTTTAGATTAAACAACGTGTTTATTAAATTTAAAAAATTTAGTTACTAATTTGGAACTCAATTCGATGATTTACTGCTTGAAACCCAGTTTTGATGATGACCTCCATGTTTTCGTAACGACTTAAATAAAAAAATATTAAATTAAAAAAATTAATATTTTACGTTATCTTCAAGATTCAGCTATTACATTATCTTTTTATTTTTATTCTTTACTTTTACCTTTACAATTATAATTATACTCTTTGTTTCCAAAGTTTGTTTCCTTTTAGTTTTGTTAAAATTAATTTTACAACTCATATGTACTCAGCTATGCTTTAGAAATTAGAATTGACCACAGATTACACACAGATAGTATAAAACTATAAAGCTAGCTAGAATTGACTTAATCTAATCATGTAAATATTAAATAATTTGTTTATCAATGATACTTACGTTTTTTTTTTAAGATATTTAATTCAATATAAAATAGCACGTAATTTCGTCAGTTCGTCACTACATTTTTTTCACATATTGATAGTTATTTTAACAATAAAAAAATAGTAATTTTTGTCAAATATCATTAATATACTGCCAATCACAGATTATATCTGCCAATACTGTCCCCTTTTAGTTCATACCTCGAGTGGCGCTACCGTCACGCACCTAGCCGAATGCCGATAGACGTTTCACATCAAAACTTTAGTCTTTTAAATTTAAGTGATGTCAGCATGTGTGAGATTAACGTAGTAATAGTAACATTATCCACTATAACTATAAAGTTTTTATTAACTTAAAATTATTTAAATTTATTTTTCCGTAATATTATGACGAGAGCAAGAAATATAAAATGTTTGTAATTTAATGTACTTATGTTTCATTTTTTTGAGGTTAATGTTAAGGAGAAGCTTAAATAGGACCTATATCAACGAAAACTTGATCTGAATGTATATTGATTACGTATGCTTATGTTTGTGTGCTGTAGAAGAGGACCTCTCTTACTTTGATGTTTTTTGATAAGCATTGTCGTGTTACGCGTATCGTTTTTGTTTTTCAATCGAAAAAAAAACAATCCTAAATTTAGTACCTATATCACTTAATTTCTAAAATACGTATTTTTAAGGATGCTTTTTATAAATGAATGAGAAATATTAGTAGACATAATCTTCTGTTATGAATTTATAAAGATGGGGTGTCCAGATCCCCACATAATGATCATTTCACTTATTTTATATGAAGTAATATTTATTTAATTTTCTTGAAGTCTTATAAAAACACGCAATAATATTAATCAAATAATCACATACTCAGTGTATATAGGTATATATTTGCTCGTCGCGTCGTTACTCATATTCCAAACAACACACTTATTTTTACATTGTATGAATATTGCATTTCAGTACCAATATTTTTTATTGGTATTGATTATTTAGTTAGTTACATTATACCATTTAAGGGTTATATATTTAAATATTTAAATTATTTTATTTAGAGTAATATATTTAAATTTTGGAACTATTTCGCCAACTCGTAACATGTGTAGTGTACGATAAATATTTTTCCCTCATCGAGAAGGTCTATACAATAGAATATCGAAACACATTGCCAGCATTCAATTCGTTTTGCAGTACTGATATGAATATGAAATGATATATCTGATTTCAAATCTATGTCAAATGTGATTCAGACATGTAACACGTTTTGTATGAGATGAGAAAACTACCGTATATTGGAAAAACTGTTCACAATGAGAACTCGTATGAGGACACATTGTCTGGAGGCGAACTAATTAGTGGTTTTATTATTAGACTTGCATGGTTTAGTTACGAGTGGAGTTATGAACATAAAATAAGTAAATAGGAACTTTAGGGCGTCGTAACAATGAAAATGTCACTTTATGAAATGGGCCTACTGTTGATTAATGGAGTTAGAGTGGTAGGCTGTTCGGCGTTCTTACTCGTTTATTCATTTTGGTACCCATGTCAGAACGAAACAATATCGTAAATTATAATCCAGAATATTTTACAGCGTGGGTAGTATAGGAGGGTACATAAAAAGAACGTGTCTGTTTTTTTAGTTTAATAGCTCTAGACAAGTTACCGATGACCATACAAGCTAGTACGTTTATTTCACCTAACATAAATGAAAATACTACACGTAGCGCATTGCAACAGATTACATTAGCATAGTTCCAAGAAAATGTAGTTATTTCATTTAAACGCATTTTAAATTTTCATGTACTTTTATCAAAATGTATAATGTTAAAAAATATATTGTAATTATATCTTCTATACTGATATATTATACATGTATGCCCCACTACTACATCGAGATGTGGCTTCTTTGTTCAATAACCTTAATAATTCGTGTAATAAATCGATATTGAATCTTATTAAATTTCAAAGAAGCAGTTATAGTTTATTCATAACTGATTTCGATTACGTTCAAATATATCTAAGTATTCAGAAGTAAATATAAACGAAGGGTTTTAGATATTAATTATTTAATCAGGGCGGTCTGTGATGGAACAGAAACAATAAATGTCATGCGATACGATAACAACGCGATAGACAGTTTATGAAACGCCGTCGGTCCTGATAAATGGCGCTAAGGGACTCGACGCATGTAGTTTATGCATGGCACTCGTCAAACTCATTATGAAACCCCGAGGAATAATACTGTATATGAAAGTGATTTTTAAACAGAAAGCTTTATCATTTTTAAGACAGAATACTAATTAATGTAATTAGATTTTAATTGCTGTCGCCTATCCATTTGTTGTGACGCCGCGTTGGCGCAGCGGTCACAGCACTGGATTGCGATTGGCTGTTGCGCGGGCGGTTGCGGGTTCGATTCCCGCACACGACAATATTTGTATTGGCCATACAGATGTTTGCCGTGGTCTGGGTGTTTGTGTAGTCCTTGTGGGTCTCCCCACCGTGCCTCGGAGAGCACGTTAAGCCGGCGGTCCCGGTTGTTATCATGTACACCTGATAGCGATCGTTACTCATAGTAGGGAATATATATCCGCCAACCCGCACTGGAGCAGCGTGGTGGATTAAGCTCCGATCTTTCTCCTACATGGGGAAGAGGCCTATGCCCAACAGTGGGATATTACAGGCTGAATCGTGATCCATTTTGTTTAGCATCAAAAAATTTCGAACACAACGAAAAATAAATACCGTATGGGGGTTTCGATTTAGATAAAAAAATACACCAATAATGCGTAGCACGAAATTAAAAACGTAGAGTAAATATTTTCAGGGGTTGCCTTGAATGAAATTGTATTCCAATATGGCGGGAGGGGCATTGAGAGTGATGTTTAAATAGGCTGCTAATCCCACCAATATTGAAATATCTGCGACAATATTCAGGCGGGATGCGGTGATCCGCTTTTATTAAAACACCGTTTTACATGCGAAACGGTAGAAAAAACGAAGGTACGCCACTATTACGTGCTTGCTGTCGTCTCTGCGTATTAAAGACACAACAATAGGTATTACTTTTTCAGACTTTCAAATTAGAACTGTGTTTTCTGTAGTAGCGCGTTTGAAAGTTTATTAAAAATATTATTATTTACGATTTAATATATAATATACGATTACGATTTAATATAGTGAAATATGTTTATATAAATATATGCTGAATACTAGCAAAATATATATTAAGTTTTATAGTGTCGATTGAATAAAATTTCGTTTGATACCTTCAAACGAATATCAGTCGTAATGCAATGAGCATCAAACGATAGGTTCCGTAGTAGTAAATATCTAGATTTAAGATGGTAGTAAATGTTACTTAGGGTGAATACATAATTTTTCCAGAAAGACGGGAATGATTCCTTTTATGTTTCTACGTAACAAGTATTAATGGTCCTGGCCGGGCCACCTTTCTTCTGTCATTTGCGAGCAATTAGGACACCCTCGTTTCATAAATTGCGTAACAATATGATTAATATCGTTTTTATTATGTCTTGCTAAATTTTTAAAGATATTTCAGATCAGAAAATTTGGTAATTTTATTATCTCGCAAATTTGATCGCAAATGAGATTTCTAAAAGTACTTACTTAATATTAAGCAGCAATTAAAATACGGAACGATGGTAATTATATATTTTTATTCGTATTGTTTTAACATAAAATACATAAACGATTTGTTTCGATATTAGAGATAATATTACATCGATTTGTTTTTTCAGATACTCCTAAGCGTGAAAATTAATCAATTAAAAATAACAAATTCTTGTTAGGACCTTTTTATTTTTTTCTCAACCACTTATCATAACGCTTTGTCTTTTTTAATCGACGAAAACAAAAAAGCGAGTTTCACCGCTCAATGCTTGTTATATTTTTAGGGGTATGCGAAATTAAAGCATAACATTTTCCGACGTTGAATGGTTCTTTATTATGTAATTGGTAGTCAACAAAAAAATTCTCGTTTATTTTAGTTTGTATTTATGTACCTAACATTGCATCGTCTCCGAACTTTTGAACTATGGCAGTAAAAGGTTAAAGTATTGTTTAAAAATATTAAAACTAGACGAAAAGACGGATATGGATTGTACAAAAAATGTACCTATCTTAATATTCAACCTCTTAAACAAATGTAACTTTTAAGCAGGTGCTCAAAAGTATGATGATTTTTAAAACATTTATCATAAATTTATAAAAAGATTTCTCGATGCATTGTTAAATTATTTTGTTTATATAAAGTAATAATGATGATGGAAGTTATATAACGAAGTTTATGTTATAGTAGAGGAGACGTGGAACATCGACCTTCACCGATCTGATAACTAGATGAGACATATTTTTTATCAAATATAGTTTATAAATAAATATGCCTATGATAACTTGCCAATAGAAAAGTGGTCATAGCTATTTTTTTGATTTTTCATTTTAAAGTTTTTGTAGACAAGCCTATATGATTGGTTTTGTAATTACAATATCTTAGCTATGATATCAAATCGCTCTTCCTAAATAAATAATAAAAAATAATAAAAGTCTAAGAGACGTCTCTTAGACCATTATATGTTCCTGTTACTTTGAAACTTTCTATATACTATATTTTAACGGAAATAGTATTTGCATTTATCGCATTCAAATGTAAAGTATAAAAAGGTTTCGTATACTTTAATTCTATAAGATATATTTTAGGAGATGCCGATCTCTTCTTACCAACCAATACGTTCTAAAACGAAACCTAAAACCGGTTGGAAATGGTAAATGAAAAATAAAACCTGAAGCTTACGCCAAGTTCACGAGTAAGCCGCGCTAGAAGAGACCAAGGAAACAGCTCTTCACTCAACTGCCTTGTTACAAACGATAACGTTGACCCAAGAGTGTACTTACACTTTTTACAACGCAACATGAGTGCTAGTTACGGTTAGAATTAATTTAAACATTTGTCTATAAAAATTTACATTGTTTAAAAAAAAAAAAAGATTGAAAGCCTCTTCAAATAAATATTTAGGTTACTTAGAAAAATATGATTATACTTTTTAATAAGGTGAATAAATGTTTATATATGTGCGTATTCTATGTACTGTTGTAACATTTTATCCGTCTTTTCGTTTAGTTATTTTTTTTAATTTCGAAATACAATATTATAGTTACGTATTTACAATTCACAAGTTTAGAACTAGGTAAATATGTTAAAATGTATGTTTCATTTCAAAATTTGTAAACTGATAGGCCAATAAAATGTTTTCATTCTTTTTTTCTTTTAAATATTTACAGATAGTTATGGTCTTTTAATATTATTGATACTAAATAAAGAAAAATAAAATTCTAAGGTCAAATACCTATATCTATTTGTCATCGATATACTCTAATTGTAATTAAGTTGCGTTGGAAAAAATTATAACGAAAACCATCAAATCTCGTTTAACGAATTAACGAAGTCAATTTAACGAAGTTCTAAAATTAAGACATATATAAAAATATATCCCAATAATAAAACTACTTTAAATATATACAATTAAATATACTCTGAATTTTAATAAGTATATTATTCTTCCGAAAATAGAATAATAAAAATAATAATATATGTATGTCAATAATCAGTACTTATATTATTAATACAGGTCTTAATATGTATTACGTTATTTTGATACAATAACATGGTAAGTTGAAGTTCGTTTAACAATTTGTAATGGATGGTTAGTTAAATACTTTGAGCTTATTTCAACTCAGCCCGAGGTGGAAAGCGCAGTACAAATTATATTTAGCACAGAAATTACACGATTATCCTGTTTATTTGAATGGATAAATAGATTATGTATATGAACTCTACAACAACCTTATCCGTTATTCATTAGATTGTGCTGCTTGCAAATTAAGTTGGCACTGTCCCAGAAATTGATATTTTCGATAGCAGCTATTGTATACATATTAAAAAAAGTTTTAAAGTTAAGTTTATGTGCAAACAATATAAATTACACCCTTGAACTAGAGTTAATATAGATTTAAGCTGTAGAGCTCTTAGAGCTCAGACTTTAATATCTAGTACGTGATATTCAAATCCGTAAACGGACATTACCTTAAACTCGGATAAAGATATAAATATGTCAAAACTTTCTTTGTTCAATAAATTTCATACTTTAAGTGGATACAATCCCACAAAATCTATGTTCGTACATTTTAAAATGAACGACGAAAAGGAAGTGATTATTTTAATGGTGGGAAGTCATAAAAAATGTTGGTGTTGGTTTCGTCATTAATGTGATGGACATAAAATTATTTTTCTGATAAAAATCTGTAACAAATGTAGGTAAAGTACCAGGGAGAGGAGACTTTAAATAAAAATGGTATATCGTTTTCATATTTTTAATATAAGGTAGATTAATTTCGGTACTTTATAACGAAACGTTGTAAAAATAATTACGCTCACAATGGTAGCGATGAATAATATTTGTAAGTGTTCTACAATTTGTTCGTGATCATTTTTATTGTATACTTAGAGCCTGTCCAGAAAGCGCGATTTACGCGCGTGTCCATTCGCGCGTAGGCA
Source organism: Melitaea athalia (assembly GCA_905220545.2). Lineage (NCBI taxonomy): Eukaryota > Metazoa > Arthropoda > Insecta > Lepidoptera > Nymphalidae > Melitaea > Melitaea athalia. The sequence continues at coordinate 12,100,411 of HG992185.1, read as the reverse complement.
CTCGCGCGTTCTCGAGTTACTAGAGCTACATACATTCCGTCCAGATGCTCTCGCGCGTTACCTTACACGCGCGTAAAACGCTTGCAATGAGCGGGACTCTCGACTCGCTCGTTTTACGCGCGTACGCCGCGCGAGTCGAGATACTCCGGCGCCATTGCAGCGTCCAGTACTACGCGCGTGTCCGTGGCGAGTGACGTATTTGGTTAAAAATTAAAGAAATTTTAATTTCGGTCTTAGGTATTTCTGTGGTGTTTCTTTGCAGTATTATAGTCCGGGATCTCTAGTACATTTTTTTCACTTGATTACTATCAAGCTAATTTTCCGGGAGTAGCTTCATTTTGATGAGACGAACAAAAATTTCCTCTACGAAAACTCGATTGTGCTAGGTAATAGAGTTAGCAGGGCCACAATCAATGACCGTCGCACCCGTCTTAAAACACACAAAGTGGCTCAGCTCACTTATTTAAATGTGAATCTGGATCCAAACCGATTCATCATGTAAATAAAATTATTTTGTATAAATGTGTATATATTAGATCTCGAAAAATAACCAACCTAACCTCACCAAATCCGTCTCATCACATGCGCGCGTGAAAACGCCGCATCTGGACGTAATAAAAATCAAAACGCGCGAGTTCAACTCGCGCGTAAATCGCGCTTTCAGCCGGGCTAGCATGCGTACAACGAGATAATCTCTTGACGAGAGAGATAGATAATGTCTACATCGAGTATTTTCTCGATTACCCTAGCATGCGCACTACGAGAGACATAATTCTCTTCCGAAGACAAAACGGAACGGAAACGCCATGGTATACAAAAGATATTATAATAATATTTATAATTTTAATATATTTCGTTTATCGTAATCTTTCTCGTCGATAATATTGACAACGAGTAGTTTATCTTCTTAAAACGTCAAAATCACGTCAAAATTCGACAAAACTACGATGTCATGTTAGCTCCCGTAGAGTTAACTAAAATTTCTTGTTATCTCTTCAATTGTCGTGACGAGAAGAGTATCACGTGCACGCATGCTAGCTACTGTAGACATAAAGAGATAATACGAGAAAAGGGGTAGACAAACTTTTGTCGTGGCGCGCATGCTAGCCCTGCTGGACAGGCTCTTACTCGATGTACTAAGTAAGAGATAATTAATGTGGAAATGTGTCGCTGCATATTGTTATACTTTATAATATGGCCTAGTTTGTTGAGTTAATTTGTCTGCGATAAGACAACGCAGCATAGCTTGTGTTTTTCCCGCTACAAGCCGCAACCCAGTACGCATCTTATTATACTTAATTTTACCTTCTGAACCTATTTGCCCGTTATAACAGTGTTGATTAGCTATGACGATGTTCTGGGTAAACTAGGCGGCTCGCCTTGTACCAACAAGAGTTAATTCAACATAGAATAATACTTTTAAAGATGTGGAATTATAGGACAACGTAGAAATCTTAAGATGTAAAAACTGTTTAATGTTTTTACATCTAAATATACGTTCTTTAACATGATGTTGGCACATTTGTCGCTCACATAGGACAACGGGTAACGATATTTTAGAATAAGTAGGATACATCTCAAGCGTATTGGTATTTGGTAGTATTATTTCGCACACTTGTCATTTATTTTCACTATAGACGGTTTATATCCATGATGTTTTACCGTCATTTACATTTATTAAAATGTAGACTTACGCTAGGCAAAGAAGTTGTTGAGAATGACGTTGATAGTTTCTGTAGAATCTATTCTGTTTGATATAATATGTAAATAATTAATATACCTTTACAGCTCTTATCATACCAACATCTTGAAATAGTTAAGTAGGTAAATTCTTTGGACGTAGGCGGAACTATGTGATCATAATCGTATGAAAAATTTATATATATTTTTTTGGCTTATAGAATTTCAATCGTACCTATAATAACGTAGATTATTAAAATGCCTAATATGTATGTAAAATCTGGCTAGTCAAGAATAAAGTAAGAATATGTGTATTGTATACATATACAATACACAACATTAACAGATGTTAATGGGTAATGCGGATTAAGCGCATTATCTTTTATCTTGATAGCCTATGCAAAAACCCTGGATCAATACAGAACAGTCAGCAAGAAAATATGCAACGAATTTTAATTAGCTATAGTAGAGACGAAATAACAACATTTTTAAATGAAGGCATGACTTGTTTTCCTACTTACCGATTCGAAATCGTCTAGGAAACAATAATCGTCGTTATTATTCGGCGGCAGCTCGGCCGTCGATAAATCCTTGTAAACAAAATTGTAACTGTCATCGATATCCTTCTTTACGATTGTATCGTAGGAGAGGATGTGAAATTCAAATTGTACTGAATCGTTTCTTCACACAGAGATGCCTACGAGTGTATATGTGATCTGAAAGAGCAGTTAAAAGCTTTTAACGTACGAGACCGTTGGACAATGACTTTGACGGGGCGTTATTATTATGTTTTATTCTCCCTCTCGACGCCTTATTATTTTTATACCTTTTCTTTATAGCAGGTTATCGGCTATAAAAATCGAAATGTTTTTTGCTTGATTGAACCTTCGTGAGGCGCGTGTTTTATTTCCTTATAACTTATACCGATATATTATGACATGTTCCTAATATTAAGTTATAATATTTTTTTCTTGTTGTTATACTTTAATTGAATAAACGAGATAGTTTGTATAACTTTATTATAGCGTTATCAAGATTAAATAAGATCGTTCAGGTCTATTAACATTTTCAATATTGGCAAGCTATACAGCAATATATTGATAGCTTGATAAGTGGGCGCGATAAATTAATAGCTCATTTTATAATAAAGCATGTGGTGTTGCGAGGAAGATAAGCGGGGCTAATATGGTGCAACCTGCTCACGGCTTGAAGCTAAGTTGTATTTTGCATAAAATCGATACCTTGTAGGGCGCTCGTAATAATAAATTCCTCTAGGGTAGATTATCTTAGTTTCATTGTATCTTTATCGCTAAACTCTGATAAGTTATTATTATAGTCAAGGGATAATAATTAAAAATTACTTTCTTAGTAGGTATATACAATGAAAGTATTACGAAATTTAAACTATTGTGTTTTCTGTGTATAGCTAAGAGATTTTAATTAACCTCAAAAGCTCTTATAATATTATAGTATTAAATTGTTTATGCATAGCTGACAAGTCTGACTATATTATATGACTACAATAACTAGAATTTCGAGTAGATATCGCAAGCAGCCTTATTACGTATAGAGGTATTAAATATTGTAGTTTGTATTGTTATATTTTCTGATATAGAGTGCATATTGTTTAATATATCAATAGTCTGTCATTTTACAACGCATTTTATAAAGGCACCTTTGATAAATTAAATATGTATGTGTTACATTAATTTTATGATCCTTATATTAGCAATACGAAAACATTAAATTTTTAAATTATTTAGGAGAAATAAATTAAAAAAAAAAAATTGCAGACCGTAGGAAAGAATCTTTTATTTAACAAATGCCATAATATTTATTATTGCAAAATGAGCAAGGCGAGTCTATGGGACAAGAATTAATGGATCTAATTCATAAAGATTTAAATTTGTTAGGGCAAAGAAGGAAATATCATGCTCGAAATCTGTAGGAGCCCGACTGGGGCGTACCTCGACCTTACAGAAGATCACAGCTAAATGATAGTGCTTTCAAATAGTGTTGTGTTCCTGTGGTGAGTAAGGTGACTAGATCTCCTTCGGGGGATTTTGGGGTAGAGTTAGCGGTGCGCTTGCGATGCCTCTGGTGTTCCAGGCATCTAATAAGCCACGGTATCCGCTTACCAATAGGTGAGCATTACTCTTGTTTGCCGACCTAGTTATACAAAAAAATGGCATGAATATAATATCTCATATTAAATCTGTTCGTCAAAATAAATCACAATTTTTACTGAAATTTTGGTTGCCAGTTTTTACTTTGAATTATAATTAGTTACAGTATAGGAGTCCTTGACGAAAAAAAATTCATACGAATTCACCTCAAAAAGCTTAAAACTGATACGAGTAAAAAACAAAGATGGCATGGGCGTAGCAAAACGTCAGTAAAAAGTTGTACAAAAAATCTTCGTTGCAAAAGTAGAGGCGCAAGCTTCGTCCCCCGGGCAGCCGCTGTCATCGCATTCAGTTATGAATAAAACTCGACGATGTTTCTGCTAAATTTAGAACTATCATAGCTATATTCGGAATCCTCAGTCACTTCATGGTCTGGTATAAGTGCATTCAGTATTTTCGCGTAGTCAGCCTAGTATTTTATGCAAAACAAGTTCCATAGGATTAAAGTAAGTGCAATTATTTTGGAAATAATAGATGTTCGCAGCTCGACATTTCATATTTTTTGGAAGCTAACGCAGCTCGACATTTCATATTTTTTGGAAGCTATCTGCACTGCATTCAGTATCATCGAGATGCGACGGATAAGAAATGAAAGTTTTAAAGTGTTAGTTTCTATTATCGTAAGTAGGTCGCGGGAATAGTGTTTGCGTACTGTAATAAGATGCCTCGAGGGGGTATTCGTCATTGCTCTTATTTAAATTATTTCGCTTACGGAAAATATTTTTAAATTTTACTTTTTTTCAACTTTTCACTGGACTCAAAAGAAACCCAACTAATAAATTGAATGACCGATCGAAAAATTTATTTTATTTAATTCAACTAAAGATTTCATTTATAGGAGTTGTGTTTTAGGTATAAATAATACAAATATAGTTTAAAAAAAGTTTATTTCATAACATTAAAGAAATATCTAACGATCACTATCGTTTATTTAACAAGTCATTTGTTATAGGGATATGTTTAACGTAATGTGAAGATGATTGGTGAAGCTTGTCTACATACTCGTATAAACATCTATATAGATTCTACATTTAACATTTATTGAAAATTTGTATAAATAAATAAACAATGTATCATTATTGTTTCGTTTTATTTGTGATCGTGATACATGATAAGAAATATGTTTGAAATATTTTTGTAAGCTATTGTTAACATTCTATACCAAAAGCTTAACATTTGATTCGAGTATTTCTCTTCTAATCGAATTATAATATAATAATATTAAATTTTATTTTCTTCCTCTTATCAAATGTTAGTTACATTTTAAACTATTAATGACGGTAAGAGCCACCTGATTAGATTATACTATCGATTCACTATCATCTAGTTTAGATATCTAAACGTTTTACAACAATGACTGTACACAACTAACTAATACAATTACTCAGGCTAGGAATTTATATTACAAAGCACGCCATATTGTCTTTATTGCGAACAGAATGAATTATTATTTACACATTTTATAGCCGGAGTATTCGTAAAATGGATTTTTATAGCATTATATGAAGACTGACACGCGACTCCGGGGATTTTTATAATTTAACGTTAAATAAAAGAGAAATGCGTATGTTATCGTAGAAAATCTTACATGAGTAAATTTTAGGTATCATTTGTAAATTGTAGAAGTTATCTACATAACTTGGTAAACGTAAGGACTTCTCTAATAAAAGATGTTTTAAGGTTTCACTCTCAATATAGAAGCTTATACAATAACATACACAAAAAAGATATGTTTTGGACCAGTATGATAATAAGTGATGTTTAGTTAAGAGTCACAGTTACGATTTATCTCATATAAATAGTTTTACACTAAATATCACATTAAATGTTTAAAATGTAAAAATTCGTGATTTATAACTTAAAATTTAAATTAGTTCTAGGTTCAAATAAAAAAATAAATATTTTTTTTATTACATTTGATTCAATTAATATATAAATAATGAATATTAATTGAAGAGTAACATCTTGCGTGCACACAATTATTTAAAGACAAATCATAATAATAGTTAATTATATTTTTATTCAAATTGATTTATTTTTCATAGCTAGTTATTAGTTTTCTATGGTCAGTAGTAAATGATTATTATTATTCGTAATTTACAAAATGTGAAGAGTAACAAATAAAGTTTTAAAAGTTTATTAAAAATATGTGTTTATTTCATGATGACTCACTAAAAAAAACTTACTACGAACGAGTCAACCTTATTACGAATGAAAGTAGTATAATAAAAATCTTTAAGTTTTTTTCTTATAATTAAGTAAATATGAAAAATAACTTGTTTACGGTAATAATATAGTTGATATTGATTTTCTGATATTATCGATATAATAAACAATATTAATTTTTATTATTTACAACAGACATTTAAATTCATTAGAATTTTGATATAGATTCAGATATGGCACAATAACCGTAAAATCTATCAGTCTTTATATAGATATAAAACAATTAACGACTACTTTTAATGAAATCTAGTTACACATTTTAATGACAATAAAAAAGGGAGTTTTAGAAAAATTAAAAGCAGTCTAAACAGCTTATAGTGAAATCATACCCCAAAATTATACCCCAATTTTGCTTTGTCGAAAATAATTTTAAGTTATAATAGCTCTTGTCTAGGAAACTCATTCCACTTATATCCTGAAATTACAATCCTCACTCGCTGTTATAGATACGTAAGTTCTTTGCTCAACAAAGCAAACTCAAAATGTGAAAAAATTCGATGTTGAGAATTTATAACGTAATAAACGGAAACAGTCAAACATTATTTTATAATAATTATTTACAGAATAACAACTATGAAAAATACTGTCTCGTTATTTATTATACATTAGTTAACTGGATACACTTTCACAATCAATTGGCACTACAATAGTTCTCTGAAGTTTTCAACGACGTGTCAGCTAAGGAGTGCTACGGCAAAAGTGCTGTAAATGAAGCCATGTAGGCTGGACGAGCTAGAAGACTGAGTCGATTCGTAATCTGTGGAAAAAATATCCCTTAAATTGGTTGATATGCACACTGCGTAATTATTTCATTTGTCTTTATTTTTACATATTTCTAAAAATTTAATTGTGTTGTAATATTAGCTAAAGAAATTTGAAAACAGCCGAGGCTTTTAAACACTTTTTATATATATTTTCATAAATTTACAAACTATTTTGAAGTATGTGGATCATAAAATTGAATGTGTTCGACAAAAACATATTATGATGTAAGATATGTTTTTAGAGACCTGTCAAAAATCCATATAATGTATTTAAATGTTTTTTTTTTGCTTCTTATATAATTATTTTTGCATAGGATAATATTTTTATTTTGTCAAATATACAAATCTATAGATAATATAAATATTTAATAAATTTTGTGTTGAACTTAAATTAGAAATATTCAGACATCCAGTGTTCATATTAAAATATATATGTGTAGAGGTGTTTTCGTATGTGCATGTGACCTTGCCTAAAACTTGTGTCTACAAGAACATTACTGACGTTACATATAAAGCATACGAATGGTATAGTCTAAAAGGGGTGATAGACGTGCGAGTAAGTACGCGAACTTGTGGCTCGACGAGCTTTTTCGCCTGTGTGTCACCCTAAGTACGCGTACTTTAAAACCGCCGAGTAAGTTCGTTGGCGATCCGACAAGTTTGAAATTTTGCTCGTAACCCGCCTCCGCTCGTACGTGTGGCAGCACTGCGAGCCGCGAGCCGCCATTTTTGACCGACTTCCAAAAAAGGAGGAGGTTCTCAATTCGATTGTATTTTATATAATTTTTTATTTTTATGTATGTTAAACTCAGAACTTTTGACTGGGTGAATCGATTTTGATATTTTTTAATTTAATCGAAAGATGGTACGTGTCATGTGTTCTCATTTAGATTTAATTTATATCTTACAAGTACTTTTCAAGTTGTATCTAATAATGCGTATTTACTTGACTATTTTTTCGTCGAATTACGTTGTCTTATACTAAAAGTTATGCACTTTTCAGGGTGTACGACTTTAATGATTCTTATTTTAGTCAAAATATTATGCTTATCATGTGGTTCCATTTAAATTTTATCGAGATTTTTACAAGTATTTTTTGAGTTATATCTAATAATGCGTTTTACTTGACTGTGTTTTCGTCACCCTACGTTGTATTATACCTTATAACTCTTTGCTGGGTGCACCGATTTTGATGTTTGTTGTATAAATCAAAAGCTAATGGAGTATTCAAGTTTTCATGTGGTCCCATTTAAATATGATCGAGATATAATAAGTACTTTTTTTAAGTGAACTTTGATAACGCGTATTAACTTGACTACGAGTATTTTTTCGTCTATGTGTTACTTGTCGATGTAATTGAAGTCGGTTTTTTTTTCGTTTGCGAGAAAACACAATTTTGTTTCGCCAGTCAGTGAACGCGCAACGCTTGTAGCGTTATCTACGCTTTGTAGTTTTTGTTAATTTTGATTGAGAAATTTCTCAAAATGAATGTTTTTAAAATGTAATACGATACAATTTCTAAATAACACAAAGCTTCTGCTGTCGACGACATCGCAATACAGAATGAGTAAGCTCCACGTGTGTCACCGACGTCGAGCCGAGTAAGTTCGCGATCTTAAAAACCGCGTACTTTAAGTTCGTACGTCTATCACCCCCTTAAGATACGAACTAGACGTGATCTTCATTCATCTGCTTAATGGATAAAATATAATAATTATCTTCTTTAGTATGTTAAAGATAAATCGCGAAACGGTTGGCTGGAAAATTCCTGGCCAGGCTATATTACATTCGGCAACCGCCATTCAAACCAGACTTTTACAGGCAAGCCTTTGTCATGGATATTTATTTATTAAACTAGCTGTACCCGCGACTTCGTCCGCGTGGAATTTAACAAAAAAGTAAAAAAAAAAGTTCGATAAAATGATATTTGATATTCTTTGATTTCCTTTAATAGCATGAGCGATGCGGGGCAGAGGGGATGGACTCGCCCGCGCCGAGGCATCTCAAGGAAAGAACGCTCAACGCTGGCTCGCCGAGCATTAAATGTTTCGCTGCTACTTACTTCTAACGACGATATCTCAAAAACTATTTATCTGATTAATATAGTGTAAAGAGCAATTTTAATCTGCATTAAATGCCTAAGCTAAATAACATATTCATTTGGGTAAGGATTAATACTGAACTAAAGAAAATATCTTTAAAAATAACGTAATGTTTTTAATTAAAAATTTGAACATAAAAGTGGTCATTGTAAGTCAACCCTAAGAGATAGAGATATGCTATCGCGGACTTTTTTGTAGCATTTTTATAGATTTTGAATTCGCTAGTACATTATAAAACGATATCTTTGCTAGTTTACGCAGCGTTCGCGTGGAAAGCTCCCCGTTGGCGAGATTTTTTGCGACCTCTTCAACATTTATCGCCGTATTTCTGCTAATTTACATTAAAACATAATAAATTATATACCTAAACCTTCCTCAAGAATCACTCTTTCTATTGTTGAAAACCGTATAAAAATCCGTTGCGTAGTTTTCGAGTTTATCGCGTTCAGACAGACAGACAGACAGGAGGACAGAAAGACGCGGCCGGGGGACTTATTTTTATAATAAGTATAGAAGATGTGTGAGTAAAAGTGACTAGAAAAATATAAATATTAATATACCTGTTTATAACTGTCAACCCAGTAGCTATGCCAGGAAAATAATAGACAACCCAACGTTTGCATTTTCTGAAGGCTTATTCATACTGTCGTTAGGTATTAAATTTATTCTTTAAACTCGTCCTCCTCCTTAGTCGTTCACTCTTGACAGAGTGGTCGTGGTTGACGATGATCCATTGCTAAAGCAGCCCCCGCTATACGCCTCCACTTGATGCGGTTTTTAGCGTCTCGAGAACTCTGGACTATGGAGGTCTGTGTCGCAGCCTTGATGAGGTCTGTCCAACGCGTAGGCGATCGACCGCGTGACCGCTTACCCTCTACCTGCCCCTGGACAACGAGTCTCTCCATGGATTGTTCGTTTCGGACAACGTGTCCGAAATATTTTAGGATTCGTGTTTGCACAGTCGACGATAATCTCTTCTTGATCTTTAACTCATCCAGAATCGAAATGTTGGTCCTAAACGCTGTCCAAGGGATCCGTAGCAGTCGCCGCCAGCACCACATCTCGAGTGCATCGATTTTGCGTCGGTCTTTAAGTCTAACGTCCACGTTTCTGCGCCATAAAGAAATATTGGGAATACTAAGCTTCTCATTAGGCGGACTTTCGTGGCTTTGGTGATATTACGGTTGCACCAGACTCTTTTCAGCTTGTCAACGGCAGATCGTGTAATAGCACATCTCCTTCGAATCTCGTCTTCGCATCCTCCGTTGTTTGTGATAGTGGATTAAACTCGTAGGTGCATTTTAAAATAAAAATATTTTTTTTCAATTTTTTATTAAATATAGCGTGGCCAGGAATTTTTAGTCAACCCTTTCGCGATTATTTTTCTATTATCCTAAAATAAATATAAAATAATTTTCATCCATTAAGCAGATGGGCGAAGTTCGTCTCTAGTTCGGATCTCCTACTGGTTATATCAGTAGGAGATCTCAAAGCTATATCAATATCAACTTGACAAATGACTAATCTACTACTTTCGGTAATAAGTTTAGGTACTATGGCCGTGGCTTTGGTCTCTTATGGTATTTATTTGTATATTTTACATATTTTTGTAACTCCGAATTACTAAACCTAACCTAAATAATTGTGTATTGAAAAAAAAAGTATTTATAGCATTTATTAATGCGAATATATTTAATAGATTTTTACAGAGTACACATACCGATATCTTTCCATTCCTCAACTTCGTAGTCTCCAATTACTCTGTTCTCTGCTGAACTATCCCGCCAGCGATTCTTGTGTTTACCTAAGACACAGGATACAAAATATCGAGTTAGACTTTGCTTTGAGAATTTAAAATAAAAGCGCCTTTCAATTCTAAACACAACGTATAGTTTAACAAAGAATATAGAGAAAATCCCAAATCTGTAACAATAAAAATGTACATTGAAAGTCAAAGAGCAAACAAAATCGCTTTTCCCACAATAATATTACTAACGACCCAATTGTACGGAAGCATTGGGCTACGGCGGCGAAACCAATAAATACAGAATCAACCATCGACCTTTCTCGTTCGGCTGCTACAGGCCGACGATGAATGTATAAAAGGCACGTGGGGCAACAGAACTTTTGACTGGTATTGGTCCTCTAATCGTGGTTTACGTGGCTATATTGAGTTTCCAAATTTTCCAATAAGCAAAAGAGAGGATGAACATGAAAAATTAATCTCGAAATCGTCGAACTCGAAAGGGTTTCATTGAAGTCCCTACCTGCTTAAATATTGATAATTTGAACATCTCAGTGTCTTATTTCAGGTTTTATGAATCGAATTAACTTATATTACGTTGGGTTGTAATTTTTGTCCTTTGTATTTACCTTTTTTTCTTTGAGGAAATGTTGGAACGTAATTAATCGTAGTGCTTGTTGTTGATGGGGCTGGAATTTCTGCACAAAATGAAAACATATGAAGAATAATAAATTGGCTTTTCTGAACAATCTTTCGCAATAAAATAAAGTTATTAAAAATAAATTTAACAACGCTAATTTTTCAATGGTTGATAATTTAATGGTAATGGTAGCAATAAAAAATACTCTTTTACACAAACAGCACTTAAAAATCGTCTTTAAATTTAATTTCATGTTAGTCATACATACTAGTCTCATCATAATTATCATAGGTGTTATACATGTTTATTTGCTAAAATGTTTGCTTACCATCAAGTCGTATAAGGCCGTCAGTCTCGCCGAGGGAGTTTTTAGCTACGCAGCGGTAAGACGAAAAATCTGTAGACGATACTTTACGTATAGTAAGTTTCATTTTTCGACTGTAACTATCATCTTTTAATATTGTTGCATATTTATTTCCTGAAAGTAAAATTTTAATTTAAAGTATATTCAGATATAAATGAAAACTCCGAGTTGGAGACAAAGTTACTAAAATAGACGTTTTATTTTTAACTTCTTCCAAGGTCAAATATTTTAAGGAATCAGATACAAACCAGAAATGATCATATCTCCCCGGTCAGTGGTCCAATAGTTAATGGAGGATGGATAAGCTTCTGTGTGGCACTCCAGCGTTACGTCCTGCCCTACATATGCAGCCTCCAACTGATTCGGGATCGATAGCATCGGCGGGACTGCACACAAATCCAATATATTTTAAAAACGAAATGTCGATAGACTAAACCTTTCATACTGTAAAAATATGTCTCATATTAAATATAATATATCCTGTCTAATAAGCAATAATGTTCTTCATATAAAATATCAAATTTTCTTTGATCATCGCCAATTTACTACATCAAATAGCCACATTACCGTGACGACTTAAGCTTCGTTGTTATAATGGAATAAGACGATGAATTCATAAGGAAGTTTCATTGGTTAATCGACTGAAAGTTACGTGAACATTTTACTTATATCTTGTAAGAAATGCAAAGCTGTGAATGTGCTGAGATATGGAATGTGAATTAGGAGTAAGGAAATCGGCTTATTGGGTTTCGGGCCGAGATTCGACAGAGGTGACAGCGCGGGCGCGAATAGCAAATAGCTATTACAGCGTCCGTGCCATATTCACGTCAGCATAATATTTTAATTGGTCGTAATTACCTCGTTCTAGCGGAAGGCTTTGTCAGGTAGATGCCGTGTCCTCATAAATACTCGTTAACGACATCCACGCTGGGAAAAATAATATTTCTGAACGCTGACAACCGCCAAAAGAAAACGATGTGAAAATGTTATGTACTTACGGTGGAAGAATTTGAGGCCGAGTTAACAGGGCGAGAGATATGTGCCGGCGGTATACTTTATGGAAAAGTGATATTTGTACAGTTTGTACAATATACACAACAATTTTGTCATACGTATTTATTTCACGTTTTAATTCGTATTGATTGTACATACACTTCTAAGATATTCCGTAATATTTTAAACGAAGGAAAGAAGAGAAGTACGTAAGTATTTTCGAACTAAAGTCAAATATTTTTTCCGCTTCTCTATACTAATATAATAAAGCTGAAGAGTTTGTTTGTTTGATTGTTTGTTTGTTTGAATGCGCTAATCTCAGGATCTACTGGTCCGATTTGAAAAATTCTTTCAGTGTTAGATTTATCGAGGAAGGCTATAGGCTATATATCATCACGCTAAGACTAATAGGAGCGTAGCACCAATGAAGAATGTTTCAAAATCAGGCTTTTTTTCCTTTTGAGAGCTTCCGCTGCGTAAACGGCAGAATTGGTCCTATTCCACGCGAACGATGTCGCGCGCAGAAGCTAGTTTAAAATATCCCTAGCACTAGAAAGTGTTTTATTTCTTATAATGACGAAAACGTAATAAATAAGCAACAAAATTAAAGTCGATCACGATCACGATTCAGCCTGTAATATCCCACTGCTGGGCATAGGCCTCTTTCCCCATGTAGGGGAAGGATCGGAGCTTAATCCACCACGCTGCTCCAATGCCGGTTGACGGATATATTCCCTACTATGAGTAACGATCACTATCAGGTGTACATGATAACACCCAGACCACGGCAAACATCTGTATGGCCAATACAAATGTTGTCGTATGCGAGGATCGAACCCGCAACCGCCCGCGCAACAGACAATCGCAATCCAGTGCTGTGACCGCTACGCCAACGCGGCGTCTAAATTAAAGTCATTTAAATATAAATATCCTACTCCTACTTATATTATAAACTAGCCGACCCGTGTCCACTTCGTCGCGTATTATTATCGCGGACTTTTTTGTAGCATTTTTATAGATTTTGAATTCGCTAGTAGGTACATTACTTAACTACCTATAATAATATCTTTGCTAGTTTACGCGGCGCGGCGGCGTTCGCGTGGAAAGCTCCCAGTTGGCGAGATTTTTTGCGACCTTTTCAACATTTATCGCCGTATTTCAGCTAATTTACATTAAAGCATAATAAATTATAGGTATACCTAAACCTTCCTCAAGAATCACTCTTTCTATTGTTGAAAATCGTATAAAAATCCGTTTGGTAGTTTTCGAGTTTATCGCATTCAGATAGACAGGAGGACAGAAAGACGCAGCCGGGGGACTTATCTATACATATAATAAAATGGTAGGAAAGTCAAAACTGTACATTGAATATTTTTTAAAAAAAATACTTGGGGTGTGATCTACAATCGATACCGAAGCCAAAAATATAGTTTTTAGAATTGTTGTCTGTTTGTCTGTTTGTCTGTTTGTCTGTATGTATGTCCGAGATAAACTCAAAAAGTACTGCATGGATTTACTTCAAATTTGGCACGAATATTATTAAGAAGTCGGGTCAGAACATAGGCTACATATTATCACGCTATCACCTACGGGGAACGAGCAGTGAACGCACGCAGACGACGTCGCGGGCAGCAGCTAGTTTTTATAATATGTATAGATGTTTAAGTTTGTAAGCATGGATTAATACATGTTTGTTACTCTTTCAGGCAGAAAGTATTGACGTGTTTTGTAAATAAACTCGGTACGTAGATAACTGGAGGTCGAGAACTCATAAGTGTATATATTACTATGGACTTTGTATTCTGACATTCCGACGGGATCGGAAATCACACGTGTGACATCGCGAGGTGCAGCTTGTAAATGATACCTACTAGTAGTGGAAGAAGATACACGCACCAATTCACTAAACCAAATAAACAATGATTTATAATATATTTTCTGAGTGTCGCACACATTTGCATTAGGACATACGCGCTTCAACCTGTAATATACCACTGCTGGGTATAGGCCTCTTTCTCTAGGTAGGAGAAGGATCAGAGCTTATTCTGTCACGCTGTCCCAATGCGGATTGATGATAAGGATAACAACCGGGACCGACGGCTTAACGTGCTCTCCAATGTACGGTGGGGAGACCCACAATGACTGCACAAACACCCAGACCACGGCAAAAATCTGCATGGCCAATACAAAATTATGTGAGGGGATTGAACTCGCAACCGCTAGCGCAACAGCCACAAACCAGTGCTGTGACCGCTGCGCCAACGCGTCGACTAGGACATGTTAAAGAGTAATACTAAAAATATACTTACACTGTACCATTAATACAACTCGTTTGCTGATCGAAGGCGGCACGCCGTTCGAGGCAATGCACAAATATGCACCCATGTGTAAACGTGACACTTTAGATATAGTGAGATTTTCTCCGTCAACAACATTCACTGAAAAAATATTGTTCAATTACTTCTATTTCATGCTTAATATACGCAAACATAAAACGTATCTGTATTGTTAATTTATAATTTTTATTTTTCCTAACTTCATTATGTAATATAAAAATTATTCTCGTTAGGGAAGCTATACTTAAAACTAATTTGATAATGGAATGATATAATATGTATACAGATTTGATTCAAAAGTAACGAGATTATTCAACATAATATTAGACAAGCAAATTCCACTCTACTGCTTCAATCTTGTAAATATTTCGGCTATGTGAAGATTGTACAATTTGGTTGTATTGTACGAAACAATTGGTTCAAGTTGTCATTTTGCCGGAAGGTCGCTCGATATCCCGAACCATTGAATTCAGACATTCACCTAAAGTCGCAAGGAAATTTGAGACTCGTTTCTTACAGGAATTCGAATTATTCGAGAGGTCCTTTTAAGGTATTTCGTTTATTTCATCGAAAATTCATGGTTAGACTCCCTCTGCTCAAGTGGTCCGCTTCTTTACGTGATTTTCGAGCTTGTATTTTATCGGTCTTTTCCTTTTTCTTCTGTTTTGTTTTGTGAATTTGTCAACATAATGATTTAAGGATGCTTAATATTATTTTTTTTCGTAAAAATGCGATCTTGCGATGGTTACACTTGTATTTTTATTATAATTAAGGAATACAGCAGCAATTTTGTATTAATATTACCTGATTCACCGTTGCAATTAAACTCCTGGCCGTCTTCTCGTCTCCACATGACATAAGGTTCAGGATAGCCCATGGCTCGACACACCATGGTGACATTTGTTCCTTCACGAACGACCATATCCGTTGAAGTCATATTGTCGATGATCATAGGGGGTACTAAAAAGGATTATAGTTTGGATAATACGTTTCGAAAGTTTAATTTTTATTGCATTGTACTTGTAGACAAGTGTGAACAAACTATAAAAATACATAAAAAAAATTTCCTAAAAACATTTCGTTACGGCTAACCTAAATAAAACAAATTGAACTCAAGGCCTGAAATTAATTTTTCAGATTTGATATTACAGTGCAGTATAGCTCAAGACTGGGATACGAAAATATCTTACGATTTAATTATTAATTTTACGATTTTATTAAAAAGGCATCTGCAGTATTGTTTGTTTTCGAGCCATGTTTAACAACTTTGTAGTTTATACATACACATACCTACAACTTGGAGGTATCCTTTTCTGGAGCGCATCGGGTCAGTGTTGACCTGACACATGTACCAGCCGCGGTCCACCTCCTGCACGTTCTTGATGTGCAGGTACCACGAGCGGTGGTCGTTGTACGACAGGCTGATGCGTGGGTTCTGAGTTATAATGTTGTGGTGGATGCTCAGGATTGTTTGAGTATCCACTCGTACCCATGCTACCTACGTAAAAAAAAAAAACTATGAAATTCTAATTTATAAAAAAATCGTAAGATAAAAAAAAGTCTGTTGTTTTATAGACTTTAAGCTTAGCATAAACTTATAACAGTTACAGAAATCAAAACCTAGCGAGTTCCTGGCAAATACTAGTATCAAGTGGGAGTTATGATTTCCTTTTTCTTAATTCTCCTATTAAAAGCGTTATGTTTTCTGACGTTTACCACATTGAATTCTTAAATTATTGCTTAAAACTAAGATTGCCTTATGAATAGAAAGCTAAAATTGTGACCGATGTTAGTATTTTCAAATCTAGACTACCACCAGTAAACCTTTGAAATGCTAAATTTATGGTTAATGTTATTTCGTTATCAATCAAAACATCATCAATCAAATTCAATTTCAGGCTAACTTATTTATACTAGACCAAACCAGTTTATTCTTGGCGCATCAGATTGTACTATTTTTGCCTTGGGCGACTAGCGAGCCAAAGCTGTGCAATCATGGATGATTGCGTTTCATTACGCCAAAGGCGTGAGACGCTTATTTCGTAACACCAAAAATTTTAGTCCTAAAATTCACGAAACAAATTGAGCCGTGAAATAGTTCATCTTAAGCGCGTAGGATAAAGGTTCGTTCTAGAACCAAATAAAATCGAGTTAGGTCAAAGTAGCAGAGATGCATCAAGCACTTTTTTGCTTAATATTCTGGTAATAAAAGCGGTCTTTGCTATGTGGTGTGTTAAATTCTAATTTTTTCTACGTATAAAAATTGGGTGTACTAATTAATACTTTAAATCTACCTTTAACATTATTAAAACATTCTTTTTAGAAAACAAAGTAAGTCTAAATCAAATTTCGACAAAAATTCGTAAAATTCATATTCTGCACTATTATTCGTAATTCAGAACACACAATGAGGTAATTCAATAATCTCTTTGCTCCAAACTACAATGCTACAGAGCGGTACGCGAGCATGGACTTGTTTACTGACGAAAGAAAAAAATAAAATAAATGAATCGTCTTCTAAAACTCCGTGCTGGTGTTTCGCCTCATACCCCTTAAATCTGAGCACACTACACGCCACTCCAATTTCACTAACTAGCCGTCCTGCATGATTAATAACTGGCGAATCGTGCAGTCTGAGCAAAGTGATATTAAGTTGGCTTGTTAAAACTTTACATCCTGCGCCGCACGAATGAAGTTGTGTGGAATTCCTGTAACTATGGATATCTGCGAGTACAGAAATATGCAGTTTTCAAATAAAATTGTTTTATTAACACAATAATATTATAAGTTGTAAATTAAATATAATTGTAAATTAAAGTATTAAATAATGAAATTATTTTGTAATACCTTATATCCTCTTAGATCCTCGACGACGCACGCGAGAAGGGCGTCCCTTCCAACTGTCACCGTGACGTTAGGTACCGGCTCGACGAAACGAGGAAACAACGATTCTGCAACAAGTCACCAATAAAATATTCAATTGTCTAGTATTTGAGTTTGTCAAAGTGAATTACTATTTTTACACATACGTGGATTTCTATTTTTAAAAATAAATTCCATTTTATTTCCAATGGCGCGTTTTTAATATTGATCGGCTTACGTATTTAAAATTTACAACGCAGTTTCTATAAACTCTTTTGTCACCTCACCTCACTTTTAATTTTTATTTTTGACTGTTCTTTTTTATAATCAACTAGCAGCTGACCCCGCAAACGTTGTTTTGCCGTATATGTTATTAACCCCTGCAACCCTTTCTTGTAGGTGGAATTTCGTAAAATCCGTTCTTAGCTGACCTTTACTCAGCGAAAGGAATATTCCTACCTTTCAAGTCTCTACGCCTTTTGATTCCAGAGATATCGTGATGAGTCAATATATGGGTGGAAATCTCTTTTATATAATTATGTACTAGCAAATGGGAAAGGAAAGTTTTTATGAAGCTTTGTGTAAGCATCCAAATTTCATTGCGAACAAAGAATCATTCTTAATTTAAGTTGAAAACTACTGTATTTGCCAAATTTATATATATAATATATACACAAAAGAGATTTCCACCCATTGACTCATCACGATATCTCTGGAACCATAAGGCTTAGAGACTTGAAAGGTAGGAATATTCCTTTCGCCAAGTAGAGGTCAGCTAAGAACGGATTTTACAAAATTCCACCCACAAGAGGTGGTTGCGGGGGTTAATAACATAAATAGCAAAACAACGTTTGCGGGGTCAGCTAGTATATCATATTATTATATGCCTATATACACCTACTATAAAAGAGTGCACTATACACATAATCGTAATGATACTTAGTAATGCGCTGTTTTACGTAGGTAAATTAATAATTCAACTGAAAATAGCGAACTAGATTTCTATCTGGTTTCTAGAGCACTGCCAAGTTCTGTATACCGTGTGCCCCTTACATCGAGTTCAGCGTTTTTAAAGTTTACGTTGCCTATTGTCGACTACAATGCCCTGCACAAATACTTAGTTATTTATTCAGATCTTTTCTTTGAAGGCACATGTACATTGTTAATATGAAAAAACGTTTTGTATCTGTTCACACATTTTTTTCGTTTTTTCTTTTGGAATTAATATTTGATTTGACAAGTTATCATCATTATACATTTTTAACAATGATTTTTTTTTAATTTAAACATATACACGAGGTCGTATTATCCTAATGGAGGTAACACAATGTCTGTGTATTAGGTATCAACCGACTGATAAAGATATATTTTTATGACTAAATAATAATAAATAATACACATATTTGACTAAGTGACGCCACGTTGGCGCAGCGGTCACAGAACTGGATTGCGATTGGCTGTTGCGCGGGCGGTTGTAGGTTCGATCCCCGCACACGACAACATTTGTATTGGCCATAGAGATGTTTGCCGTGGCCTGGGTGTTTGTGCAGTCCTTGTGGGTGTCCCCACCGTGCCTCGGAGAGCACGTTAAGCCGTCGGTCCCGGTTGTTATCATATACACCTGATAGCGATTGTTACTCATGGTAGGGAATATATCCGCCAACCCGCATTGGAGCAGCGTAGTGGATTAAGCTCCGATCCTTCTCCTACATGGGGAAGAGGCCTATGCCCAGCAGTGGGATATTACAGGCTGAATCGTGATCGTGATCGTGATATTTGACTAGCCTGTTGACGCAGTTTGTTGTGACTCTGCATTCTGTCCCGTTGGTAATTTTAAGTAAATATACATAATACACTCAGACTCAGAACGAGAATCGAACCAACCCCGAGCAGGATGCTTCCAGCACGCACTAGCAACTATGTCAACGGTCAGCCAAAACACACGATACATTTAATATTTTTTTTTGTTTATGTAACTAGGTCGGCAAACAAGCGTACGGCTCACCTGATGGTAAGACCGTAGCCTATAGACGCCTGCAACACCAGAAGCATCGCAAGCGCGTTGCCGACCCTATCCCCAATCCCCCCCAGGAGCTCTGGTCACCTTACTCACCAACAGGAACACAATACTGATTGAAAACAGTATTATTTAGCTGTGGTCTTCTGTAAGGTCGAGGTACTACCCCAGTCGGGCTGCTCCATATTTTGAGCAGGTTTCCTGCTGTGCTACCTCAGTTCAATATCATCATTTATGTCTTATTTTAAAATAACTCACAATAATTATTCACAAGTATTATACGTTACTTATTCAAATAAATTAAACACGTGTAGGTACATAAAAATATCATAACAAACATAATTTTATTTTCTTTTCAAGTTTTATTGAAACTTATTACAACATAATAATCAATTACATTCGAAAAGAAAAAATGTGGTTTAAAGGTAACAGTTCAATGATCTATATCGTATTTATTTATAATTGAGTTAACGTCAAAGCTAATGTGATACACATGTCGATATGAACGATGCTCAAAGGCTGAGACAATCTATTTAGTCTAAACAACCTGAGACACGGAAAAATATCCGCGAATGATTGATGAGTGAACGCGAATAGAACAAATCCATCCAGGGCCCATCAATCTTGGCTGTTCATGGGTACAGACTTCCCTGAACGACATTCCCTCTCTAATGAAAAGAGAGGAAGGGAGAGAGAGGATGAATACCTCGGAGCACATATAAACAATCGGAAAATGTTGTTTCTAATATCCAGCGCATGATAGATGGTTCGCGGTACGAGTTTCACTTAAATAAGTGATAAACTCTCTGAATGTAATTGAATAAGAAAATATTCAATTTTCAAGCTGATAATGTAATGAATTATACTTTATACGACATCTAACAATTGATATTATTTGTACACTTGTGTTAAAACATAAGTTTTTAAGTTGTTTTATGTAATAAATTAATGTATTATTATTAATTACAATAATGTATTTTTCTTTGTAATCGTTTTTTTTTTGTAGGTAGGTGTATTTTAACATTTTTCTTAGAACATTTTTCGGTAAAATTGAAGGTTTTAAAATATGCTGTTGTGATTAACATAAGCGCGAAGTATCCTTAATTCTAAATAAAGTACATCCCCAACATCATAATAAAATTTTGTTATATTTTTATATTTTATTACATATATAACAAATTATGTCAAAGAATCTGCAGTTCGACCGCAAACGCTCGCGAAACTATAACAGATTTACTAAAACTTTCACGAGAGATTTGTACATCTCGAAAAGTCTACAAATACTACGTGATAACATTTTTAATGTTTATATTTTATTAGACAACAAATATAACTTATCGAAAACAAAAAAAAGTGGCTAAGATTTTTGGTATTATTATTTTTTATACAATGACTTTAACTTATTTATAATACTTTAACTAACATCATTTGAAACCGACTTTCAAAAATTATAGTTTAAAAAAACTAAAAAGACACGCTTTAATAGCAAACGAAATAAAAAGTAGAAAATAAAGAGAAAAAGCGTGAAAAAGAAAAGCGTGTTATATTGTATTGTCATCGGTCCTTGACCCCTGTGCAAATTTCCAAGTTAATTGAAGACTCCTAGAAGTAGGTGAAAATGAAGTTCAAAGATTCCGTTACATACATACATACAGGTCAAGCTAATATAAAAGCGTGTTAAAAAAGCGTGTTATATTGTATTGTCATCGGCCCTTGACCCCTGTGCAAATTTTCAAGTAAATCAGACTCCTAGAAGTAGCTGAAAATGAAGTTCAAAGATTCCGTTACATACATACATACATACATACATATATACATACATACATACATACATACAGGTCAAGCTAATAAAAGCGTGTTAAAAAGAAGGAGGTTCTCAATTCGACTGTATTTTTTTAAAATGTATGTTACGAGTAGGTCAGAACTTTTGACTGGGTGGACCGATTTCGAAGAATTTTATTTTAATTGAAGTGTTGCGTGTCATCTGGTCCCATTTAAATATAATTGATATCTAACAAGTACTTTT
Source organism: Melitaea athalia (assembly GCA_905220545.2). Taxonomy (NCBI): domain Eukaryota; kingdom Metazoa; phylum Arthropoda; class Insecta; order Lepidoptera; family Nymphalidae; genus Melitaea; species Melitaea athalia. The sequence goes on along the minus strand of HG992185.1, from coordinate 12,078,471 downwards.
AGAGTTATATCTAATAATGCGTATTTAATTGATCGTCGACCGACGTTGTATTAAGCCGCATAACTTTTCACTGGGTTTATCGATTTTAATGATTCTTACTTTAATCGAAAGCTAATGCTTGTCTTGCAGTCGCATTTAAATTTGATCGAGATCTAATAACTACTTTTTGAGTAATATTTGATAGTGCGTGTTTACTTAACTATTTTTTTATCTACTTACGTTGTATTACTTGTCGATATAATTGAAGTCGGTTTTTTTCGTTTGCGAGCAAACACAATTATTGTAGGTACCCAGAGAAATAGTTAATTATAATGAACTATTTGAAAATACTATTAAATTTATAAAAAGCCTTTACAAATAATCTTAATTCTATTTATAAATGACGTCGATAGTTTTTAATATGCATGTAATGATTTCGGTAAAAAACAATTAAGGTTGAAACTCAAATTCGAAGCCAATTTACGTTCCTCTGTGTATTTGCTACGGCAGGTTGTTTGACGAGAATACAATTACCACCTACTTTCCTATGTAAAATGCAATTAAAAGGAAATCATCGTGATTCAAAATCCTACCATATAATGTTATCTACAGTAACTGTGTAAATATTTTATCAATTTTAATAATATGTATCACCAGTCACTAAAATGATAAATAAAAAACATTGCATTTATAAATATTTGTACAAATCATATACTTAGTTAATTGTTTTATTAATTATGTTTAATTTTAAAAGAGGCTTAAACGCACTTAACAGCCGTTAAGGGCGATGTTAAGTGCGCTCTTAACTAGTTTAAGTCCAAGTTTATTTATATTTTTAAAATAATATATATTATAAATATTTAAAAGGAGAGTTCACACTGGCATTTGGAATAGGGCATTAATGGTTGAATTCAAATTGATCAAAATGTTATTAAGTGTTTGTGAACGCAAGTGACAGACCGGCCTTTCTCGGTATCCGTATTTACCTAATTGGAACGGTACAGTACGTTGTGATAAAAGTCCACGTTGTCCAACCCAGTAAATTAGATTCTCTGTCCCACGTTCCGTTGCTCTGAAAATTCACATTCACTTTACTTACCTCTTTTACCCCAAATTAACTACCCTTCGTCTTAATTGAAAAACGCGTCAAAGCTCCATTACCCTATTAAACTCCGTCCGCTTTATTGCTATTTCATATTAAATATGTTTACCTTAAATTCGCTTTGACATGTTACAAATATTATACCGCGTTTAATATCATTTCATAATAATTAAATTTTTATGAGAGATTTTACAAGTGAGGAAATAAAAAAACCTTATTTAAATATTGTAATATTGTATACATAATTCTAGAATATAAAAAAGTTTGCGTATCAAAAAGCGGACGAAAAAAAAAACAATATTATTCGATACGTAATCGTTACTATGTACCAGTTATGCGTTCGAAAATTGAATTATCTGTTTTCTATTTGAGTACAGTGTTCTAAAAATAAAATCGTTTCCAGTAAATACGAGCTGGCGAGTCTCATGCAGCACCACCGCGGCTTCAGCGTGGGTACATTCATGAGTATCGATTTTATGCAAAATGCAACAAGATTCACTTGAATGTCTATAGGTACATACTATCGGAAACACCTATCGAGCAATTACACGGGAATCGGTATCGGTCTTGTAAATAGCTAGGAACGGCGTCAGGACGTTGAAATGCGATGTCCTATTCGATGAAATTGTGAAAATTGACGTATGTATGAACATGAAACACAATTACGGGTTAGGGCCTAATTACGCCTTAAGCTTTAATGGCTCTAATTTGTAATATCACGTAGACAGCTAATTTGAAAATATCAGATTCCATGAACAGTTAATTAATCGAGTGCTTCTTACATTTCTATTAAAGTAATAGTACCCACACATTCGTGTGTATTGGTTGTTGACACATCAAAAGATGATTGTTTGTCCTTAGCCATTTATTTCAATAATAACTATGGGTCGCCCGGTGGTTGAAATTTGACCATAATTAATCTAAATTATAAGTTTGAACATTATTAAGGTTCTGTTGTCAAATATTATACTTCTATAATCACAAACGAAAAGAGTACCTACAGGTGTATATATGCGTGTGTGTATCAAATAAGTGGTAGTGTGTGTAATGTTTTTTTTATTGATTTAAGGTACTTTTTATGCATAATTAAAAAAAATTAGCATTATGCACTCCTTCTCTGTATAAACTATAAGTGTGCAAAATTTCATGCTCCTCCGTTAGCGCAATTTTCGTAAAAATGGTTACAAGTTTTTGCTTCACGTATCTATTAATATAAAGAAGATTACTAGCTGACCCTGCAAACGTTGTTTTGCCATATATGTTATTAACAACTTTAATCCCGCCCTCTTATAACTTAGGGGTATGAAAAAGTAGATGTTGCCCGATTTTCAGACCTACTCGATATGCACACAAAATTTTATAGAAATCGGTCCACCCGTTTCAGAGGAGTATTGTTACCTACTAACATTGTGACACGAGAATTTTATGTATAAGATTTTATATATTAAAAAAATATGCATATTAAAAATATGTATATTAAATTATTGGTTAAAGATAAAAAAAGATCGAATAACTTGGAAAATTCGCAAACAGGTGGCGTCTATTTTATGGTAGGTATACTTTTTATAACGTTTTATATTACACGGTCTATTCCTATACCACTGTTTGCTAAAAGATTTCGTGTGCTTTTGTGTTTTATTTTGAAGTCGTCAATAAATTCTTTTAATGAAACGAGAAATGATTTTTGTTCAATTAGATTTGTTGTTTCAATTTATTTTTTAAGAATAGAAGATGCACGTACATGTTTGTAATTGCTTTAAAGGTTTTAAAATTATTCAACTGTTTAATGTTTCTTTCTATATTAATATAGATATAATATAAGCATAATAACACACGCACACAACGAGAATAGGTTATTATTGTGATTAATACCAATTAATTAATTAATTTTATTGTTTAATTTTAATTTTATTGTTCAAAAATTTAGTAATTTAATGTTTAATTTTATCTTAAATCCTTTTATTTAATAATTATATATAGATTAGTTTATATCGGCTTGAGCTTTGTCGCTGATGAACTATTCTTCTTGTAATTGCATTCCTGGCATCTGCGATACAAGTTTTTACTTAGTGCAGATGCCGTTGGTAATAAGTGCCTTTGTATAGTTTGTTGGAAATAAAGATTATTATTATTATTATATAATATAAAGGTAGCCATTATGACGTCAGTGTGATGTCAGTGCTTGTCATGTACTGACGAGTAGTTTTTGAGGTATATCTAATATCTATTTGTATTCAGCTATATACTTGTCGATGTAAGTCGGTTTTTTTTTGTTTGAGAAAAACAACTATAATATTCAAAATTTTAACTTGTAAAGTAATCAATTAATCATATAATCAACAGTAATCGACAATAAAACTAATAGTAAATAAACATTAAAATTAAGGTTATATACGTCTCTTTATTTTCTTTTTATTTATTTCTATTACCGTATTTATCAATTCATTCTGTGTCAAAATTAACTTTATTTTTAAAAACCATATATAGCTTAACCAGTAAATTAATGGTTAATACAATTTATATATATTATAGGTACGTCATCATTAAAATCATCGTTAAACTAATTACCGCTTGTATTCAATGTATGTAAAAAGACAACGTTGTCAGGGTACAAAAGTAATAACTTTAAAGAGTTTTTAGATTAACATGGTTACTTCTATTACGAAAATTATTCGTAAAACGGGATATTTACCATGTTCATTATTTTCGCTTTGCGGAGCTCGATATTTCGACATTGACTGCGAATGTCTTGATCACGAGACTCCGTTTTCGAATAATTTTTATAGAGTTTTCCGATTTTCATGATTCTTTTGTAGTAGATCTATACCGTTATAATTAAAATATTGCAAAAGTTAGAAAATATGACAAGACTGATTGTTCGTCCACTAAATCATTACCTATCGATTGATGCTATTATACAATGTAATAGTGATTATTTCTTGTGATATTCTTAATTTTTAATGTTACTGGCTAGTAATTTGAACTAGTTTATCCGATATAGACAATTGAATTTGTTTTGGAAAGAATCAGCATATTTTTATGTACCTATACGAGGTACGATTACGAGATATAATTTTATATTGCATGTTTGTGATATTTTTACAATAAATTTAAATATTTTTGAAAATTCAAGTCCATTTCAAATAACAATAAGACAAATCACTGACGATAATACATCTACATATTTTTTACCACTGTCTTGGTCTAGCAGAACAAAAGTTTCATTAACGCCGACGGTTATGGTCTAAGATCCGGAATATAACAAAATCTTCCCTCATCTGTTAATTAGATGAAACAATTTTTTATAGGCTGATTTCAATATTGTGAATTTATAAAAACAACCTCTGCCACCATAAGCCTGCTGCAAATAATAATACTTAAAACAAATTTTTTTTTTCTACTAAAAAATCTTTTCCCTCTCATGTTAATTACATGTAGTACCTAGGTTACTGACCTGGCTGCAGGTAAGTGTAGCAATCATAGAGATGGGTGCCTACTATAGTCAGGTATATAATGTAAAATATTGACGGTTTTAGCTTACTACATGTAATTAAAAAATTTGCAGCAGGCTTATGGTGGCAGAGGTTGTTTTTATAAATTCATCATCACAAGCCTATAAAAAATTGTTTCATCTAATTAACAGATGAGGGAAGATTTACCTTCTCGGATCTTAGACCATTACGGGTTTGACATGCAGTTAGAAGCAATATACAAATTTAAATTTGTATTTCTGGTATATTTTTCGCCGTACCTCAGAAAAATAGTAAAGTCTTTATACCAGTTGTTTGATAAACGGTTTTTAACCATCCTCACTGGGTTATTAGGAAACTACTACGATTGGTAGGGAAGTTATTAGCTAACCCGCAGTGAGGCGGAGTAGCGGATTAAGCTTTCCCATTTGAATGGAAAAGGCATTTGCCTAGCAAATGCGCATTTTAGGCTGTTTTAGTTCAGCTCAATGATTATAGACTAAAAATATTAATTCAGGTAAAATTACTAGTCAATTAATTTAATAATACAAAATTTAGATAAGATTATTTTATAATTTTATTTATAATACCTATGATCGAAACAGTTTTCAAACAAAACTAAAAATAGTGACATCTATGTGTAAGAAAATAAGGCATATTTAAATGTTCCTTAATTGAGTTACTTATATCAATTAAAGCAGGTAATTATGATGCATTTCATTAGTTCAGTCAGTCAGTTCAGCCTATTGCAGTCCACTGTTGGACATAGGCCTCCCTAAGTTCGCGCCAGATATCCCGGTTATCCGAAATCCATGATGCACTGCATAAGTTATAACAATTAATACTTAAGTTTTTAATTATTATTAATTGGTAGGTTTTACTTTGAACGTAATTAGAGCATTATAGTTATACAGGGTGTTAGGGGAATGGTTAGCCATAGAGGTATATAGGGTAGGGGGGGTCATTTGGAACCTATTTAGGCTAACTTACCTATATGCAAAGTTTTACGGATTTTTTTTTATGATTATTTTTTCATTTTTCGAATAAAGTGCCGAAAATTAGTGGTTTGACCATAATATCTTTTTTGTTTATTGATATATCAACGCCATTTCTTTTTTGTTTTGATCATCAATACATTGCGCATGAAAAATAAATGTGATTTAATTTAGAAAGCATCTACAAAAAAAAATTATGGGCCAAAGAAATCTTGACAGAGACAAAAAGTAAATCAAACCTTCAAGTTTAGGTTTAAATTTAAAAAAAATTAAAACCTCCAGACAATTTAAAATAATTTTAAAAACTACTCTAGTTAACACTGTTTTAAATAATATTACTTTCATTCACGTACCTTACTTACTTTTTTTTAAATGACGAAATAACGAAATGGTTTCTACCTGAACCCGCACTCTACGCTGACAATTATAACAATAATTGTTACTAAGCAGGGCGGTATGTCCCTGTATAGCACATGGTAAACTACCATCTTGACTTTGGCGACATGTTGGCGCAGCGGTCACAGCACTGGCTGATGCGCTGGCGGTCGCGCGTTCGATTCCCGCTCACGGCAGATATTTGTATTGGTCATATAGATGTTTGTCGTGGTCTGGGCGTTTGTGCTTGTGTATGGTGTGTGTTTCCGGACCCCCGACACAGGAGAAAATCCTACTGGGGGCCGTCGAGTGTGAAGCGTTTATTATTAATAAAAAAAAAAATTTGTCTGCTCTCATCAGGCGAGGATTTACATCCTTATTTGAAGATCATCCTTATTTCCAGTAATGTAGATTGTGGAAATTCACGACCGAATTCACTGTATTTATAAAAATAAAATAAATTTATTACTCGAATTTATGATTTGTTTTATTTTGATACCCACCGGCATTAATTTCACACTATGAGAGACATTTGTGGTGGCCGTGGAAACTCATACCCCAAATTCCAAGATAAAAAGAGACAGCAGGTAGTTTACCATGTGCTGTACAGGGACATACCGCCCTGCGTAGTAACAATTATTGTTATAATTGTCAGCGTAGAGTGCGGGTTCAGGTAGAAACCATTTCGTTATTTCATCATTTAAAAAATAAAGTAAGTAAGGTAGGTGAATGAAAGTAATATTATTTAAAACAGTGTTAACTAGAGTAGTTTTTTAAATTATTTTAAATTATCTGGAGGCTTCAATTTTTTTTTAATTTGTACCTAAACTTGAAGGTTTGATTTACTTTTTGTCTCTGTCAAGATTTCTTTGGCCCATAATTTTTTTTGTAGATGCTTTCTAAATTAAACCACATTTATTTTACATGCGCAATGTATTGATGATCAAAACAAAAAAGAAATGGCGTTGATGTATCAATAAACAAAAAAGATATGATGGTCAAACCACTAATTTTCGGCACTTTATTCGAAAAATGAAAAAAGAATCATAAAAAAAAATCCGTAACACTTTGCATATAGGTAAGTTAGCCTAAATAGGTTCCAAATGACCCCCCCCTACCCAACATACCTCTATGGCTAACCATTCCCCTAACACCCTGTATAGTTATGTGTGTTTACTGTTGTGCTATTAAGTACGCACACCATTTCGGGCATATCCTAAAAAGCAGCCAATTTGCACTTGCTTATGTTAAATTTTATTTGAAGCTATATAGTATCTTTTTCTTTATTATTTAGGGTTGTATAAAATGCAATAGTTATTAACAGTACCAAAAAGTTAAAATATTATAAAAGTTTGTTTACTTAGCGTTAAATAAAATAAAATATAAAATGTTATATACAAAATGTGTTGCGTATTAATCGCATATTCACAAACTTTTACGAGAATAACAAGTGTTTATACAGTATTTATTTGTATCCTACTTCAAGACATTTACAAATATAACTGAACAACACGAGCACGAGCTCAGCGTCAAGCGATCACTTCCCTCATATTATTTCAGATATGTCAGTTTATTTTTGTTTCAGCCTACTGCTAATAATACATCTTACTGAAAATACTATGTCATATTTTGTACCCTTCAGATTTAAACTATATTGACATATCTTTTAATATATCTTTATAACATTACTTCTCTCATGATATGTTTTTACATTCAGCAGGGAAAACAAAACAAAGTTTTTCTTATTAATCCATTAGTATGATCGAGAAACCTGTATTTTTTACTAAAAGAATTATAGCTTTAATATTTTAATTATTGATTGTTCTGTAATCTAGAAACCTACAAAATATTAAAAAAAAGCTTATCAAAAGATAAGTCAAAGACAAGTAGAGACAGGAAGGATAAGGTTAAAATACATCGCGATATTACTTAATAGATGTTGACATACATATATGGCAACACTGGTGTCACCGCGCATGCAGTCTGATAGTACATAGTACAAGCTTCATTCATAGTTACATATATACAAACATGATCATGCTTTGGTGGAATTCGTAAACATTAACACGTAGATAATTAGTGTTTACATTTGTATAGTGTTTCCAACAATGTACATAATATTATATATTACACAGAACCACTGAGATTGTGTGCTTAATTTACTTTGTTGAATTTAATATAATGTGTTTCGATACAGCGCAATACGAATTACTTAATTGCGTTTAAGCTATTGAGAAAATTGGTTTAAAGACCTTTACTATCTACTAATAATTATGTCATCTAATTATGCAATTGTGTTTGACCTCTATGCTATACATAATCCATACTAATATTATAAATACAAAAGTAATTCTGTCTGTCTGTCTGTCGCACTTTCACGCCAAAACTACCAAAACGATTTAAATGAAATTTGGTACACAGTCTAGAGCTCGAGAAAGGATATACATAAAAAAGGATATATGTAGGCTACTTTTTAATGCGAAAAAAGAAGTGGAAGAGTTGAAAGGTGGGGATGAAAAGTTGTATGGAATTATAGTCATTTTTAGAGCTAGAAGCTTGAAACTTATTTTTTAGGCTGTTCATTCGATATTAATAAATATGACATTCAAAGTTTGTAAAAGTTTTACCCCTAAGGGTGTAAAATAGCAATAGAGAACAGAGGATGAAAATTCGTATGGAAATATGTAAGGTTTATGTGAATGTTTTATAAGTTTGCGACAAGAGACAAAATATTAGAGCTATTCTGATGTCCAAAATAAACCAAAAGATATATCCAAAAAATGCTGTCCAAAGTCACTATTCCATGCGGACGGCGTCGCGGGCACAGCTAGTAATACATATTCTGTTAAAAAAGCGATGTTTGTAAAACAAATAATGTTCGAGAAATTTTTTTTTTTTTTTTTTTTTTTTTTTTTTTTTTTTTTTTTTTTTTTTTTTTTTTTTTATGTTACTAAGTCGACAAACAAGCGTACGGCTCACCTGATGGTAAGTGACTACCGTAGCCTATAGACGCCTGCAACACCAGAAGCGTCGCAAGCGCGTTGCCGACCTATCCCCAATCCCCCCAGGAGGAATTTAAATAGTATCGACATATTACATAAATATTAATTGTTTAAGAGAAAAATATGACTTTTTTGTGTATATAGTATGAATCAGATCCAGCCTGTAATATCTTCATGCTGGGCAGTGCCCTTTGTCCTCGAAGGAGAAGGGTCGAAGCTTAAGCCATCACGCTGCTCCACTGCGGGTAGGAGAGATATTTCCTACTGTGTGTGTGCAGTTTAACTTGCTCTCCGAGGCATGGTGGGAAGACTCAAAAGGACAGACACCTATCCCCGAATATAGATATATAAGTTCAAATATCCATCCATCGGGAATCGAAACAACAACCGCTGCTGTCGGTATTTAGGCACCTGCACGGCACCGCCTAGAACTAAGTACACCAGCCGGGCTAGCATGCTTACAACGAGATAATCTCTTGACGAGAGAGATAGATAATGTCTACATCGAGTATTTTCTCGATTACCCTAACATGCGCAATACGCATAGACATAATTCTCTTCCGAAGACAAAACGGAACGGAAACGCCATGGTATACAAAAGATATTATAATAATATTTATAATTTTAATATATTTCGTTTATCGTAGTCTTTCTAATATTGACAACGAGTAGTTTATCTTCTTAAAACGTCAAAATCACGTCAAAATTCGACAAAACTACGATAACTAAAATTTCTTGTTATCTCTTCAATTGTCGTGACGAGAAGAGCACGTGCACGCATGCTAGCTACTGTAGACATAAAGAGATAATACGAGAAAAGGGGTAGACAAACTTTTGTCGTGGCGCGCATGCTAGCCCGGCTGGGATCGTCATCTTAAATGTTATACCAGAAAAACAACAGAAATTTGGTTCCAAAAACAAATAAATAAGGAGTTAAACTTAAACAATCAAAATTGATGCTGCGATTTATTGATTTCATTACAAAAAATCTTTAAGTGCGTAAATTAATTAATAAATAACAATAAAAGTACATGATGATGATGTTGATGAACACTGGTTAGATCTCAATCTATATACTAATATATAAAGCTGAAGAGTTTGTTTGTTTGTTTGTTTGTTTGTTTGAACGCGGTAATCTCTGGAACTACTGGTCCGATTTGAAAAATTCTTTCACTGTTAGATAGCCCGTTTATCGAGGAAGGCTATAGGCTATGTATCGTCACGCTAAGACCAATAAATAGGAGCGGAGTCCACGCCGACGAAGTCGCGCGCAGAAGCTAGTTAAATCTAAATGGGACAACATGGCACGCACCACCTTTCGATAAAAAAAAAAATCGGTCCACCCACACAGTTCTAAGGGTTATACATAAAAAATATAATCGAATTGAGAACCTCCTCCTTTATTTGGAAGTCGACTAATTCAATATTTAAATGAGCATAATTTTTATTTTTTATTTTTTACAGAGACTAAATTTGAAGGCAGAAGATAAAAAAGTATAGATACCATTCTTTAACTGTAAATCAAGGAAACGACACTTATTCAGACAAAAATCACAAATGAAAATATTAAAGTAGAACCGTCTCTTCGGCTTATAAAAATACTCTGCATGACAGCTCGGCGTTATATTACAGTTATAAATCAGAGACATCGCGACAGAGGCGCGTGGCGCGTGGCGAGGTGGTGCCACCTCGTAGGCGACACCAATCAGATGCATAAATATCCAGAACACCTATAATCCCTACATCACGATACGATTCGGTTCTACATTACTTGTTGGCATTTGCCAACCATTAGATAACATGCCTTCGGTTCGACTTATCTCGTAGCCAACGCTAACTGTGATTTGTTTACTTGATTAGGCTAACGTTCTACTAATTTTAATGATTAATTTTATATTCTTATTTCGTTTCAATAGTTAATAGTATGATATAATTGCCATAATGTCCCTTTTAGATTTTAATATTCTATATGATATTTTTTTGTTAAACGTAAGTGGAATTTTTAGTAATGTAGAAAAATAATAATTTAATTTAAAGTGACCTTGAGTTTATTTTCGTTTTGCATTACGTGATTTGTTTGTAATATAGTTTTATATTTATGGTAATATGCAGCAAACGTTTTTTTTTTGATTAAATTTTATCTTTATCGCAACGAGAGAAACGTTTACGGGAACATATCGCCCGTAAAGGTTTTTCAACAACAGCAAAAAAGGAAAAAAATATCGAGGTCAACACTCGTATTGTAAACGAGTAGTAAAACTTTAAAGCGCTGTGTACATGGTGAACGCTAGTGCCTGGCAATGGCTTCTGGCTCATATCGTCAAATTGGAACGCGTGCCTCGCGAGGGTGAATTACGTTACGGAGAAAACGGTGACGTCGAGATACACTTATAGTATTCGCCATAGAAATATCCAGCACAGCGCTGCATTGTTATACCGTTAATAAAATACTATTGTATAGCGGAAACCGCACATCGAAAAATCAGTGAGCGTCGCGTGAAATGCTACCGTTGCCGGCATCGGCATAGACGTCAAGAAATATGACCAAACGTTGCGCACATACGAAATATATGGCACAATAGAACGCGGCTCGTGTCGAGCCGTGCCGGTCTCTGCGACTATTCGTACCCACAGGTTATTGTTGGCAATTTTTATGAAGTTTTTAGTAAGCGTAAATCCGACACTTTTATTTTTACATAGATAAATATATGACACTAGCTTCTGCGCGCGACTTCGTCGGCGTGGACTCCGCTCCTATTGGTCTTAGCGTGATGACACATAGCCTATAGCCTTACTCGATAAATGGGCTATCTAACACTGAAAGAATTTTTCAAATCGGCCCAGTAGTTCCAGAGATTACCGCGTTCAAACAAACAAACAAACAAACAACCAAACAAACAAACTCTTCAGCTTTATATATTAGTATAGATAATGTTGGCATTGCATATTTTTCCCCTTTTTATTTATGTAAAGAAAGCATATTGCCATAAAATGAATACACAACTCGCTTTCGGGAACCCTAATAGAACGAGAGCCTGAAAAGAGTCGGATTATATACACAAGAAAATTATAAGATCCGGTCACAAAAAATATCTCAATTGCCTATAAACAAATATTTGTAATTAATATGCACATTGCCTTAAACGGTTTCTATTTCACCATTCAAAATCACAACACACGTTTGGAAAATTAAATAGGTCATTGAAAATAATTTGTGAAATTGCATTTCGTGACTTTGGTGAGCGTAGTGGCGTAGAAGCTGACTTACGATGCAAACTGCCGTTAACTTTAAGGAAGAAAACTTGTTTCTAAATATTCTCAAAAGACGAGGAGACCGAGAAATGCAAATAAGGAAGCTTTATATTCATTGCGATTTCTTTAAAAAATATCGAACTTTGCTTGAAACTTACAAAAATTAGTTGCAAACTCGGTGAATATAATGTTTTGAGCACGACGATCAAAAATGTCAACTAAGCAACATGCATAATATATGATCCCGAGAAAAGTTTAAAAAGAGGGTCTGCTTTGTTTTAAAATTGTCTCGGATAGTTACGGTTTTTATATATACATTTAATATATACATTATTCTTATAAAAAGAAAGACTTGTTTGCTTGTAACGTTATATAATAAACCTTATTATGGTATTTATTTTAAGATTGACAGACATAAAAATGTCAGTGTGTTCGTTCATTGATCTGATACATTATTCTTAAATTTTGAATAAAAGCGTTGATACTAAGCGTGAGATCACAAGATATTGTTACATGTCTTCTAATTTTAGTCGAAATATTCCTTATCATATTTTCACAATGTCTGAGTACGATGTCGTCACTGACCCGTAACCTCTCGTTTAGAATACAAATGTTCTATTCCATGAACATTCTTGGTTTATACTTTCGGTATATTTTTAACCTTTTATAAAAATACACTTCTAATAAAATCATTATGTTTTGCAGATCGAGAGACAATAAGCTTTTATATATAATTTTAGGTTTGTAATAATTTAAGTCTGAAAATAATAACTTGATTTTAATAATTTCCAAATAACAATACTCAGAAGTAGCAAAATGTTATTAAAATATCACATTAAGGACGACTAATTATTCTAGTATAATAACCATAAATGTCAACTAGAATAGCATTTTCGCATTTATACATATAACTTTAGCCTAGGTATAGCATATAGCTAAATCAAATATTTTTGGTGAACTTGAAACTAAAATATGTAATATTACTAGATACAAAGTTATGTTTCTCCGATTATATGGGATTGTTTGGGGAGGTCGAGTAAATCTAAAACCAACACAAAGCCGCTTATAAAGCACTTGGAAATATTTTATCAGACACAGAAACACAAATTCTGTCTATTCTAAGCGTTACAGATGTTCGACTGTATTTTATGCATAGCCTATTTTGCAATACTTGGAGGGAATAAAAGAGGACTAAAGAGTTAAATTATAATATGGTTAACAATGGAAATCTTCAAAGATTAATTTTGTTTCTATAAATTGCTTTGAAGATTGCTTTTGAATTATTTTGGAATCGTCATTGCATAAATTATAATTGTATTATAGTTGTCACAAAATAAGAGGCCCGTTTGGACGTTTAACAAATACCCTAGAACGTAACTTGGTACGAAACTGTAAGACACAATAAAAGAATTGTTAATAACATAAAGTGTTTTTAAAACATACGTAAATTTTTTGGCGCGTTATATAATATGATAGAATATATTGGAAGTGTTTTTTTCGCGCTTACTTTATAGTAGAGTGCAATTTCTAATTATTACGAAACGTCTCAAAAACAGTTACGTTCTAAGTCTTTTTGTTTTTAAATACTAGTGTTGTAACTAGTTAATTACTGAATTTCACCAGCATCATTCGATTTTAATAGTAAATCGATATTTTGTAGTGATCTCTACTGAAAATAATTTTATTGTTTTTGCTCGCAAACGAAAAAAAAAACGACTTCAATTACATCGATAAGTAACACAACGTAGATAGACGAAAAAAGAATCAACTAAATACGCGTTATCAAAGATTAAAGTCTTTGCAGGTACCATGGTCACGGGAGAACGATGTCCTCGTGTAGAGAACCTAATAAAACGCGATAAAACCAGAAAAAGTTGTTTCATTATAATGAGAGAAATTGACGTAAACATTAGAAAACAATAAAAAAATTGATTAAAGACAAATTGATCTTTTGTACCATTGTATTATTTCAATTTACCTACAATATTAAAGTTTAAGTTAAATTTTCTAATCAGAAATTTAATTCAATATACTTTACACTAGATAATTAAATCGATCAAATAGTCAAACAAACTTGAATCGATTTATCGTGAGTATCGAATACCGAGTCGTTTGGTTACTTCCCTATTTACGTCTCGATGACATATGTCCAAACGGGCCTATTATTTTGCGATGACTATAGTCTATAAAAATTACATTATGTAAAACGGTATTTTGACTCATAATCTTTTTACTTTAATAATGCGCGTGAACATAAAGCGTACTATTTAACACAGTGCAGTAAAAATTAAAATGTTCATTGGCATGATAGCTTTTCGAATAACGGCTGATTAATTTTTCGAATTATTATTAGCAATTAATGAATCCTCCAATTCCCCCAGAAGCTCTGGTTACCTTACTCATCAACAGGAACAGATCACTGCTTGAAAGGTTAATGTACTACCACAGTTGGGCTGCTCCATATTTTGAGCAGAAAATTTCCTGCTGAGCTCTTTCACATTTATATTATGAATGTATAGTTATAAAGCATTTTTATTTTTTTATTTTACCTCTTTTAAATAATAAACAAAGTAATAAAATGATAACAATATATTAATCATATAAAGAATGTGCTTTTGAGTTATTTGTTATTATTTCTTGATGGAAATAAATCAGAAAATATTTATGGCATTTGAAATATATAAAAATTGTTTCACGAAACAAAACTTATAGTGGCATTTCAAGCGTGGCAATTGTCAGTTCCATTAACCTTCAGAAAGAAAAACAAAAATTCATTCTAATCGCACGAGCGGAGAGGCGAAACGTGACAAATAGTCTAAGGTTCACTAAATCAATGGTGGAATTTGAAATCAAAAGTAATCTGCGTACGCGGAAACACGGAAAGAGATGGATGTCTAGGAAAATACAGGATAAAATTCAAAAGAAATGCAAGGTGGAGCGGGCGTGCGAAATTGGCTTCATTAGATAAAGGACGGAGGGTGGTAGAGTAAACACACAATGCTGCACGGGGATCTGTCGTTATGAATTAATTAGCGTACATAGTTGTGATACTTGCATTTTAACACGTTCACGATGCTTCCGTTTTTATTACATTATTTTATTTTTAAATTAAAAATGTGATGTTGGCGTAAATTTATTATAACTTTAATTTACTTCCTACTACAATTAGTTTAAAAACGCGTTCTAATTTTTTTTAATATTTTAACAGACTTCAAAAAAGGAGTAGGTTCTCAATTCTCAGAACTTTTGACTGGGTAGACCGATTTTGATGATTCTTATTTTAATCAAAAGCTGATGCTTGTAATGTGGTCCCATTTAAATTTGATCTAGATCTAATGACTACTTTTTGGGTAATCCTTTATAACACGTATTCACTTGACTATTTTTTCGTCTACCTACCTTTTCGATATAATTATTGAAATCGTTTTTTATCGTTTGCGAGCAAACGCAATTATTAAATTTTCACTACAGTTACTACTTAATAGTAATAAAACTAAAAAAAAAAACAATAAATAAAATACTTTTGCAGGTTTGATTTAAAAAAATATCAATGTAATTAATGTAGTTTACTTTGAGTTTGCGTGAAACAAGAAAAATTCGTAAAGGTAATTCAACTGTAAAAGTGTTTAAGTAATTATTAAATATTTTCTTTATCTTCAAATTTTTCCACCTTTAAATTATTGTCGGTTTAAGCGTTATCGTGACACTTTTACTCACTTTTCTTTACTTGACTTTCTCGTTGTATTTTTTTTTTAAATCAAATTCTAATTAAAATATATTTTGTTCCAGCACTTCGGAATCGTCATTTACGGTTTCTTTTAGTTTTGAGTGATTATACTGGTGTTTCAGAAGTTTGTTTTCACTGAGATAGACTATTTTTTATAATGGTTTAAACCATGGCAACCTCTTCAAAATACTTATTTTAAAGTTAATAGTTGTATTAAATTAATTCTGATAAATATTCTATCCAATAAAAAAACGATCACTATATTCTATATTATAATTGTAGACAAAAATAATGCATAACGCTTCAGGTTGTAATATCCCACTGCTGGGCATAGGCCTCATTCCCCATACAGGAGAAGGATCAGAGCTTAATCCACCACGCTGTTCCTATACGGGTTGGCGGATAATGCATAGTATAATAAAATGGTCAATAAAAACAAACAATAAATTCCACGTCACATTCTTATACAAACTTTTGATGGCTATTAAAAACCCGTTTACGCCATAAATTGCATGCAAGTCAATTTGATAATATAATATAGATTTTTCGTTGGTTAAAATACTACTCATTTTACTGCCTTTTTGGAAATTCCAAATTAAAACTTCGTTATAATTTTAAACACTAAGTCATATAGTTAACACTAAAATAAAAAAGTATTAGCAAGCAACACAATTATTTCGCTATAAAAGAAGAGACAGAATTTAACAAGATTAACATGAAAAACTCGGCGGAATAGTAAAGCAATAAAACAGGTCGAAATTCTATTTTATTACGAGTAACATGAACATTCAGGTAAACTAAGGCGACCTAATTACTGGATTTTAGAGTGAGCGTGTCGCTCGGCGCATCACTATGTAATCTACTTATCGATAGCGTGCGGTGCAGTGTGTGTAATAACAGATCGATATCAAGTCACATTACTTTGTTTTTGTTTAACTCATGTTCTCTATCAAAAAAGATAGTTTCGTTTCACGGTTGTGCTTATCCTTAATTGCATTAATTGTCAGAATGGCCGACGTTTTGGTTTTTTTGCTCACCAATTAAGATTTATAACGTTTTACAACTTCATGATTACTAAAAATATTATTAAGTAATATAGTGTGAAATTTACACTAATGTATGTAAGTGCCAAAATATTGGCAACAACAAGTTGTTCAGAACAATCATCAACTAATCTATCTATAGAAATAAAAATGAATATCCGAATGTACGCGTATAGCTACCGAAAGACAGCACTAAATTGGATGGGACTCCTTTATTCGTTATTGTCAGGGAAAGATTTGTATGAAGGGAAAATTAAAAAAAGGATATATTCGCAAGTAATGGCGGTTAGAAGTTCACCAGGTCAGCTAGTAAATTTAACATCCGTTTTATCTTTTAATATTTCACCGCTTTAACAAATCGCTGCCAGAATTACCTTCTGTATGCGACCGTAGTACGCTTAAATACGATTACCATAGGTACATTTTTATTAAATCTTGCTTTAGTATGTTATGTTTTCGATTTCCGAATTTTATTACATTTAATCAGATTATTCAATTTATTTTGTCGTGGGAAGTAATTAACAAAAAAGTAAATGAAATACATATCAAAGTCATCGGCAAAAACCAAATAAACCTCTCGGTTTAATTTTATTCACAATGGCTAAAAATTCTAGCGTTCTAGTTTTTTAGGACTTTAAAATTTTAACGACGCCTTGCAATAGTCAACATAGCAACAAACAATAACAATGCAATAAAGTTAATAATTTAAGATTGTTTCCGTATATCATAAATGTTTTCTTTTGGAGTTTACCCCAATCTCATAAATATGTAGTGTCAAATATTATTGGATTCACATAACCCCATGAAACAAAAATACTCAATCCAAAGGACCTTCTACTACTACTAGGCTACACTTATTCATGATGTATGTAATATTATTTTATTTTATAGTAACGTTATAAACTTTACAAGCAATATAACTTTTTACGAGTTTCTAGACTAGCCTTGTCTATGGGAAACTTTACCGATATCTTCAGGTTTGTATCTAAAAAGTTATTTAGTACCATTAGTAAAAAATAAATAAAAATGTTTAACATATATGTATGTGTACAAATGGTGATGAGTTCCTAGGTGGGCAACTAAACGCTTTTTATTTAGGTAACAGGTTTCTGATATAGCTACGTGAATTTTTAAATTAAAATTTCGGATTCTTCTATAGGCCTCCTTCTCGAAATTGTTGCGGCCTAGTTAGATGTTATGGCATAGGTAAACATAATCCTGAACAACTTCAAGAAGGGTACCATAGACGGATACCAGTCTCGGTATGATTTGGTTGTTAAACATAACTTTCTTTTTGTCCAAAATTCATACCGAGACTCGTCGAGAGGACTCGTTTAGGCCGCCCAGCATTTGACCTAGCTCATCTAACATCTCCGCAAAAATGATGATATCGTCGGCAAAACGAAGGTGCGAGATATACTCGCCGTTGACGTTGATGCCTCGTCCCCCCAATCCACCAGCGCGACATCCTCCAGCACAGTTGTAAACAGAGTTTCGGCGACATTACATCGCCCTGTCTTACTCCGCAACGAAAGGAAATGGGTCTCGTTCGCTGGTCCCGGATATAGACGGTCATCGTCGCCACATCGTATATACATCTCAGTACCTCGATATATCGCGAGTCGATATGACATCACTGCAGAGAATCCAAGACAGCCCAGGTCTCGACAGAGTCAAAGGCTTTCTCGTATTCCACAAATGCCATATATATTGGCTGATTATGCTCTTCAGTCTTTAGAACTTAAGGAGCTAAATTACATATAGTTTGTTTTAATAAATTACATATAATACACACATATATTAATATGTAAATAAATATATGTTACACTCAGACTAGGGTTAGAAATTGAATTCACAGACCCTAAAGCAGAAAGCAGAAACTACAAACTGCGCCAATGTCAGATTACATCTTATTAGTTATTTAGTTACGTTTTATCTAAAAATACCTACGTACAATTAGCATTGTA
This sequence comes from Melitaea athalia, assembly GCA_905220545.2. Classification (NCBI taxonomy): domain Eukaryota; kingdom Metazoa; phylum Arthropoda; class Insecta; order Lepidoptera; family Nymphalidae; genus Melitaea; species Melitaea athalia. The sequence goes on along the minus strand of HG992185.1, from coordinate 12,059,559 downwards.
CTTATATATGCCAATCGGTTATGAAAGAAAAACAAATCACATTCAAATACGTCAGTATCACCAGTTACGTTAAAAAACAATTACTATTTTTTGTTTGTTTTGTATAATATTATTTTAGTTAGTTACGATTGTTGCAGCCGCAGATGCCAAAAAAAGGCAATTTACTTAAAATATTTTTTAATTAAAATTACAACTAAACTTATAACTAAAAAGAGGTGATTCCCTACTGATGTTAAGTAAGAGAATGATTAAATAAAAAGAAGTTTAAGAAAGGTTTCCTCGGCGGGGCCGTCACTGCGGTGGTCGCTGCGGTGGTCTGCAATCTTCATCCGAAATTATGTTGAAATCTTGCAGGTGCGCGGTACAGAGTAATAAGGCTGTGAACACACCTGGGTTTCTAATATTTAAAATGTATTGTTTTAATTGTATTCCTATGAAGTAAAGCTGAAGGCACACCTATACCGTGGGGTTAGTGTAACAAGTTTGAAAATATTTATTATTATTTTATTTACTTATTGTTATTTATTTACTTATTTTTTATTATATGCTTACAAAGCATATAATAAAAACTATCCAACAATAGAGATACATTCGTTTCATGAGTAATTGCTGCTTTAATTATAAGCAACATCGCATTCGTATATTAACGACTACTTAATAAAATATTGAAAATGAAAACCAGCAAAAACAAACAACATTTACGATTCTAAACGACTAAGGAAAAATTAAAATATCTTAAGACTTATTAAGCAAATATATTGCTTAAAAAATAGAGTACTATATTAGAATTTAAAAAATTATACAAATAAATATTTTAAGTGACTTTTAGTACTTACCGACGTAACACGTAACATTGTAGGTTCAACATTATTATAAAATAAAGGTAACAATTAAATAATTATTTACTGTAAATCTTATTATGTATATTCAAAGCGGTACATATCTTGCGAGTGCATATAATTTTATTAAGGAAGAACATAATATAAAAATGCTAGTCAAGATTTTCCAGCGAGCGCGGAGATTTTAATGATATGTTATGCGAAAAGTGAACGGGAAAGTTTTGCTATCGCAGCCGCATAGCTGGTGTTAGCGAGGCTTGTTTATGTGGCAATTGGCATTGCAATGAACTGACATTCTAGCGAGAGCAAGTTCCAAAAGCATTCCCAAGTTGAGTAACAAATTGAAGCATAGTACTAGAAACTCGCAAATAATCATACACAAGGTACCGACCTAGGTAAGTTTTGAACCAAGCGAGCGGTGAAAGTTCATCCAACTTTAGTCAGATAGTAATTTACTTTTGTGCGGTCAAGCATCTGTCTTGATGTGGTTATAGGATTCGTGGTTCTTATCTTAATGTACAGTAAACAGGATAAACTTTTGATCTCTCTGTTAAGCGTATACACAACATAGCTAGTAGGATGAAAATTATTTAATTAAACTTTTATCATCATAAAAATACAGCTATTGTATTTAGAAGTTAGTTATTGTACTAAGAAGGGACTTCTTAATCCATTCAATATTGGCGTTTTATATTAAAGTTCATTTTCAAAACAAGCAAATAAAATTTGATTAAAGAACAATGAATATTGAAGTTAGAGGCCGATTTAAGAACAACAATCATACAGATTCAACAAAATCCATTAATTCAGTTTTGAATATTCTACATCCAGCAAAAAGCTAATCTGCTGAATAATAGCGTTATAGATATCAACGTCGAAGCAGGCGTTGTCAAAATATCCCAGTTGTTGGATTTATATTATTAATATAGATAAAAAATTTAGCTTTGTTGATGATTTTATTGTTTTCATAACAATATTAGGCGCTAATAGAGCTGTGACTAATGGAGGCTGTGGATGATGAATTGCGCAGATGAAAATGTTATACAACATATGTTTTATGGATAGGTTGGAAGCTGATTATTAAGTGATAAGGCCATATATATTTGTACATATATACATCGAGTATAACGAGATTTATTTAAACAAAGATTTGTCAGATATAGTCTATAACGAATTTAAAATTATTGTTATGATCATTTTAAATCTGTTTTTACTTCATTTTTATGTACATTGTACACAAAAAATATCTTGTACGAGAACAACAAAAATATATATAGGCAAATTGGTTAAGCTATTCTTGAGAATACGTATTTAAAAAATGCCTAGACTTGAGTCTCTTTCTGAGGCATCTTTCATACGTGTGAAAATATTTCGCTTATCGCTTCAGCCTGTTATATCCTACTGTTGGCCATAGGCCATATAACCTCTTTCCCCCATGTAGGACAAGAATCAGAGCTTAATCCACTACGCTGCTCGAATGCGAGTTGGCCGATATATTCCCTACAATGAGTAACGTTCGCTATCAGGTGTACATGATAACAACCAAGACCGACGGCTTGACGTGCTCTCCGAGGCACGGTGGGAAGACCCACAAGATACCAGACCACGATAAACATCTGTATGGCCAATACAAATGTTTTTCATGTGCGGGGATCGAACCCGCAACCGCCGTGAAAATATTTGCTTTTTAATATTTAAGGGCTCATTATGTACATAAAATTAATAATTTATAACGTATTAAAATTCCGAAGCACGTAAATGATCGTCGGGCTACAATATTCATTTATAATTAGTTTCGGGCGATATTGATTTGATTAAGTGAATGTTTATGTAATCGTGATACGTTCCTACCCTTTTATTATGACATACTGACAGATAGACAAAGTAACATAATATATGAACAATGATTATAATATGTAATATATTACCTAATATATACCGTCAAGAAAGTAATTAAATTTAGTTAAAGCTTGTATTACTTACTAGATAATACTTGTTAAAATATGCCACGCATCGAAAAACACTGAAACCGAGATATATAATTCTTTCTCAATTATTATTTTTAGGGTTCTGACCCTTAAAAGGAAAAACGGAACCCTTATAGGATCACTTTGTTGCCCGTCTGTTTGTCAAGACCCTTTTTCTCAGGAACGCGTGCAGGTATCAAGCTAAAATTCATATCAAATACTCAGGTCTAGTGTCCCTGTGAGCTGTGAAAAAATCAAACCTCAACACCAACGCAATCAAAAGATATAGCCGTTTATGCTGCAAATTTTCGACACTCGCAAGGGAATCAAAACCTACTGGGTACTTCCCGTAAACTCAGAATCTTGTTTGGTAGGAAGCAACGTCTTATAGCACAGATAAAGGAAAAATTGCGTAAAGCATAACTTTTTAGTTACATCATGAAATAAAAATATTTTTAATAGTTTTTGTACGGAACCCTCGGCGCGCAAGTCCAACTCGCACTTGGTCGGTTTTTTTTAAACTTGTATTAAGTACAAATTCTAAAATGAGTTTTATACTTTTAATTTTTAAATTAGCAAAAAACGAAGAAGGTTTTCATTTGACGCGTATAGTTATTTATTTACTGTTCAATGCTTTATGCATGGCTTACAACTTTTTACCCGACTGCCAAGGAAGGGTTATGTTTTTCGCGCGTATCTTGTATGTATGTATGTATGTATGTATGTAATATTCTTAATTACCTCATTTCTCTAGAACCGCTGAACGGATTTGCATAATTGAGATATCGTTAGATTTGTCTTAGCAGCCCAAGTGTTCTTAGATAGGTGACATTAAAAAAAAAACAAACATGGCGGCTGTGCGAAGCCATTGTAGTTAATGAAGAAATAATTTTTTTTTAGAATACTTTATTATGGGTATCAAATTAAAGGGCTTAATACAAGGATTTCAAAAATGTATATTATGATTATTATTACTGTAATAATAATAAAGAAATACAATAAGAAAATTTAAAAAATGTTGACTTTGCTCTTTCCGTTTTTTACGCAGGCGGGTTTTTTGTTTTCTTTTAATTATATTACTTGTTATAATAAATAAATAAATAAATATTTATTATAAAAAGTTACCGTGTGCCTTTAATGTAAATCCTAAGACTTACCAAGTGAATGATGGTAAAAGTGCGAATCGCAAAATCTTTCGGGCTTTTACCATTAAGAGTTGCTAAATCTAAGGTTTTACTCTTAAATCTTAGGATTTACCATAATTCGTGTATTTACAGTAACATATTATACCAATTATCATAATAATTTTAAATAAATAATTGTGTTATATTTAACTCTAACGTTGTAGGTCGGTCACACGATATTCTTAAGAATATTTACGACCCAAAAAAGTTTGGCTTATTGTAGGTGTATCTTGTTATTTGTACGGAAACAATTATTATTCTTTGAAGGATTCAGGGATGGCTCAGACCCACCTGGGCCCTTTTCGACGCCCACGACTAGTACTCGTAGTACCTACTAAACACTTTTTTAGTTATAAAGATTTAATAAAACTTAAGACGTATCTAATCGATTTAAATAATACCTTACGTGTTAATTTGATATGATCTAGAATTGGCCGAGAATTAATAACGCCAGTACTGAATAATATTTTGAGTTTTATTTTCTTTTTACTTTTTGTGCACATTTTTATATCATAATATTTTTTTCACATTTTTTTCATTTTACATGCAGCACATTTCTTTAATTTCCGGAAAAAAAAATTGCACATGCCTTTAATTCCATAATTATAGACAGTGAAAAAACATGTGGCAATACGGGCTTTTACTTTTATATTATTTGCATTTATTTTCAATGTTACATTTAAGGTATTTATTACTCGAAACCGTCAAAAGTCATCTTTTTTTTTGTCAGTTTGTAATTGTATTGCAAATTTCAAATTTATATTAAATTCATTCAAACACAAATGGTCTATATCTCAAAACTAACTTAAAAACTTACGCTTTTTAATATTTCTTTTTACTTTTATTAGTAGTGCAATCTGTAAACGTAATAGGATCTGGGCGTTTTGTTGGTAATTTATCTTGTTGGCTTTAAGTAGTTGTTGTTTATTCGCTGTGTTTGTGTCAAGATGAATAAAATTTTGTTCTTAGTTGGTAATTATGTTATACCACCTTTTAATGAAATATCACTACATTAGTAGGTACAACATTCTATTAATACGAAGCAAGGAAAAGATATTGTAGCTAAAAACATTAAATATTTGCAATTTTCAGATTTCCAAGTTTGGAACGTGAACGGTACGGAACTTTACGGTACGTCTATAATTAGATTAATCAGGAAAATTCGATTTCCTTGTCTTAGGAATAAAAGTCTACTACAATATCTATATATTAGTACTCTTTTACTAGCGCTATCTGGACTTTATTGGGAGAGGATTGAAATATCAGGTAAGCATAATTATTTTTAATCGTAGTTACGTAGAAGAGATTTATTAAAACCTGGAAATCTATACTAATATTATAAATGCGAAAGTAACTCTGTCTGTCTGTCTGTCTGTCTCGCAATCACGCCAAAACTACTGATCAGATTTAAATAAAATTTGGTATATAGATATTTTAGAGCCTGGGAAAGGACATAGGCTACTTTTTAATGCGGAAAAAAGGGTGTAAGGGGTTGAAAGGTGGGAATGAAAATTTGTATAGAAGCGTGTTCGTGTTTCGATACTGTCAAACATTTCATGTTCATCCCATCGATATGGTAAAGTCTCCCTAAAATTAAAGAACGTATTTAAATAAAGGCTTTGAATCGACAACATATATCCACATTATACGGATAGTGGCGTATTTTAGATTTTAAAAATGTAGAATAATGTCAGTAATGAAAACAGATTGACATAATAAATATTGGTTGTCAAATGCGTGCGGTGCGTTCAGAAATTTATTTAGAGTAAACTTAGAAAAATATATCAAGTTGCGAAACACGAACGTTATACATCATAATTCCATTATAGTAGAGGAGACATGGAACATCGATCTTCACCGATCTGATAACTCGATGAGACATATTTTATATCAAATATAATTTATAAACAAATATGCCTATGATAACTTGCCTAACGAAAAGTGGTCATAGCTATTATTATTTTTTTAGTTTTTGCAGGCAAGCCTATATGTTTGGTTTTGTAATTACAATATCTTACCTATGATATCAATTTTGATTCGAACAGATCGATGTAGTATCGAATATAGGTATATATTGACCTACCTGTTCACATCTACTTGCCAGGAGGTAGCCGTGACCAAAAATAAGTAGGCAAGCCTACGTAGGCATATTCTGTGTGTTGAAAACTATCAATTGAGATAAAACTCATTCGGTTATCATATGAGTGAAGGTGATGAAAAAAAAATTGATTAAAATTATTTAAATTAAAAGTAGCTATGACCACTTTTCGATAGGCAAGTTATCATAGGCATATTTATTTATAAATTATATTTGATAAAAAATATGTTTCATCGAGCTATCAGATCGGTGAAGGTCGCTCTTCCACGTCTCTTAGACCATTATTTTATAATTTTCCTGTGGCAGGACTACTGGAAGAGATTCCATCATGGGATAAGTAGTGCCTTTGTGCCAGCATTGTTTATAAGTGCTATTTCGTATTGTTTTCCAGTGTAGATAAATTGTTAAATAAATAAATACAAATTTTCATTACAACCTTTCAACCCCTTACACCCTTTTTTCGCATTAAAAAGTAGCCTAGGTCCTTTTTCAGACTCTAGACTATCTGTATACCAAATTTCATTTAAATCTGCTCAGTAGTTTTCGCGTGATTCCGCGACAGACAGACAGACCCAGTTACTTATGCATTTATAATATTATTATAGCATGGATTATAAACCTGGAAGTTGTTTTGTTTTTTTGTTTTTTTTTTTTAAACGCGCTAAACTCAAGGACTACTGATTCGAATCGAAAAATTCCTCTGAGGTGGATAGCCTATTTAAAGAGAAAGGTTATGCTTTAAGAAGAGAGAAGGCTATTTTTTCCCTCAAATCAAAGTGGGTGAAACCGCGGGCACAGCTAGTATACTATATTTGAAAGTAGTATTTAGTGATTAACTTAGTTTTTAATCATGTTTCATTGGTCACTAAGTATTTACAACTAAGTTTTTATGCTACAGTGATGGTTGTTTTTTTTTTTCGTAAACCCAGACAAAACGCATACTTGTTAGTAAAAAACTTGTGAAACACTCTGGGTCCTCAAGAGACTAAGAAAGCCTTTGTTTAGCAGTTTGTTTACGCGTTAATCTTTAGTTAGTCAAGACTTTTAGATTGCTTGCTTTTATCGCCAACAAAGGTATGTTTATTAATTTCAAACACTAACAAAAATTAATTAATTAGATAACAAATAGGTATATAAAATGACTATTTGTACTTACTTTTAAATAAAGTACATTTCTGATTTTGAGTGACGATTGTAGGGTTCAAATAGTGCCTTCTCTTTTATTTAAAATCGGACCTACATCAAGGTCTAATATGAATACAGCAGGAAACATTTTATTGTTCATTTCTAATAGATAATAGTTTGTTCGACCAATTTAAAAAAATGAGAAATCAAATACTCAAATAGCCGAAATCGTGTAATCTACACGGTCGAAAACGTAAGCGAAAAACGAATAGTAAAAATATTAATGCTCACTATTGCTACTTTGATTCCTGCTTGGATGACGGACATATTATGTATAAATAAAATTATTTTTCAGCTTTTTTTTGGTAACTCATCGTACCTTCGAGAATTTATTATTTATTTACACAATATATCGCACAAATCAGTCAACTTTCCACTAATAATAATATGTACTGAATGAATAATATGTCAAATCAACGGTTCTATTTCTTATCGCACATAGCTGGGTGATTGTTGCTGTTGGTAAAAATTTATTCGCCGACTTGCATTTATGAGTTACATGGTAGATTAGGATGTGATCTTTGAGATATACCGGAGAAGAGCCTTTCGTCCTTCTGTGGGTTCACATTACGATGATACGATTCCATTGCAATGATAATAATAGTGAATATTTCCTAACAATACCTGTATTTCACATAATATTGCTAACTTACAATCTCGGTGGATGGACATTTAAATGTATAATTTGCGAAAATCAAATTCTGGTCATGTTCTGATGATGTTCTGAATTATAACTAACTATTATTACAAGTTGTACAAGAGATTGTATCATTTTGTACCTATTGAACTGTGATACTCGCATTGTTTCACTGATTTGAACTTTGTAGCTCAGATTTGACATTATTACTTGGGTATAGTTTTATTAAGGTAGAGTACAGCAGAATATGTTATGCTCAAAATCCAGAACAGACCATCTGGGGTAGTATCTCAATCCTATAAAAGATCACAGCTAAATAATATTTCTCTCAACTAGTATGGTGTACTGTTAGGAATGAGGTAGCCTTGAACTTGAATTTTATTTCTTAAAATCAGACTGGTACAATATTTAGTGTGATGAAGGAACCAATCAGTCGAAGAAAATCATAAATTCGTTGGAGTGACCTAATTAAAAGCACAATTAATTTCACCGTAATGAAGTGTGAGTGAATTGAATGGAAATGTGTAGTTAAAAGGAACAGCGACTATGGGAAGTTATACTGCTGATGAACTTTCTGCCACGAGTGCGTCACTAAGGTAAAGTGATCAAAGAAACAGTCACAATTTGTGCTTTATGACATGACTCTTCGACCTCTTCGAAATTTATGTGTCTTTTAAAACGAACTCACATCCCTAAATATAAAAGCGCGTTAATGTCGTTTTAATAATAGACACAATAATGGTTGATTCTACAGTCAAATATTCATTTAATAACTTTCAAGACGACATACGTAAAGGGTAAATAGAGTTGTATTTCTATATCTATATTTATGTTTTACCTATAGTAACACTAAATAACTCGTTATGCCTTGATCACAAATACCGAGTAGACGGGCGAGTCAGTGCCCTCAGCCGAGTAGTCGGTAGTAAAATTGTTCTCGGCCGAGACAGTGAGATAAGTAATTTATTTTATTTGATAATGTTTATTTATTTAATTATTTTCTGATAATATATTTATAATAATAATTATTTATTTAATTATTTTTATTTTAAAAGTTGCGTTGCGTTCAAACCAAACTATCGCAAGAAAAGGCGCACGCGGCGAACGGCAAATACAAAACCAAACAAAGATGACGTGGCCGAGTGGCGGAACAGTACATGTTCAAACGTGGCGAGTGAGTGAGCGAGACAGTGCGGGGAAGCGGGAGGATGGACGACCTGAATCGGCCTGGTATTTTATAGAACGGGGGCCGAGCTACTGTCTCGCCGCTTTGCTCGGCCGAGCTACTGTCTCGCCGCTTTGCTCGGCCGAGCTACTGTCTCGCCGATTTGTTCAGCCGAGCGCTTGGTCAAACACAAAGCCACAAGCGCGTAAAAGGCATTTAATAAATAAAAAATATATCACATCTATATTTTTACATGTTGGCGTATTTATTTAGAAATTAATAATATTAAGAATTTCTAAAATAAACACGCATAATAAATATAATATTGGTTATAATTATAACCAAATGAAACATGTAAATTAAAGCACATACCATACCACATCTAAGTTATATTAAAAAATCAGTCAAGTAGAAATAATATATGTTTAGATGTAAACCTATCTTGTGCCTTTTGTGTTTAATTTAATGCCTCTCTCTCATGGTTTGTTTATTACAAAACTTCTCTAAAGCGACTTAAGTTTTTGACGTGACAACGTATAATAAATCGATGAACGCTGCATCATTGTTCCATTACGCTCATTGTCCCGTTACGCTCTTTGTACGCTTGCGTCGCATCTATCTCTCCTCCACTCGATTGGCTTATGCGTCCGAGGAGATCTTTTGTTATGACGTTGTCATGTTAAACTATCGTCCGTAAACCAACTTTACAGACAACCAATTTTTTGCACAGTACATAACACTGAAGCCACAGTACTAGGGCTATAGCATCTTTTTCGTGGTAAGGTGTGGTATTCTGCCCTTACCAGTGAGACACAGTATCATATTAGTGTTACGACTCGGCAAAACCGTGACCGACATAGAACAGCCAGCACGATTATTATAGTATTTAAATTATAATATCAAAATATACATCTTTGAGTAAGTAAAAATCTTATGCACGGTAGTAACTATTACGAGTGGTAAAAGCTAGACGTGGTTGAGTGGGTAGTTTACTTAATTTGATATTGATTGCATCATTGAAATAGATTTATGGATTGCTAGACATCCCACGCATCTGCGTTAAGCTTTGAAATGAAATGGGTTAGATACCGTCATAGCCTGATATTTTAAGATTTCCTTAAAAAGATATTCTCTTACGTAAAACAATTTTATTCCAAAAAAATCCGAGGGCAGTGAAGTAAGTGTGCTAAAGCAAACGTATGAACAAATAAACATAATTAACTACTTAAATCATGACTGTATTGAAGGTAACGTATGGTACGGTTTAAGTCTCGTGATAACACTGTAAATGGAAGTTCGGTACGGTACTTTTTATTTGCTGGATAAAAGTACTTTTTAAATGATATAACGAGTCCTTTTCACTTTATGTTTTTATATTTCATTTCTTGGATATTACGTTCCGACGTGTGTCATGTATAAAAACCATGTTTAATCAACAATCTGATGAATAATAAAAAAATACTTTCATTTGATTAAAACCCGTAAAGAAAAATGTCTGAGTTTATTCGCTTTAACAGAGTTAAGAATTATACAGTAATATTCTGGCAGAAAGTCGACTATTTTGAATATAATATTACAAAGAACTAAGTTTTGTTTGTTCGTTTTTCGCTGTTTTCATGCACGACGCTGATTAAAATAGTTTCTAGACTGCATAGGCTATACTCTCTTAAGAACATGAGTTGTACTATTTAATTTGTTTTGTATTTTAAGCAATTATATTCGTTGTTACATGTAGAAATGCAATTATATTCGTTGTTCGAAAAAACAAAAGCAGACAAAAGGTAACATGCAAATAAACTTTGCTTAGTACAGTTATAAAGATGATTGATGAGACATAGTTAATCATGTCAACGTAGTTGGAAAAGAAATCAACGTTGAAGAAAAAAAAACAACAAAACTATTACAGATCCACTAAAACTTTGTAAGTAAGAGTTGAAGCAAATTCGTGTAAGGTCACGTAAGGTTTCGTAGTAAGTTATGGAGTTTACGGAACAAAATTATTTGTGATTTGACTTGATAAAGATGTGTGGGTTTAGTGACGCTGTATTTCATGCAAGACATGAAAAAATTTATAATGACAGACAGTTTTTTAAATAGAGTAACTGTGGAGTTTCTTGTCGATTTTTTTTTCTGCAGAATCTACTTTACAAATTGGTGATATTTTTACTTTAATTACAATTAATTTATTAAAATCAAATAAAAGTTTAATTTGTAAAATGATATTTCGAAAGTGCTTTTAACCGTATTTGAACAAAATAAAATTGATGTGAATTTTTTCTTGAGATTATGTATTTTTTATAGTACTGACAAGATTGTTTGTTAGTTTATAAAGAATTTTCTATTTTATTTTATTTGATGACCGTTAAATAGTTATAATACATAAAAATAAAACATCTAGAGAGCTTAATTAAAAGTCACATTCACTGTAGAGTGTAGGTACTTATAAACGAATTTAAGACAAAGGCTTGGTGCTACTGCAAATGATAAAATAAACTTAGAGAGCATAAAATAAACGTGTCTTGGCTTGTTGTTTTTCGTATACTATTTCACTTGATTTTATTTTCGTCTATACTTAAAAGCTTATTCGTAATTAAGACTTTTTAACTGAACCGGAGGTTTTTTATTAACATTATATATTCAACACAGGTTTGATATTTTTTATAATCTTTGTTATTAATATATTTGAATAATTATATTATATTCAAACCTACCCAACAAGAGTTGTATGGGGGCTGATATTCTTGTAGTTACACTTATTCTATATTTACGTTCTATATTTACACTTACATACAAAGCACATAGAATCAGTGGTATGGTGGTCAGGTGGTGGTGATTTTTATTTATATCAAAATTTAATACCTAGGCATCTAATTTTTTTTTTTGTAAATTAAATACAGAAATTAATTTCATATTTTTTCCAAGATTATGTTAGATAGATCACGCTTCGAACAATAAAAAAAAACTTAAAAAAATATTAGGTATATTTTTATATTATTAAGTATATTTAAAATATAGCAATAAAGATTTCAAATTTTTTTTATTTGTTCATCCATTAGACTTCGGTGTTAAGTTTAATATATTGACTATATTAAACAATTTTAAGACATTTGTTTGATGTCCGTTATATTTTTGTTTTCTCAATAAAGAATTCTGATATTCGAAATTTGAATTAAAATAACATAACATAACAATACACTTTATTGTATACCAAAACAGAAATAATACTTATCAAAAGTAAGCATAAATTTCAGTTAAGTTTAATTTGTGACGTCAAAATGAGCATAATTTCTCCTTGCTAAATCTTATGATTCTATCGCAACGCAAGGTACGCTATACTTCACTCAAGAATAACAAGCTATGCAGCACAAGTATGCTGGCGATAAAAAATTTCAGTGACATAGAAGCTTAAAAAATAACTTCGCAATAGAAACGCTAATGATACTTACCTGCTTGTTATTTAGAATTTTTGGCAACAAATGAACACAATGCAAAATATCATACGAAAGTTTCTGTTTATCCTTTTGAGTTAACTACGGAACCTTTAAAATTATGGTTACGCATACGTCCTCGGCTTACTAATACTCATTGAGTAGGTACTTATCAATTCAAATTTCAAAAATAATTTTTGTTTTTCATTAGATTGTCACAACTTTATAAAATTATAATCGTTTATCTAATAAAAGGTCACGATAACGAGGCGGGATTACTCGTACTTTATAACTAATTTCAAGAATCTGAACTATCCGCTCTCCATTATTAGGAACTTAAAGAGATCAATAGCGCTTGATTTAACAAAGAAACCAAACAGGGATTCAAAAGTAAATTTCAAACATTCTTGGGATTTAACAGAGCTCGGTAAACAGTGTGAAGTGTTGGGAATATTTTACACTGTTTAAATTCAGCTATGACTTCGACTTTTATTTATTTATTTATACTTTATATCGAGTACAATGGCAATAATGGCATAAATGTACTGAACTCAAACAGCTTTAAATGTGCCGTTGCAGAGCAATATTGAGGAGACTTATAGAATAAGAGATGAAAGTTTGATCATTATAAAGAAGAATTATCATATAAGAAGAGTTAAATTTGAAAAATAATGAGTTAGATTTAGTATGAAACAGGTACCTTGTTTGAATTTTTTTACATTTAAAAAACAAGTCTATATTCATTTTTTAAATGGCTTATATTGTTTATTTTCGATATTTTAATATATTTCCTCAAAAAGAAAGCAAGCGTGCGCTTTGTAATTTTTGTTCGGAACCGGAAATTTTTGTCAGGAAGAAAACAATGATTTCACGAAGTTGAAGTCGAGTCAAAAGTGATGTACTTTTTTTTCTTCTAGTAGTATATCTATATTTTTTTTACATATTTTTATAGATATGCCTTATAACTTACATTATGATATAGCTATGACTATGTATATTTTAACGATTAAATATCAATGATAAGAATATTTTTTCCGTAGAAATAATATAATGTCAATTACATACAGCCATTATTTGCCATACAGTACAAAGATTCGATAGAGTTTCGTCACATTAGTAATACTTAAAAATAACGTTTAGAAAAACATCTGCCGTAAAAATGTTTCTTGTAAAACACTCGTCATTAAGATAAATCTAGTAGACTATTTTATTTATAGAAATGTGTTAAATCCTCTTTAGTAATTACGAATCAACGAGATTAAGAGCTTTTCCACTAATTCCGTAATACTTAAGCTTACACAGGTGCGTCTCATATTCTACACCAGTGTTTTTCAACCTTTTTCATGATGCGACCCCCCTGGTATGAAAAAATATTACGCGACCCCCCGACCCTTCGCTTTTTGAAGTGAAACTTCTGTAGACACATGAGGGGTAAAATTTGAGCGACCAGTAACGCGGCAGCGTCTTGACGGTCAGTACTTGGATGGGTCAGGATGGTCAGGATATGTCAGATGGTCAGTACTTGGACCTGGGAACACCGAGACGTTGGCTTATTGTTTTTTTTTTCAACTACTTTTTTTTTTGTATTTTAAATTCGTTTTTTTTTAATTAGTTTTTTTTTAATTAGTTTTCCAAAGAAGTTTCACTTCTGACATGTGTACTTTGTGCGCACGCAATTTTTTATCATGTACTAGCCGTCCCGTGCCCACTTCGTTGGGCGTAAATAATTTTTGTGATGTGCTATGTCCCTGGGTTTTTTGTCTTCATCATTTCATTTTGGACCTGCTTCGATTAATTTGCTTTAATCGACAGAAATGAATGACATACCAACATGCTTGTACTGTCAACACCACAGGTCATCACTGAAAAAAGTTTCAATTTGACAGCAAAATCCCCATTAACAAAATGATCCTCCTTTGTTACAAAAAATATGATAAATGAAGAACCGCTCGACCAATTTTGTGCAAACTTCACATAAACCATCTACTAAATACTCCGAACAAAGCCTAAATATTTGGTTTGGATATGTGAGCCCGTTCTTGAGTTATAAAATTACAACGAAAAGTGGCATTGATTTTTATATATTTTTTATCATGTATGTATGTGTATAGGGCGAGATGAAAATGTCATTAGTGCAAAAGACAAAATACATGGCTTTACAAAAAAAGTTGACTTGTGGTCGTCGTCTATAAATCAAAATAGCTTCGATTCATTTTCGTCGACACTATCTTTTACTGAAGAAGTCGGATGTGAGATAAACATCAAGGAATATATACCTGGTATGAAAATGGTCTTAGATAATTTGAAAGAAGAATAATAATTGTGTCATTACTTCTCAGTGCAAGAAACATCGGAGAACACTGGGCAGGGGTGGTTTTTTTTTAAATGTAACTAGGTCGGCAAACAAGCGTACGGCTCACCTGATGGTAAGCGATCACCGTAGCTCATATACGCTTGCAACACCAGAACCATCGAAAGCGCGAGGCCGACCCTACCCCCAATTCCCCCCAGAAGCTCTGGTCACCTTACTCACCAAAAGGAACACAACACTGCTTGGAAACGGTATTATTTAGCTGTGATCTTCTGTAAGGTCGAGGTACTAACCCAGTCGGCTTCTCCATATTTTGAGCAGGAAATTTCCTGCTGTGCCCTACCTCGGTTTAAAAACCTTAAATTCATTTTAAATGCTGCTATAAATGAGGCTAATTTGCCAACTAAGCTGAAAAAGAATCTGCTAGAATTATCTGCCGATGGAATTGGAATCCAAGTCTGCTAATTTGGATACCTACCTATTTGGTTGAGAAGAAAAACAGAATACCCGGAATTGACAACAGCTGAGGCCTTGAAGTGTTTGATTCCATTTGCCACCTCGTACTTATGCGAGTTGACATTTTCACCAATGGCCAAAAAAACAAGTAAACAAAGAAACCGCTTAAATTTGGAAAACGATTTAATTCTATGTGTAGCAAATAGAGATCCACGATGGGAGAAATTGGTTAATCAATAATTGTGTTTGCTCGCAAACGAAAAAAAAAACCGACTTCAATTACATCGACAAGTAATAGGTACAAAGTAATAAGACCAAAAAACAGTCAAGCAAATGCGCGTTATCAAAGATTACTCAAAAAGTTGTAATCAGATCTCGATCAAATTTATACAAGAATACATGACAAGTATTAGCTTTTGATTAAAGTAAGAATCATCAAAATCGATAAACCCAGTAAAAAGTTACGCGTTTTAATACAACGTAGGTCGACCAAAAAGTAGTCAAGTAAATACGCATTATTAGATATAACTGTAAAAGTACTTGTCAGATCTCAATTAAATTTAAATGGGACCACATAACACGCAATACCTTTCAATTAAAACAAAATTCATCGAAATCGGTCCACCCAGTCAAAAGTTCTGAGCTTTAATACATAAAAAAAATACAACCGAATTGAGAACCTCCTCCTACTTTTTTGGATGTCGGTTAAAAACAAGCACAACCTTCGCAATAACATGAGTATTAGGATTTTATTTCTTGTTAATTTGTTTGTACTAACATAAAAATGTTTGAGTATATCCTTTTGTTAAAATTCTTTTACGTAATAAATCAATCTTTTTGATCTTTATTGTTTTTTTACTAAAGTTCTCTCGACCTCTGACGACCCCCCTACGGCAGCTTCGCGACCCCCCAGGGGGTCGCGACCCACAGGTTGAAAAACACTGTTCTACACAATCAAATGCTTTAAATGAACCACAGAATATACCAATAATATTCTATAATATTTCCCACGAACATAACCGGATATGTTTTTAGGAAGTATTTTATTCGTAAGTATTAGCGAAAGACCTCTTTTAAAAGTATAAAAAAGAATGTTAAAAATTAGTTAAATTTCTGTTGCAATTCCTACTATTACGTGCTTATTATAGTTTTTACTCTTTTACTCAAGTTCTATATACATTGCTTTTTTCAAATAAAATTATTCATTAATGAGATTAATTTATTTAATTGTACGGGAGGAATTGTTCCAAATACAAATTGATTCTAATTTTTATTCTGTATACTTGTTTTACTTAAATTTACTCTACACTCCATAAATCAGTTATAACCGACTTAAGACCATCGTTATTTTGTTGAATCTTATTTTTTGTAAGCGGAAAAAAAATATGTATTAATAAATTTGGACATGAATCCTAATAAAGATGATTCTTTGATATTTGCGGAACAATAATGCGAACAATGCTGTGAATTAATTAAATTGAATATTCCACAGTTTTTTTTAAATTGTGTACCTATTCTTTATTAGATTTATTTTACTATTATGGACTTTAAATTATTTAAGGAATTAATAAAAATATAATTAAGTAATAACTTACATTGAGGCGTTACATTAATGATAACAATTTTTATATAACCTGCTTGTTCGAACTGTTTGCAGTGACCATTGCTTCAGAGGTTATAGGTACAACTCCCACATTCCTTGGTAATGCGTATTTATTTTTATTTAAAATTAAAATTAACTTCATTAACTTGACCGGCGAATAATCGTGTAGTTCTCAATTTCATTGTCTTGATTTAAAATTAATTTATTTTTAATGTAAATATCAGACTTTTTAAAAATACAAAGCCTTAAAGCGTTTTTAACTAAATGGTTCCTCAAATAATTTCCAACTGTTCACGGTTCCACTGCTTTATAATAATTATTCTATTCAAATATTCAGTTTCTAATTTTATAAATGAAATAATAATCAGTGGTCAAGTCACTACATTTCGAATTAAAACATTTAACATTTTATTTTATTTTAAGAATACATTTTGTTCCATTTTAATAAATATATTTTAATTCAATTTAGGACCCTTATCTATCCGACAACATAAAAATCTGTGTTTTAGAACTGGGTTCTGTACAAACTGTTATTATTTAATATTTTTTAATCCTTTATATTTTTTAAAAAATTTAATACATTTAGTCTACATATTATTTGATTCCTAAATATTAAAATATTGTCTACTAGCTGCTGCCCGCGACGTCGTCTGCGTGCGTTCACTGCTCGTTCCCCGTAGGTGATAGCGTGATAATATGTAGCCTATATTCTGACCCGACGTCTTAATAATATTCGTGCCAAATTTGAAGTAAATCCATGCAGTACTTTTTGAGTTTATCCCGGACATACATTTGAAGAAATAAAGGTTCACTGCTCGTTCCCCGTAGGTGATAGCGTGATAATATATAGCCTATGTTCTGACCCGACTTCTTAACAATATTCGTGCCAAATTTGAAGTAAATCCATGCAGTACTTTTTGAGTTTATCCCGGACATACATACAGACAAACAGACAAACAGACAAACAGACAAAAATTCTAAAAACTATATTTTTGGCTTCGGTATCGATTGTAGATCACACCCCACGTATTCTTTTAAAAAAATATTCAATGTACAGTTTTGACTTTTCTACCATTTTATTATATGTATAGATTGTCATATGTAAGTAGAAGACTGGTAATTTATCAGAGTAAGGTATGTACATGAAATTATTTACTCGTAAATTATGTAGTTTAGTGCTAATCATAATTTCTGTTAAGTCACATCTCTTCAGCCTATTGCAGTCCACTGCTGGACATAGGCCTCCCCAAGTTCGCGCCGGACATCCCGGTTTTCCGCAAGCCTTATCCAGCCTACACCGCCAATCTTACGTAGATCGTCGGTCCAACGGGCCGGAGGACCGTCCCACACTGCGTTTACCAAGACGCAGTCTCCACTCCAGGACACGTCTGCTCCAGCGGCCATCGGTCCTGCGACACAAGTGACCAGCCCACTGCCACTTCAACTTGCAAATTCTGTGGGCTATGTCGGTTACTTTCGTTCTCTCACAGATAGCCTCATTTCTAATTCTATCTTTAAGAGAAACCTCCAGCATAGCCCGTTCCATTGTACGTTGAGCGATTTTAAACTTGTGGACCAGTGCCTTCGTCGGTGTCCACGTCTCGGCGTCATATGTTAACACAGGCAGGACGCATTGCTCGAAAACTTTTGTCTTTAAGCATTGCGGACACTTCGAAGTGAAGACTCGGCGAAGCCCGCCAAATGCCGCGTCAAATGCAATTTTCGTCAAAGTTATAATTAAGTTATTATATAATTCTTCAATTACTATAAATATCCTAAAAAAAAACATAATATGATGTTTATAGTTCATGCAAAGTTTATTTTTTATCGAATATAACAATTATTTTAATTTTTTTTATTCATTTTTCAATAATCTCAAACAAAGATGTAAGAGAATATAATTATGTATGTCATTAATAGTTAACTTTTTATCGCTTTATACATCGTAGTAATTTATTTTAGGAGATAAGTTAAGTAAAATCTATACTAATATATAAAGCTGAAGAGTTTGTTTGTTTGGTTGTTTGTTTGTTTGTTTGTTTGTTTGTTTGTTTGTTTGAACGCGGTAATCTCTGGAACTACTGGACCGATTTGAAAAATTCTTTCACTGTTAGATAGCCCATTTATCGAGGAAGGCCATAGGCTATGTATCATCACGCTAAGACCAATAGGAGCGGAGTCCACGCCGACGAAGTCGCGCGCAGAAGCTAGTAGTAGATAATTATAAAATATTAATATTTAGGACCTTTAATGAAAGAAAATAATTTTTCCACATTATTTATTGAACTATTTGTGCATATTATGTTAATAAATTAACAATTACTGCACCATTAATCATTATACTAATAGTTATTCATTATATAAAAGTCATTAAGAACCTGAGTACACTTAATGCATGCATTATTAATTTATAACCATATTAATCTTATTATTGTTTCATGTTTTCAGATGTATTGGTATGGCTTTCAGTTAAAAATACTTATTTTCAGTGGTAATTATCGTAGTGACGTTTAATATAAAATTATTTGTGGAAGTAAAAATATAAATAACTAGCGACCCGCCCCGGCTTCGCACGGGTGCAATGCTGATACTAAATATAAAATAAAATATATATAATATATACGCAAAAAATGTGTTTATTTACGACATCTCTTTAGAAACCTGTCAAACTATCAGTGTTCCTCTATTTTATTATGCATATATTATACGTATATAAACCTTCGTCTGGAATCACTCTATTTACTAAAGAAAATCGAATCAAAATCCGTTGCGTAGTTTCAAAGATCTAAGCATACAGACAGTGGGAAGCAACTTTGTTTTATACTATGTAGTGATTATACCATTACTGTTTACAGTAAAAATTTAGTAAAAGAAGTATTTATTTTTTAAACATTACAAACAAATAATAATTGTCCTTAAGAACATTTAGTAGTGAATAAACAAAGATTAAACTTTAATCTACTTCGTATTGATAAACGGTTCCCTTGTAATACTTAAAACTTCTTGAAATTAAATCGCCTTTGAGTTGTTTTACATAAAAGGATAACTTTATTTATCAAAAGTTTAAAGCATAAAGTAACTGTAAAAGGAAAAACAAGCGAATGAATGAAAATGCTAACTTTGTGAAGAAAAAGTTTTAACACGCCTTTGATTTTTTTCTTTCACCTAAAGTGTGAGTAAATTTAAAAATGTAGAATAATCTAATGAGTTTATATATTCGCCGAACTGAAATGAAAATAAAAAAATGAAATATAAACAAAATAAGAATTTGATTTAGATATCGAAAACATTTTATAGGAAACAGAAAATACTCATTAAAATTACAACTGTAATTTAATTTATTTTTTTAACTTACCGTCGGATGATGTAACTGGACTTGTATTCATTAAAAGTAATAATAGCGCCGTAGAAAGCCAAGCATATCCTAGGCAGTTCATATTGGCTTTGATTATTTATTTAACCCATCAGCATTACAATGAAGGAAACTTTAAACTTTTGTATCTAACGCTGATATTATGTCAACAAAAGTGTTGTTAAGAGTTTGTTGGTATGGCGATACGTTTCGCTCATTGATTTGCCGGCTCGACGTAGCAATCGGTTTGATTAAATATTCATTGAGTGGTTGTGGGTCGAGTAGGCGGCAAGCGGAGAAGTCGTGGTCGCGCTCGCGGTGCGAAGTGGCGTTTAGGTGTCGGGGCGCGTAGCGGCGGCCTCGGGGCACTCCGGCTACGTACTGCCCGCGCTACATGGAACCTCGCCGCTTTGTCTACGAATCTGCTACGCTCGCGGCGCTTGCGTAGCCCCGCCTCGCTCTCGAATGAAAGGACGGAACATTGCCAGTATTTGTAACAGTTTGCGTCAAATTGATATAAATGGAGACGGTTTTAATAAAGTGTAATTGACTTTTGCCGACTTTGCGTCGCATTAATTTCGGCCACGCTAAGACGCCTCGGGCAGGTGCGGCGTTAAATACCATCGGAGTAACTTCTATTTTTCCCATGAATAATCTCGAATTTAAATTAATGTTAATTATGACGAGATTTTAAGTTCCACAAGATATCCAAAAGATTTACGTTTAGCAACAAAAATGAATTTTCCCTTTTGACATTAAATATATAATTAAATATAAAATTTATTTTCTACTAATTTCCTTTATTTTAACTAACGCAACTAAAATTTTTATTAATGGAATATTGCTAATTAACTTCAGGTACAAACCAGAATTAATATGCGAATCTGATGTACACATTAAGCACTAATGCTTACTTTAAAACTAACCGCTTGTTCTTAAAACTTAATATTACACAATCATGTTTTGAATATTGCTACATTGAAATTTAAATACTAACATTTAAGACCGAAATGACAATTTGATAGCCGTATGCTAGTTGTATTCATGATACCGAAATTACCAGGAGTGTTGTTATTTAAGGCTTTATCACTACCTAGTTAATATAATCGTGTAAACTTTACAATGGGAGATGAGATACGGTGAGAAAACGACAGGTGATACGTATTAGACACTGACTTTACTCGTTACGATGACAAAGTAGGACAATTTATGCAAACTTGTATTTTAATAGGTACAGGAAAGAAATATCTTTTTAACCGACTTCAAAAAAGGAGGAGGTTACTTAATTCGACCGTATATATATATTTTTTTATGTATGTTCGGGCATAACTTCGTCGTCTATGAACCGATCTTGATAATTCTTTTTTTTTTTGGAAAAAAGATATCCTAAGTTTGGTACCATGATAAGGAAACCATGATCTGATGGAATCCCAGAGAAATCAAGGGGAACCCTTCAAAATCGTAGTGACGAAGTTGTATTACTTGTCGATGTAATTGAAGTCGGTTTTTTTTTCGTTTTGCTAGTAAACACAATTATATAATATTTTGCTTATAGCGATCAAAACTACTTACATAATATACATATATCTGGCTCAATGCTGATTATTATAGATTTAAGTAAATAATAAATAAATAAATATGTACACAATACACACACGGTCGTCCGTTCCTAAAGTAAGCAACTTAATGCTTGTGTTATAGGTAACAGCCAACTGGTACAGCTACATATTTTTTTTTCGATAAACATACTTATAAATAATAGATACATATATAAATATATAAATGAATGTGTATATTACACCCAGACTCGGGGTGGGAATCGAACCCACAGCCCCCGGAGCAGAAAGCAGAGTCACTACAAACTGCGCCAACAGGCTAGTCGTAAGTATATTATTAATATTCGTTTTTTATCTAAAATCCTTGAACGGATTATTCATTTCCAGCTTATCTTGTTTTTAACTAGACACAACATTCTAAGCCCTTTACAGTCCGGTTTTCGACCTGAACATAGCACTGTGACGACACTTGCAAAGGTTAATGACGACATTCGGTTTGGAATGGTAATTGTAAGGATGTAACTATATTAGCACTACTGGAATTCAGCAACGCATTTAACACCGTCAATTACGACATACTCCTAACTATTTTAGAGTCAATTAATGTGTCCGCCGTATTAAATCACAACAAATCAAGTGTGCCAATTTGCACTTGAGTTCTTATTTAAAATCTTATACTACACACAATTCAGTTACTCAATAACAGTTTCTGCACCACTGGGTACCTCTGACCACTGTCTGGTAAAATCTATATCCGTCTGTTCCCCACCTGAAGAAGCCCCATGTGGCCCAAGACGGGTGTGGCGCTACAAGGCAGCAGATTGGGATGAGATGCGTCACTTTTTCTCGTCCTATCCTTGGCGAGAGGTATGTTTTTCTTCTGATGATCAGTCGAGCTGCGCTGAAGCCATTACCGCGGTTATACACCAGGGTATGGAATATTTTATACCATACTATGACGTAGCGATGAATGGAAAAGCTCGCCCATGGTTTGATGCGGACTGCTATCGTGCAGAAGCCAAAAAGCGGTCGGCATACACTGCATGGGCTGAAGCTCGAGCGCGCAAGTCTCCTAATTCTCGGAATTTGAAGAAAGCTTTTAACCAAGCCGCCAAGTCATGTAAAAGGACGTTACGCAGGGCTAGATTCAACCATATCAGCCGCATTGGGGCCAAACTAGCTTCATACCCTTCTGGGAGCAAAGCATTTTGGTCCCTGGCAAAAGCCGTTGAATCTAACTTTTGTCGGCCGTCACTTCCACCATTGCTGAGAACTGATGGATCACTGGCCCATTCTGCAAAAGAGAAAGCGGAATTGTTTGCATCTCTTTTTGCTGACAACTCGCGTCTGGATGTTGCAGGAAAAGCTCCACCAATCTCAACTCGTGCTAACTGCATTATGGCAGAAGTGCGCATACGCCAAAAAGAGATCCTTAAAATCCTGCAAACTCTAGACGTGAACAAGGCCAGCGGACCGGATGGTATACCAGCGATAGTCCTGCGTACATGTGCCCCTGAGTTGTCTCCACCTCTTACACGCCTGTACCGCCTGTCACTTAAGACTGGCAAAGTGCCGAAGTCTTGGAAGCTTGCCAACGTGCAGCCTGTGCCTAAAAAAGGCAGTCGTGCAGACCCTGTCAATTACCGTCCCATCTCGGTCACGTCCATACTCTGTAAGACTATGGAACGTGCACTGAACAACAAACTCCTGGCCCACTTGGAAGGTAACGATCTCCTCAGCGACCGGCAGTACGGTTTCCGCCAGGGCCGTTCGACTGGGGACCTTCTAGTGTATGCCACACATATATGGAGTGAGGCCATTGACAAACACGGCGAAGCACTTGCCGTGTCTCTCGATATCTCGAAGGCCTTTGACAGGGTTTGGCACGCGAGCCTTATAAGCAAGCTTCCTTCATATGGTATTCCACCTGGCCTTTGCACTTGGATTTCTGACTTCCTGAGCGAACGTACAATACAAGTTGTCCTTGATGGGTACTCGTCGGACCAAAAGGCTATCGACGCCGGTGTTCCTCAGGGATCAGTCTTGTCCGCTACCCTCTTCCTGCTGCATATAAACGATCTGCTCGTCCCCGGTACCTTTGGGTATGCTGACGACAGCACAGTGACGGACAGATACTTTTCGAGTGCAAGGGCTAGTAAGGATGTTATCCAGTCTTGTCGAGAGGATATGGTCAGCCGCTTGAACGTCGCCCTCCAGGCAGTCTCCGAATGGGGCGATGCCAATCTGGTCACGTTCAACGCTACAAAAACACAGGCGTGCGTGTTCTCCTCTAAACGGAGCCCTTTACACCTGGCTCCGACTTTCCGGGATGTTTCTGTGGAAATTACCGACTCCCTACAGCTCCTCGGTGTAGAGCTATCGTCCAATCTGAACTTTGGGCAACACATCGAGTCCAAAGCAAAAACTGCAGCAAAAAAACTAGGTATTCTCTCTAAGGTCAGGCGATACTTCACTCCAGAACAGCTGCTTCAACTGTATCAAGCACAAGTTCGGTCATGTATGGAGTATTGCTGCCATCTTTGGGATGGATCCGCCAAATACCAACTGGCAACTTTGGACTCGGTGGAAAAACGAGCTAAGAGACTCATAGGTGACCCTACTCTGACAGACACCAAGTTGCAGAGTCTCGATCATCGGCGTAGGGTAGCTCGTCTGTCGGTGTTCTACAGAATATATTTCGGTGAGTGTGCGAAGGAATTGCACGATCTAATTCCCCCAACAACCTTCCGCCATCGGGACACTAGGCGCGGTCGATCGTTCCATCCTTATGTCATCGATATGCCACCTACGCGCACAAAACGCTTTGGCACTACTTTCCTAATGCGCACAGCTAAGGAATGGAACTCGTTGCCCGCGTCTGTGTTTCCCGAACGATACAATCTGGGTGCCTTCAAGGCCAGAGTGAATAGGCTCTTATTAGGCAGGCATGCTCCACCTTCGACCGCATCGTCACTTAACATCAGGTGAGATTGCGGTCAAATGCCTGTCTATTTGTAATAAAAAAAAAAAAAAAAAAAAAAAGCATATCGCAGTCTACTGCTGGACATGGCCTCCCCAATTTCGCGCCAAACATCCCGGTTTTACGCAATCCTCCTCAAGCTTCCACTGGCAATCTTTTACTGTAAAGGCTGTTAAATTGTGAAATGCACTATCATCTGCAATTCGTCAATTTCCGTCTATCTCTTGCTTATTTTAATGTAAGTACCTATCTCTTATTACCTTATTATTTGTACCGTGAATACTTGTGGTTTTTTTTGCGTATACGTATATTTATATGTTTATATATTTGCTTATGTATATATATATATTCATAAGTATTGTTACGTGTTAGGGTTCGAACGATTTGGAGAGAAAGACCTTCTGACTCTTTTAGAGACTTTATTCACTAGCACTAGGTCCGAAACAAGCACTAGGTACAAACACTTCGCACTAAGTACAAACACTAATCACTAGGTACACACAGTAAGCACTAACAATGTCCGAGGTCGTAGCCAATGTCGTAGGTTTCCGCTGGTATCACTTCTTGATCACTAGTATTCACTTCGAAGTCGCTTCGTCGTTAGCTCAAACTGAACTGACTCCGCTCGGCCTCAATCGGCCTTTTTATACCGGGCCGAGCCTACACCCAGACAGTTCTAGAACGTTGGTGCATGTACTCGATCCTGAGTTCATTCACCTATATGTCCTCTAGCGCCATCTAGTGTTGAGTGGATGTTTCACGTTGTCTTTGTAACAAAGTGGTTTGTACAGCACACAACGTGGTTCCTCCGCTCCCCGCTAGATGGCGCAAGCTCCTTTAATTGCTCCTTTAACTCGTAACACTACTCCCCTCTTAGAGATGCTCGTCCCGAGCATCGTTGTTACTGCCATGGTAACGCGCCAGACGGTCTATGTGTACCACTTTGAATGTCCCTCTTGGTTGCTTTTGAATCCTATAAGTCACATCATTCATTCGGGTAACCACTTTGTATGGACCGTCCCACTTGGTCTGCAACTTTGGAGATTTCCCTTTCCGGCGGGTTGGGTTATGCAGCCACACTAGTGACCCTTCTTCGAAGCCTCTCGTGTTCGATTTCCGGTCATATCTGGTTTTCATGATCTCGCTTGACTGTAACCCATTTTCCCGAACCAAGGCGTGTATGTAGCGCATTTTTTCCCTTAAGTTGCTGACATAGTCTTGTACGGTCTCGGGTCCCTCCGGTGACCCTCCTGTCAATAGGTCTACTGGTATTCGTAGTTCTCTACCGTAATTGACATACGCCGGGGTAGCTTTTATGCTCTCATGCTCGGCGGTTCGGTACGACAGAAGGAAGAGTGGTATATACTTGTCCCAATCCTTTTGTTTGTCGTCTACCAATTTCGCCAAATGCCTCTCAAGGGTCTGGTTAAATCTCTCAACCATTCCATCGGACTGTGGATGGTACGCGGTGGTCCTCGTCTTATGCATGCCCAAAATTCTGCACACTTCCTGGAACACTTGCGATTCGAAGTTCCTGCCCTGATCAGAATGGATTTCTAGAGGCACACCAAAGCGACATATCACTTCTTCGACTAGCTTAGAAGCGACTGTTGTAGCTTCTTGGTTTGGTATGGCGAACACTTCGGGCCATTTGGTGAAGTAGTCAATGACGACCATAAAATACTTGTTCCCCGATTCCGTTACAGGAAATGGCCCAGCTACGTCAACTGCAATTCGTTCCCACGGTGCACCGACGTTATACAGCCGCAGCTTCCCACGGCTCCTGGTCTGTGGTCCTTTTACAGCAGCGCAAGTAGTACATTTGCGGCACCAATCCTGTACATCATCTCGACAATGCAACCAGTAGAATCGTTCTCGCACTTTTGTTAAAGTCCTCTTGACGCCTAGATGACCTCCTGATACGCCATCATGTACTTCACGGAGAACATCTGGTACTCTCGCTCTTGGGACAATTATCTGAAGATGGAACTCTCTACCGTTAGTCTTCTCCCATTTCCGGTAGAGTATTCCGTTTTGAAGTATCAGACTGTCCCATTGCGCCCAGTACGCCTTAGTGACAGCGCCAGTGGGCGCAACCTCACTCCAGATTGGTTTTACTTCACCCCGTTTCTTCCATGCGATGATGTGTCGAAGGTCGTCATCTCTTTCTTGAGCCTCCCTCATAGCATCATTCTCCCAGAGACCCAAAGGACTTGTTCTCGTTAGCTTTAATGCTACTTCATTAGATTCCTGCTTAACACAATGTTTGCAGTCTTCCGAACACGGCCTTCGTGAGAGTGCGTCAGCGTTCCCATGCATATTTCCGCTGCGGTGTTCCGTCTTGAAGTCATACTCCTGAAGCTGTTCAATCCATCGAGCTACTTGACCTTCGGGGTTCTTGAATTGCAGTAACCACTTCAAGGCTGCGTGATCAGTTCGCAGTAAAAACTGTCTGCCGATGAGATATTTGTTGAAATGTTGTAGCGTCTTTACAACAGCCAAGAGTTCTCTCCTTGTAACACAGTAGTTTCTCTCTGGCTTGGATAAAGATTTGCTGAAATATGCAATAACAACTTCTCTTTCACCCTGTTTTTGAGATAACACTCCTCCAATGGCCGTGTTGCTTGCATCCGTGTCGACTATAAACTGACCTTCAGTTTGTGGATAGCCTAGGATTGGTGTTTCACACAGATGTTTCTTCAGTTTCTGAAAAGAATCTTCACAAGTCCCGTCCCAACAAAAATGTCGTTTATCTTCTGTCAGTCGATGTAATGGCTTGGCTATCTCTGAGAATCCCTTAACAAAACGCCTGTAGTATGAGCATAGGCCGAGGAATGCCCGCACTTCGGTTTTGTCCTTAGGGGTAGGCCATTTTTGAACTGCTTCCAGTTTTTCCGGGTCTGTCTGGATTCCATCACTGGAGATAACATGGCCGAGATAATTGACCTTATTCCTGAATAAACGACACTTTTTCGGGTTCAACTTTAATTTGGCCCCCTCTATTTTGGCGAAAACTCGCTCCAAGTTTTGCAAATGGTCCTCGAAGTCACGGCCGATAATGATGACGTCATCTAAGTAGACCAAGCAAGCCTCTCCCACTAAGCCTGCTAGTACACACTCCATGAGTCGCTCGAATGTGGCAGGTGCGTTGCACAATCCGAAGGGCATGACGTTAAATTGCCATAAACCTTTACCGGTCGAGAAAGCTGTCTTCTCCTTGTCTTCTGGATGAATTTCCACCTGCCAGTATCCAGATTTCAGGTCTAGGGTCGAGAACCATTTCATGCCACTCAGGGTATCCAAAGTGTCGTCGATTCGAGGTAACGGATAACTGTCCTTCTTGGATACATCATTGAGACGCCTATAGTCCACACAAAACCTCGTGCTGCCATCTTTCTTCTTCACTAATACAACAGGCGAGCACCACGGACTTGCAGACGGTTCAATAATCTTATTCCTTCTCATGTCCTCCAAAAGGCCTTCAACTTCTTTTTCCTTAGCTATTGGTATCCGTCTTGCTCGTTGACGAATTGGTCTCTCGCTTCCGGTATCTATCCTGTGTTGAACCACCGACGTTCTTCCAAGATCCCCATCGTGACTGGAGAAGATATTCGCGTAGCGCTGTAAAAACTTCTTAGCTTTCATGCCCTGCGAATAAGTTAGGTTACTCTTGCAGTCATCGAGCAGCTCAGTCACTATTCCGTAGTTGTTGCTGTTTGCTGAGTCAGCGCCTGTTATCGAACTACACTTTTTCATCCAGACGACTTCCTCGCACTTTCCAATGACGTCACCTTTGTTCAAGCAGATCTCGCGATCACCAAGATTGACAACCTTGACCACAGCGTTACTGCTTCCACTAACAAGGGTTCTCGCCGTCATCAGTATTTGCGCCGACGTCTTGTTAGGTGTGTCTTCGATCAACACGCATCTGTTTGACTTCTGCTTTCCAGCTGGCGGCAGTTTCACCAGCACCTGAGCTTCCGCTCGTCCAGGTATAATGACTTTCCTTATACATGCGACTTTCCCGCAGGCACCTCCGAGAATGAAGATTTCTTCTTCACCACACCTGAAAACTCCGTCAGCGACATTAATTCTGCAGTTGTGTTTCTTCATGAAATCCAAACCCAAGATGCAATCATCCATAATCTCAGCCACGATAACGTCATGGGAGTATGAGGACCCCCCTACATCCATCGTAACTGACATTTCTCCCAGGACGGGTATTGGCTGACCGGAGGCCGTAAGAAGCCGACAATTAATTTTCCTCTTGTGTCCCCTTGCGGCTTTTACCAGATCTGGGTTCACTATTGTTCTAGAGGCTCCTGTGTCTAGAGTCATTTTGCAATCCGTCCCGTTAATAGTCCCCTGAATCGCAAGACAATTCCCGCTGCATGCCTGGGAGATAACGGTTATCGGGGCTTCCTCCGCGTCAGCCAGTACTCGCCCCTTAGTCCTGGCTTCTATTCGTTTCCCTGATCCCGGGCAGGGGACGAAGCCCCTTGCTTCTTCAGCTCTTCCATTTGATCCTCGATCCTTTTTATCCTTGCCAGATGGGTCTCCTTCTGCGGGCAGTCGAGCTGGAGATGGCCCCTCTCGCCACACTTGTAGCACATGACTCCATATCTTTTCTTCGTAGGAGCCTTAACCTCCTTGACTTCCTCAGAGACCTCGCGGATCCTATGAGTCTGCCGTATGTCATGGCGAACCACCTCGACCTCCAAAGCATGCGCCAATGCTTCCTTTAGCGAGCTATGGTGACGAAGCCTCACTGCAGCTCTGACTTCCAGGTCTTTGATTCCGTCGACAAATGCTTGCACAATATTTGTGTCCACCATCTTGGTGTCAGCTCCTGGGTGTGCCTTCCTAACGAGTTTTTCAATTTCCAACGCCCATTGTTGTAGTCCTTCTCCTGAGCGTTGGACTCTGTCACGCAGCTGGGCACGGAACACGTGCTCCAGGTGTCGCTCCCCGTATCTGGATTCAAGTGCCTCCATCAGGTCTTGGAACCCATTCCCTGTATGTGGCAGTGCTTCCAAGACAGACAAAGCTTGTCCTCTGAGCGCAACAGTGAGAGCGGTCAGGCATTGTTCTTCCGTCCATCCGTTGGCAGTGGCAACAGTCTGGAATTGCTGACGATAAGCGTTCCACGAAGTAGTGCCATCGTATGGCGGCACTTTCACTCTTGGTCCTTGCGCCACTACGGTAGTTCCACTAGACATCACAACTCCCGTGGTTTCAAGGCGTACTACTTTCTTCTGTAATTCCGTGAGGCCGGTTTTCACATTTTCGACATCCAATCCTAAACCGGTAACTCGTTCTTCCACTTCGTCGACATCTTTTCGGAGCTTACCCACTGTGTCACTAACATCTTTTATAGCCCAAAGCGCTTTTTCCTGTGATTCTTGCAAAACGCTGAACTTGCGTTCTTGTGATTCTTGCATTGCCTTCTGTGATTCTTGCATTGCCTTCTGTGATTCTTGCAAAGCGCTGAACTTGCGTTCCATTAATTCAATCAAACTTCCTAATTGAAGTGCCACTTGAGGGTCTGTAGCTACGGTGCCGCTGATGGGCGTGGCATGTCCGGTGGGCGTGGCAAGGTGGGTGGAGCCAGTGGGCGGGGCTTGAGCCAAAGTGGGCGGGGCCTGAGGGGCGTGGTCACTGGGCGGGGCCTGGTGGGCGGGGCCAGTGGGCGGGGCCTGAGGGGCGGGGCCAGTGGGCGGGGCTTGGCCCACAGTGGGCGGAGCTTGGCCCCCAGTGGCCTCCACAGCTCGTTGTCCCCTTGTCCTGACCCCCTCCTTGGGGTTCTCTCTCGGAGTCAATGGCATCTCCAAATCTCACTTCCGACACCAGTTGTTACGTGTTAGGGTTCGAACGATTTGGAGAGAAAGACCTTCTGACTCTTTTAGAGACTTTATTCACTAGCACTAGGTCCGAAACAAGCACTAGGTACAAACACTTCGCACTAAGTACAAACACTAATCACTAGGTACACACAGTAAGCACTAACAATGTCCGAGGTCGTAGCCAATGTCGTAGGTTTCCGCTGGTATCACTTCTTGATCACTAGTATTCACTTCGAAGTCGCTTCGTCGTTAGCTCAAACTGAACTGACTCCGCTCGGCCTCAATCGGCCTTTTTATACCGGGCCGAGCCTACACCCAGACAGTTCTAGAACGTTGGTGCATGTACTCGATCCTGAGTTCATTCACCTATATGTCCTCTAGCGCCATCTAGTGTTGAGTGGATGTTTCACGTTGTCTTTGTAACAAAGTGGTTTGTACAGCACACAACGTGGTTCCTCCGCTCCCCGCTAGATGGCGCAAGCTCCTTTAATTGCTCCTTTAACTCGTAACAGTATATTATGTACATAGTTTGATGTGATTTTATTACCATTGCACAAACACGTTATGTTGCAAGCTTCTTTATGTTGGGTAGTCCGGAAGAGATCACTGCTTAGTGACAAGACTGCCAATTGCACTCGTAAGTCGATTGGTGGTTATTTATATCCTCTATACCTATGCTTTCACAACATTTTTTACATATGTCGATTTTAAAGTTACTTAGTAATGAACTGTAATTTCTTATTTTTTCACTTATAATTTTGGCTATAGTATGCCTACATGTACACACGTTAAATAACACGTTTTATAATAATTTATTATATGTTGTTAGATATATTTATAACTGTGAATAGCCTCTAAGGCTTAGAGATTATGTGATTTTCTATAACATTTTCAGCTTACCATAGTATTAAATAACTATTTTAATTTTTTTTGGTAAATAAAAATAATTAAACTGAATTTAAAATATCTTTTATTTTATATTATAATAAATATTTTATATAATCATACTATAAAAAATTATATAATTTACAGTACTACCAACCATGCACAGCTGTAAATTTATGCGTACTTCTTTGTTCCTTTAAGAAAGGGACAAATATTCTTTGGAGAACTATAAAAATAAAATCCACATAAACAATATTAGGAAAATGTATGTAGTTCAAGGCAGCGGATATCTTGAAGGATTAGACGAAGGCAAATCCTATCTTGTAGGAAAGTCTCTTGATTTGGATATATACGGTAATATTATTGTATATTACCAAATAAATAGGGCTGAGCGACGATAAGCACGGACAGAAAGCGGGTGGTTATATAGGGGATCCGTCTCGACTAAGCCTCGGGAACCCTTTTTTCCGTCTTCGCAAATCGTCGGAGATTAAGCCCGAAGAGCTCACACCTTCTCGCCAATATTTTTTGTGGTTTAACCGCGGGTAAATAGCTGTGATACAAAGTGTTTTGTTGTCATCGAGAGTTCTTTTACAAGTTTTTTAAAGGATGTCGCTTTTCAATGTAAAATTCATTTTTATGTTTTTTTTTTTGAGATATGCTTTGTGTTTTTTCGGTTTGAGGAACTAATTTGTCTACTAACACAGATATATTTAATTCGTAAATTATTATAGATAATAATTTAACTGTGAAGTATTTACTAAACTACTCTGTATTGTATACCAAAATAGATTTATTTATTAACAAAAATAAGAGAATACACAAGAGGGGTCCTTAACCCAAAAGCAGCGTTCTCTTCCTTAACCTTCGTTCGTTTCTTCCTTAACTTTAGGTAGAGGATAGTTATAAAAATATTATAGGGATGTATTTTTTATTTAGGCACATGGTTGTGTTTTATGTGTACATAGAAAACAAAATACGATATAAACAAATGATGAATGATGTAACGATTTGAAATGATGAATAATAATAATTAGCGTATATGCAATATATTATCAATATATAATTTTTTATGCGAAGTGAAAATATTGCATTGTAAACATTTAGAGAAAATCTTTTTACACGCGGCGAGAAGAACGTTAAAGTTTGTTCGTTTCAAATTCAATATATTATGGCGAGCGTGCTCTCGCTCAGCCGACACCGAAACTCACTCGAGCGTTGCTCGCAGAAAATTTATTGTTTTTCTAAGAAAATTTTCTTCGCACAATGCTACATCCTCCCTGAGCCCTCGGGTTGGAGTTGGAAAAGCTTAATGACATCAATGTGTCTATATTATTTGATAGTTCAGTATTGTCAATGGTAGCAATATGATATTTAAAAAAAAGTTATAGTAAAAAATGATCTGAATTAA
Source organism: Melitaea athalia (assembly GCA_905220545.2). NCBI lineage: Eukaryota > Metazoa > Arthropoda > Insecta > Lepidoptera > Nymphalidae > Melitaea > Melitaea athalia. Next base: position 12,026,659 of record HG992185.1, on the reverse strand, counting down.
ATCTTGTTTCATCCCACTGCTAGATAAAATTAATAACCACTAGTAATGATTGCTACCAGGCATCTATGAAAACAACCGGTACAAAAAGCTTACAGCTTTAGCTACAAGTTGGAATAGTAAATACCATTGGCTATCATCCTATTGTATTTAACAACACGTAAACGTCTTACCGGAAGGTATCTTCTTATATTAATTAGAGTTTAATTGGCCACAATGTTTCCATGCAGTGTTTCGGCCGCAAAAATCTAAAAATATCTACTATCTAGAGATTTAATTTTGTTATAGTGTTAGGAAAATAATTTTACTACAGTATAGCTAAGCATCTGAAACATCAGTTTAAGTTCAGGGTATTGTATTTTGACCATATTCTCTTCGTGTCATTTTTATTTACGTACATAATATTATGTTATGTTAGTTTGGATGCTGTAAGATATATTTTATTAATTTTTAATATATTTAATTATATACGAGTATAATAAATATTCAGAACAGGAAATAAAATAAATCAACATAGTTAAAGTACCTACTAATACTATAAAAACGAACAAAGTTTGTTGTTCGTATTTCAATAGATTAAAATACTTATTTATTCAATATTAATTTAATAACTACATTGACTACCACGCTACAAATCATCGGTATGGATGTCTCGTCGTATGTAAATTGTAAGTAAATATTTACATTCAAAATATGCTAACTTCCTTGTTTATTAATATTCAAATATGGCGTTTTCTTTTTATACAGAAAATATCATTGTTTAAATATTGCCTTTAGAGGAAAATCTACATAAAGTTAAACATTCAATAAATTGAACATCATGCAAACTCAGAAAAAAGGGTCCATACGCCAACGGCACAATTTCAAGATAAAGTCTTTTATCGGACACATAATAACGTTCTGTGAAAAATCGTTAGCCCGCGCTCACGTCGCCGGTACACGTGCGCGCAGGGTACTCCTGAGACTGATCCCTCCATACTTAGATTAAATTTGTTCCTATAAAAATGTGTTCTCCACTCGATAACGTCGAAAATGTGCAGATGTCGCCGGGCAGTGTATGAAGTTCGCGATAGGGTACGCGACGTGCCGCGCCTACTGACTCACGGGTCCTATCCCAAACATTGCTGGTTGAATAGCAGAAATAAAATAGTCTTGCTGAATCTTTGTTCGTTCGATTACGAAAAATATACCTCAGTGGGTATAACGACGTTACGTCCAATTTTACTAGGTCAACTTCCGATAAATACAGCGTTAATTGAAATCTTGTGAATACATTAATATTCATTTAACAAAATTTAACGCAGACAATGACGGGACATAAAAGTACTATAGAATTATAGATAGATAATGTACATTTATCGCATTAAAAAGAATTAAGCAAAGTGCTCCGACAAAAACTTTTATTTTGTGATCGCGAAAAGAAACTTGCACATTTAGGTATGAAAAAATGCGAATCACTCTCTGAAAGCAAATCAATATTCAAACATAGAAAGTTTGGAACAGGCTTTTAAGTTAGGAAAAAATTATTTCGAAATTTAATGTCTAATTTCACTAAAATAATTTGTTAAATGCTTATTATGTCTAATAAATACAAGAATAATTAATATAATAAAATTTAGGAGTAGAAAGATGTTTTTGCGTTCTAAAAATATAAAAGTAATATGATATTATTTTATTAATATCCCCACAACTGGTCAAAGACAACCTTTTATAAAGTTAATATATCCTTTAAGCTCCTTCCCATTACGAATTCCCATAATTTTCACCCGTAATGGGTTTTCTTACGAAAAAATAATCATACTTATAATGTATTAATCATAACATGAAAGATAACATGCTATATTTCAAAAGAAAATAATTTTTAATAAGATATAAACCGTATTGCAAACATTTATCTTCATTTTTTATTTCATTAATCCAATCCATAATAAAGATTTTGCTTGAAACGAGCTCGCTTATTATTTCCAATGAAAATATTCTTTCGACGAGCTAATAATAATTAGATCAGAATAGATTTTCTACAGCGTCTATTGTTTGGTTTGGAAAGCAGGCGCGGAGGCGGCGGTGGAGGCAGCGCGAGGGCACAATGCCTTCGTCCGATAATGCTTGCAGCTCGAACGATCAATCTTTGGGCTATTACTGTGTTTTAGCGCCTTGATGTATTGTTTCAACTTCAATAAAGTTTTGATGAATTTTCTCGTGTTCTCGCCAAGCCTTTGTTTAATTGAGGCCTCGGATATTGATGAATAATTTGATGGATAAGTAATATTTATATAATTATTAAATGTCTTTTATCTTATGAGATTAAACGTTTCAATATGAGTTTTAAGTAATAAAAAATACATTAATGAAAATGAGATATGTGACAATACAACGCTGCCATACGGCCAACGGATGTGTGAGGATTTGCTCTTGGTTGCTTAAAAGCTGAGGGTTTTTGAAATAAAAAGCAACCCTCCAAGTACATTAAGATAACAAGCCTCGCAAAACAGCTGTTCGATAACAATAACGTTATTTCAAAGCACCTAAATATGTCCAAGAAAACGTTAGTAGGTTTTATAGAGGTTATATTCTATATATATAAAAGAGATTTCCACCCATCGACTCATCACGATATCTCTGGAACCATAAGGCCTAGAGACTTGAAATTTGTTAGAAATATTCCTTTCGGCAAGTAGAAGTCAGCTAAGAACGGATTTTACAAAATTCCACCCACAAGAGGGGGTTGCGGGGGTTAATAACATAAATGGCAAAACAACGTTTGCGGGGTCAGCTAGTATGTTATATTCATTAAATATTTTTATAACTTATAATGTATTTTATAATTTATAAGTGTTTCAGCCTGTAATATCCCACTGTAGGCCTCTTTCTCCATGTAGGAGAAGGATCAGAGCTTAATCCACCACGCTGCTCCAGTGCGGGTCGGCGGATATATTCCCTACCATGAGTAACGATCGCTATCAGATGTACATGATAACAACCGGGACCGACGGCTTAACGTGCTCTCCAGCTCTACGGTGGGAAGACCCACAAGGACTGCACAAACACCCAGGCCACGGCAAAAATCTGCAATGGTCAATACAAAATCATGTGCGGGGACTGAACCCGCAATCGCTAGCGCAACAGCCATAAACCAGTGCTGTGACCGTTGCGCCAACGCGGCGTCATGTTACATTAAATTTAATTATAATATGTTACATTAATATTTAATTATTATAATTTTATAATGTAAAAAATATATTATTATAAATTATATGTCACATTAATATTTAATTATTATAAAATTAAAATAATTAAATATTAATGTGACATATAATTTTAAAATTATACGTCCACCATCAAGAAAAGGGTTCAAAATTTTTGTTACTTATATTTTACGATTTCACTATGTCGTACTGTCGTAGTGCCTTAACCCCGGTGGTCACGGGTTCCTTCTCTAATTATAGGATTTGTATAAATGTACAAAATTTACAGATTATTAAATCAAAGTTAAAAATAAATTTATTCAAATAAGTTTCAAAAGCGCCTTCAAATCGTTTTCTTATAAATTAAAATGTCAATATATTGTTAAAAGTAATTAAAGAATTAGTAATTCGGACTGTAGAAGAATCGGCAAGAAACTCTTAAGCTACTCTTTAAAAAAAACTGTGTTGTGTGTATAAATGTGTAATAATTCTTCATTATATAAGCTTATTAGCTTTAACGATTATTTTCTTTTTAATACAAACTTTAAAGTTATTCTCAGAAAACTGCAAATAGTTTGTGGGATTTTATTATATATGGGTATTCACACCCAGAAACGAGACGTTTACTTTGCGCAGTCGAAAACTCGGACTTAGATCTTTGTTATTTTATATCTTTAGTATCACTGGCAATAAGACTCTCCCTATTTATTTCCAAGTTATAATTCGGATACCTAACACTGGGAAATCCAAACAGAACGCACTTGGTTTTTGTGGTGTTCAAAACCAGGTTGTTTGTTTTTAAGCAATCTTGAATTGACGATAAAGAAATATTCACGTCATCACATTTTACTTTTTCCTATCTACTTTAAAAATAGGCGATGTATCGTCAGCAAATAACACTATATCACAAATATACTTAACGTAAAACGGCAGATTATTTATATATAGAAAAGGACATTGAATCGACCCCTATGCAACACCCATTTTGTAGCATAAATTCAGAAAACTGCGTGTCGTTTAATGATTGATTGTATTGTTCTTGTCTGATTGTATGTCTTTGTAGACATATATGGAACAGAATACAGAAAATTTGTTTTTTTCTGTATCGACAAAGAATACATACTTTAAAGAATATTTGGAATCCATTAATAAAAAGATAAACTTCTTGGAGACTTGATGCAAAGTTATTATAATCGTCACACATCAATCGTTTAAGCGCTGTATGCCGATAGACTGACCAATCAGTTTAATTTAATTCGGTTATATTTTTATTCAAATTATGATTTGGTGTTATTGTATATATATATGATGATACAAAGTCGAAATAAGTGATACGTTGACTTAATTGCTTATAAAATTTTTTGTACTTACGTTTATGAAATTGGGTTTGAAATGTATTGACATAAATGTATCTCGCTTTACGTGTCGTAATTATGAATTAAATATACTCTGTTCTTGTACTGACCTTAGGTTTATTAGAAAACAGTAAATGTGTTAAGAAACTAAGGATACATTTTTAAAGTGATAGTTTTTAAAAATTTAATTCTTTATCAATGAATTTTAATAGAAAGTTTGATAAAACACTGAAAAACTAACAATTAATGTGATATCACATCTTTGCAAACTACCGCTAAAACTATATCCAAACTCTCAATCTATGAAACTCAATATTCCCGTGTTTGGTAAAAACTTTTGCATCAGTCAAGATCATGATTCAATTACTGTGGAATCTGTAGTAATATGTCGGGGAAAAAGTCTTTTCGTATTTTTTGTAAAATTTTGCACTAAAATCTTTTTGGTTGTTTGTAACTGACTGGTTTTGGTACCATGAGATGGTAACATTTTAAAATTAAAATTAAAAAGTAAAAAACAGCTGACAGCAACTTTAATTTGTTTTTCTGTCTTCCAAAATGGGTGAATCTAACAAAGAAATTCGCTACATTTACAAGTTTCACTTTAAAATGCGACTCGCGAAAAAAATTTGTGCCATATATGAACCTAATGCAGTGTCAGTAAGAGTAACAAGCAATTGGTTTAAGCGTTTTCAGTCAGAAAATATCGATGTCAAAGATGCATTTCGTTCTGGCTACCCAATTATGGATAAACGTGGCAACATTTTTGAAAAAGTGGAGCTAGAACGACATATCAGAAGATGCAATATACTTGAATATCTTAGAATCAACCATAAAACAATTTTGACCGATTTGGAAAACCAATTTAAAAAAATCTCGTTATATGGGTGCCATATGAACTCACTATAATAAACCTAATGGAGCGAGTACTCATTTGCGATTCTCTCTTACGACTTACGACTTTAATGATATCGAATTATTTTTGAAAAGAGAGCAGTATTATTTAGCTGTGATCTTCTGTAAGGTCGAGGTACTTCCCCAGTCGGGCTGCTCCAGATTTTGCGCAAAATATTTCCTGCCCTACCTCAGTTAAAAAAAAAATGCAGACTGAAATTACATATCAATTATGAAGTCCAAATCGAAAGTAAAAATACACATACAGAGTTATAGTTTAGTATAGTTTTTATTCAACTAATAACCGTGAATTAAAAAAGTCATTATTTTATTGCAATAAGCTTTATTATTTAAATATAAGCATCATCGAACCAAATGGCAACAATTCTAATATCGTTCGTTTTCTTAGACAGCATTTTTCTCTTCTTACATAAACGGCGAGGTAATATACTTTTTATTGGCCCGTTTTTCTTTTGAAATAAAATGGAATTGTTGTTATATGAAAACGTATTTTCACAACAAGCTGCTAGCTGACGATAATAGCTTTTGCGTAATTTAAATACAATAAACTGAGGAGTATCCTCAGGTAGATGTCAGGTGACAGGGTTTAATGGTTTGTATTCTATGTATCTGTTTTTACAAGACTAAAATTTAAGAAAAGTATGTTCTTTTTAATGGATATCGCGAAGATATAAACTAGTAGAGTTAATAAAATGCTAAACTGAAGGGTCACAGGAGCAAATAACACCGAAAAACTAAAACAATAATCAGACTAGATTGAACAAAAATATCAGCGAAACACTTTTACTTTGGAATAAGGATGAGACAAAGAGCAATTTACCATTCCAATTTTCAATCCAGTCGATATAACGAAGAAAATTTCGGAATGTTAAAAGTCTTTCGTTTTTCGTGGTTTTCCTATTTTCCTTTAGCATACCCGAATTGATAGATCACAACTGGCAGAATAGTGTTACGCAAAAAAAGAATAAAATCCCAGTGAGCGGTGCAGGGATTCGTTTCGTAGGTACGTTTCGCTTTACGCTGTGGTTGTGAGCAAATGACAGATCTATGAATCGTGCGGCTGAACACACGAAGACTTTTCAATAGAGCTCTTTGTTTTCGAAAGAAACAAAATTTGAGATTTATGAAAAAAAGCTAGCGTGAAATTGAAGTGTCTTTAGTTTTATATCAAAAAGTTATTGTCACTTCAATAAACTACAAATATCACAATAAAACTGTTTCGGTGAAAGTTCTATGTATCCTAAAGGCACACTAAGTATATGAGATTTTCAATGTATTATTGAAAAATATGTACAACGTATTGTTGTTTTGACATATTCTAATAGAAAATGTTAAAAAGTACATTTTGTAATTGAATTATTTTTCCGAATTGTTCTTATTGGTACTTAATTTTATTGAGACATCTGTAACCACTTAAAATACTACCATACAGTACTTTACACGATCCAATGGTGAAATATATAGGCAGATAATTTAGTGTGACCTTAAAAATTAAAACCCTCTAAACTACACAAATTAAAATAAAACAATAAAATATATAGTACTAAAGATTTCTAAAACATTTTATCGTTATATGCTATACATGCACGTTATTGCGGTGAAGAAAAAAGTTGTGAGAACATCACCGTGAGTCGAAATAAATTACAATAAATGCGCAGTGTACAGCCATCAATCAATTCGAACACAAATGGGCGCCTTTTTCCAGTTATTTATCTTTATGCATCATAAAAACCGTAGTAGGTACTGTGTCACACTTTGTAAGCATGTATGCATTTATTCCACATGTAGTTTTGTACAGCATTTTGCAAGTTAGAAAAAAACAATTGAATACTTAGCTTATATTATATACTTTTATAGTTCTTGTTCTGGTTTTGCAATTTACGCAAAATAAATAATTATTCTCAATCGTGTTTTGGTTTTAGGAAGTGTGAGAATGTCTTATGTTATTGTTTTTTTTAACAACCTGTCAATCTAAAAGAAAGGAATTATTTATCAAACAGGTTTAAAGAAACAGAACTGAATCAGACATCATGTAACAGAATTAGAATTAAGTAGGTAAACATTTAATTTTATCCCCTCTCCCAAGTGAACCGCACTAATTTCGATATCGAGAAAATTTCAAGCTTACAATATAAAGTCAAATCGTACCTGGTTTAATTTATTCAGTAGTTTTGGTTTGTAGTGCGTCAAGTTACACATAGATAAGTGACTGCTTTTTGCTGTGTGGTTACGGCAGTAAATAATATACCCACCCCCTCTCTTCACGTGGGTGTCATAAGAGGTGACTAAGGGATAACACAGTTACACTACCACCTTGAAACTTAAAATTCCTACCGTTGGTGGGATAACCATCCAACTTCTGGCTTTCAAATACACAGGCCGAAGACGGGCAGCAGCGTCTTTGGTGCGACAAAGCCAGCCTTGCGGTCACCAACCTGCCCAACGTGGTGACTATCGGCAAAACACATGAGTTCACGCCATAATGTCTGGCGCGAAGTTGTGGAGGCCTATGTCCAGCTGTGGACTGCGGTAAGCTGAAGTGACTAGTGACAGATAAATAAAAATGATAAAGTATCAATTACAGTTTGCCAAATGAAAAATTAAAATTAAAATATCTTTATTGTACATAATTATAGTTAGAATTACTATTTGTTTATTATAAGTACCTATATTTTTTTTCTTCTTTTTTTTGGGACTTATATATCATTTACAAAAACGAATCTAGTTGATATATAAATATTCTTATATATCTTATGTTATAGTTCAATTAAATCGACAACGTATGTAAAATGAATTACAGAAAAACCCGCAAATATTGAGAAAATAATTAACAACTTATAGCCTTTAGTTTATTATTTTTAATAGAAATATTTTACGTGGTACATTTTTGTAGCAGAATAAAATAAGTTCTGTTATAAATTAAATTAAAGAGAAAAAAGTAAAAAAGTAATTAAACTGTAATATATTTATAGTTTAAATACCTGTTACATGTCTGCCTCAATTATTTTTAAATACTTTTTAATTTTATTAGTTTTTTTTTTTAAGAATTATTTTGTTATTTTCTACATATTAATTTATTGTTTTCAGTAAAAACTTAGAAAGAAGTTTTTCATTTTTAGTACCTACGTGTCGCCATAACCAAATGTGAAAATGAAAATCCAGCCAAGTCGTAAAATTCACATGGTATATAGCAGAAAAATATGAGCTTAGGGCGTGATAAAATAATAGGTATCGCGAACGAGCGACTTGAAGAATGGCTAACAAATGTTTTTGACAATCTCTATATTAATAAAAAAAATGTTAAATTTAAAAGACAAGATGTGTTTGATTGTGTGTACACACATGTTTTAATAAAATAAATCACAGTAGATACAAAAGAGTTATTATTTAAAATAAAATCGATTAGACAAAAAGAAAATTGAAATTTATTAGATACCTACACATCTCCGATGGATGAAAATGATGATGGAATGGATGAAGGTCTAATTTTGATTTTTAAGAAAATAATAAAAGTCAGAGCATCAAGGGGTCACATGAGATCGATTGTTTTCATATTTTTAATTTAAAGCCTTTATTTAACTTGTATGTATGTTTGTTAGGGTGGAATCTTGCTACTCAAGTTTGAAGCATATATCTCCAAACTGTTAAGCTGAAATTTTATATAATATATACACGTTTGGATTGGATGACAATGCATAGTTAGTTATGTGGTATTGTGTGTTGGACTTTGGGGGTGGAAGGAAGGAACAAGGTGTTAAGTCTTCATCCACCACCGCAAAGGGAGGATCCTCCAACCAGACAGGTGTTGTGTCTGGTAGGGCTACTGCCCCGACGGTTGTTGTCGGGTTCTTGTATATATAGTTCATTCGCTTTGAAAACTTCGATAGCGTGATCTAGAATCGTCAGTTCGTTTGTGGCTCGATAGATGTCGCCACATCACTCCCCTCCGAGACCGGAGGTCGATAGCAGTTTTTGAGTCGTCCATACACATCTTGTGATGCTTGCCGGGCCAGTGGAATGTTCCAGTGAGTCGGAACCAGATGCCGCATAGTTCACAGTAAGTCGGAACTGTCTGCGGTGATGCCCCAGTGAGTCGGAGTGGTGCAGTGCTGCGTAGTGGCTGGCTGCTGCGTCGACCAGGAGAGAGGTGCGTCTCTGCTTGCTGGTCTCTGCTCTCTGCTCTCTGCTGACCGGTCGAAGTGCAGTGTGCTGTGCCAAGGTCGCTGAGAAGGCTGTGGGTGATGACCAGGTATGCGCGTCCGCTGCATGCTGGTGGTCAGGATACCCGTTGTAGCCGTGGATGCTGGCTGGCTGTAGGACTCGCTGCTCGAAAGCTTGAGAAAGTGATGATGACGTCACGATGACGTAGATTGACGAAGGCTGCGCTGATGTTCATGCTCGGGGTCACCAGTTTGGGAAGATGTTCGTCCACCACCGCAAAGGGAGGATCCTCCAACCAGACAGGTGTTGTGTCTGGTAGGGCTACTGCCCCGACGGTTGTTGTCGGGTTCTTGTATATATAGTTCATTCGCTTTGAAAACTTCGATAGCGTGATCTAGAATCGTCAGTTCGTTTGTGGCTCGATAGATGTCGCCACAGGACTAGTTATTTTTAATGCATTTTAATTTTAAAATTTTCAAACTAAGTAAATAAGAGTACTTAAACCTCGCGACAAGCTAGCTACGCTAATGTTGATAGTAAAAGTTTTTAAGGAAAAGCTTCTTTTTTATAAAAGCTTGTTTTAAAAAATACTCTTAAATTATTGTAGTAATAGTTTTAGTAATGTTATAACTATACAGGGTGTCCCGCGATAAAGTGCAACCCCGAAAGAGGGTGAAACTAGACCATAAATTATCGACAAAAAACAGAAAAAAAATAAAAAAAAATATTTTTTTTATTGATGAATTAAGATTTTTATATAGCTTACGTAGCCTCTTTGTACAAAAAATGATGATTTTTGTACATGTTTTTTGGGATACAGGCGTAAATTTTTTTTTATTTGAATGGCAATATGGTAAGAAATAATAATAAATCATAAAATTTCCTGGTATTGGGGGCATAATTCTGAGAAAATTAGAGATCATTGAAAAAAACAGTAATAAAAAATGGATTTTTTTTCACAAGAAGCATAGTTAAAGACATAATGCCACTTTTATGGGAGCTAATTGTTATTTTATCCTTACCGCCAAGAACGTGGCGTAATATTTTATTTTATTTTAAAGTAATCGACCCACTACTTTGAAAGAAATCATCATTTTTTGTACATAGAGTCTACGTAAGATATAAAAATCTTAATTCGTCCATAAGAAATAAAATATTAAAAAAAAAAGTTTTTTTCTATGTTTTTGTCGATAATTTATGGTCTAGTTTCACCCCCTTTCGGGGTTGCACTTTATCGCGGGACACTGTATATACTATTCAGTTTGATTATAAATGAAAAAAAATCACTAAAATTCCTTTTTTTAATTATAAGCGTTATATGATTGTTACATACTAAATAAATACAAAACACAATAAAATTATATACCGTTTTTATTCAGTTACCAAATTATCATAACATTTAGGGCGCCTTCAAATTAGCCGCGCGGCGGCAGCGCGTCTGCAGCGCTGCTGACGCGCGACGTTATAAATGTATGTAAATAACAACGCGCGACAGCAGCGCGACAAATTTGAAGGCGCCCTTACACATTAAGATAATAGAGCGAGATTAGGTTTTCATAAAAGAACTAATAGTTTTGACCTTGAATGTTGTTTCTGAGCTCAGAGTAAATGATACTAAAATTCAGAAAGTGTTCCATAATAGGCACGTCACGGGCTTTCTTATATCTATTCTTATAATTCTAAGAACATGTTATGTACCCTAACAGAAATGCAAAATTTATTTAGATATTATTTATACTAATATTATAAAGCTGGAGAGTTTGTTTGTTTGCATGAACGCGCTAATCTCAGCAAGTACTGGTCCGATTTGAAAAATTCTTTCAGTGTTAGATAGCCCATTTATCGAGGAAGGATATATGTATCATCACGCTTTGACCAATAGGAGCGGAACAATAATGAACAAAGTTTCAAAATCGTTTTTTTCCTTTTGAGAGCTTCCGCTTCGGACGAAGTCGCGGGCAGAAGCTTGTTTAAGATAACTTTAGAACATTTATAGATAAAACAATTTCATACATATTTATGATCCAAAATTTAATAGCTTATTATTTACAGAGTGGCATAAATCATACTCACTTGAAACGATAGTAAAAAGTCTGGTAGTAGCATAATTATCTCTGTAAAATAATAAGTGTTGGCAACGCGTTTACCAATGCTCCTGGTGTTGCAGTTCGTACGTTCGTTCGTCGTCGCGTTCGTGCTAGTCCATAGAATACGATCCTCACTTACCATCAAGTGGTTTGCCACCTTTACAGTATACTAGCATCCCGCCCCAGCTTCGCACGCGTGTTTAACAAAAACTTTAAAAAAAAATTATCTAATTTTTATTTAAATATAATATAATATAGCTCATGTGAATTTTTCAAATCGGTAGGCACAGTAGTTTTGTTGCTTATTCAATGCAAACAAACAATTAAATCTTTCCTCTTTATAATATTAGGTATAGATACCTATAAGAAAATCCACCTTAGTAAAAAAGACATGGTTGTATTACGAATGCCTTTCAAATATCTTTAATTCACGATCACGATCACGATTCAGCCTGTAATACCCACTGTTGCCCACTGTTGGGCATAGGCCTCTTCCCCATGTAGGAGAAGGATCGGAGCTTAATCCACCACACTGCTCCAATGCGGGTTGGCGGATATATTCCCTACTATGAGTAACGATCGCTATCAGGTGTACATGATAACAACCGGGACCGACGGCTTAACGTGCTCTCCGAGGCACGCTGGGGAGACCCACAAGTACTGCACAAACACCCAGACCACGGCAAACATCTGTATGGCCAATACAAATGTTGTCGTGTGCGGGGATCGAACCCGCAACTGCCCGCGCAACAGCCAATCGCAATCCAGTGCTGTGACCGCTGCGCAAACGCGGCGTCTTCTTTATCGCGGCTTAGGCGTGGTATCTTTAATTGTTTAAGATAAATCAACCACCAAACCTCAGTTAAACAGCAAAATGGCTTAAGCTCTAATAATTCTACCATATGAAGTAGAATTCCTTAACCAATAGTAGGAGATAAATAGTATGTTTCAATTTAATTCAGTTTCAAAACAAATTCCCCGCGGATGAAGCTGATGCATCTTATCAGAACTTAGTAACGTTATTCTTTGTATGAGTGAATAAATAATACAAAAACAATATATTATGTATATTATGTAGCGTAGTAATTAATGTATTTGTAAAAGCTCTATAAAATATCATAATGCTGAATACAGGCAGTTTTGTTTGCAAATACATACTGCACCGTCAATTCATTATTTACCTATATTTCGAAAACAATTTGACCTTTTTATATCGAGTATTGCAATAATAGAATTACTGTTAGCAATAAATGAGCTACAAAATAACGCCCAATATTTTATGAACGGTACAATGCACATGAATTGAAATACCGCGTTTGCTTTGAGAATGTCGAGATAAAGACATCAATCACTTACCTGAGAACATTCAATTCCCCATCTACTACAACGGAAAAAGAAATAAAATTCTTTAATAAATTGCATAATCTGCGTCAGCGGTATTTACATATTATATAGGAATGTGTTTACATTTACGGGTGTTTTTGGTGGGGCGTGAAACGTAATCATTAATAAGGTGAAAAATTTCGAACTCCCTTTCAACTGGTGAATTTTTGCGTAAAGTTGCACTCGTTCAGTTTATTTCACACGTCATTAATATCGAGATTGATTTCGATGCAGTCCCTAACGATACATGAAATATTCTCACTCATTAAATCACGCGCCACGGGAATGGAGAGTTCACGAGGGCTCTCGTGCAATCACGACCCAATAAATATATGATGCTCAATATTTAATAATTAATACAACTTTCAGGCTTAAACAAAACGCATCCACATAAACATCCGGTTATGCTTTATAGTTCACCAGAGTTGGTTAGCCAACGGATCACGACATATTGCGCTATTAATATAAAAAAGGACGGAATTAAATTGCAATAATATAACCTAATTTACGTTATAGGATTGGTACTTTTGTCGAGAACTTTTACAAGAGTCTCAGACATGAAATTTACAATTCAATAGAAACTGCACAAGGCTTTGCATGCCAATACGTCCATTTGGGGCACACACGATCGACTTTCCAATTGAAAGATGAATGAAATCATTCAAATAGGATATTCGATTCAATTTGGTCAAAAACTATTTGTTTATGTAATGAGAATTTTTAAAACACTTTTAAAATTCTTATTGCAGTTATTATCAATAAAATTAAGATATACAAATAGGGAATTTTAGTAAATAATAATGTTGAAAAAAAATGTTATTCTTTAATATCTCTCTCTATTCCTTAATATCTTAGAATTACCTTTTTATATTTGTTCAGCTATAATGTACCTACTTATTGCATTAAAAATCGAATTTTATTAGGAATATTTGCAACCTTTTTATAAATTCTTACTAAGTACCTACAATATTGAAATTTGAAACAGATCTACTGTTACTACTTTGCTAACTTTTATACGCGTTTTATAGATAATTACGATTTTCAGATTTCAATATAAGTATAATGTTCATTAAAAGAGGTTGATACTGTTATGAATTTTGTTATTTGTATACAAAAACTAGCTCAAATGTGAGGATAGCGATAAAACGCAAATGCCATATGGCCATTATTCAATCGAAATTATGTGTCTCGATCGTAGGTTCGAACTGAAGCATAGCTATAGCTGGCTCCGCAAAAGTTGGCACGGCTGGCATACCAGACCACTGCCAATTTCCATTAACCATCATCCAAAACGAAAAAATGCATAGACGATCACTTTTTCATTCAATTAAAATTGGCTTCCAACCAAAACGGTTACACATTTTGAGGGATAAGCATGACTGAATTTTAGAATACGTTTAATTGTGTTTCACGAGTGAAGAACGCGGCAGGTGGATTTTATTTTACGATTTCGCGACCGTGAAATATCGTTACGGTTCATATTTTCGATCATTGATTACTACCGAATTGTTGCCGGGAACATTGAAAATCCATAAGCTTTCAATATTGCGAAGTTAACTGGGGTTTTGTTCCCAGTGGTTGCTCCATCTGAATATCAAAAATGTGAAAGCAGTCGTCAGTAATCGGGACACGTATATTGGGACCCTATCACTTCGCTCTTTACTTACTTACTGGGCGCCATCTGTACATTCTTCGCAATTCACTAACAAATTTTATTATGTAACAATAGTCTTGGTTTTTTTGCACGCTTAAATAAGATTTCTTGAATAAAAAATATATACTGAAGTACAGATATAGGATTAAAACCAAAATCTAAGTATTTTTGTCTTTGAATTTAGTTTATTATTATGTATTAGAATATTTCATTCTTGTAACAAGACAAAAGTGTCGTTATTGTAAAAGTTAGATGTGGTACTCAGGAAGATGGGCATGTTGGAGGGCGTTTTAATGGCCTCTCGACCGGATCTCGCTGGGTGCTCCACGTCACTTCGTTGATCTGATTGTACAGGCTGTTATGTGCACAATGAATAATCTAATGCAAACTGTAAATCTTACGTTTTTTCATAAATATAAGAATATGAACAGAAATACATCATAGATACTCTAAGCTTGTGTTGGTGCTTATTGCTCATTTCTGAGCTGTAATTGTCATTATTTTTAAAAATGTTAAGCTTGAAATTATTGTTTTCATGACAAAAAATGAAAAGAATTTAGCAATCTTATTCTAGTTTGCTTATATCTTATTAGTTTCTTTAAGGTTATCAGTTCACTTAAAATATATGAGTATATTTACGTACTGCTAGTATCACTAGCAGTACTTTGTCCGCATTGAAGCTATTTTATTGACATTGAGCCTTTATTCATCTGTACAGTCACATAAAGTTACGTCAGAAATCAATATGCTTAGAAACTATGAAATTTCGTAAGCCACAAATACTAATTATAAAATCTTTTCATAGCATTTTATTTATAAACATCTACTAAAAATTAAAATTTAAACAGTCTTTTGTCTTGTCAAATCAACGAATCTCTCATTGCACATGGACATTATCGTCAGATCAGCTCAACTGCACCGTAGAATTGCACTGACAAGGAATTTAATGTTACACAAAGTACCAATTGATTTACAAGTATTCATTATTCTAATTTAAAAAAAGAAAATAAAAAATGTATTAATCGAAATGTAGGTGATAGTGTGAAACCAGAATTATTCAGTGTTATTATCACAGTAACCTAATTATCAAAACCGTGGACAATTAATTTGGATTAAATAAGCTGTATAGCATTCGGTTATAGCTAGCTGTTGTAGCTGTTGCCTAGCTTAGTAATTATGTCGGGCCTGCGTTAACCGCTCGCTCGTAAACAATATCGAGACCTATCGAACAGTGTTGTTATATTAATTTAGCTAGCACTAATATCGTAAACACACTAAAATACATAACTATATTAAATTTTATATATTGTTCACAAAGGGCTTACCGGTGTAATGTCGTTTAATGAAAACACATTAATATTTGCGATAGTGCAGTCGAGTCCTTGTCTGTATATATGTACAAATGTATATAAACCAGCTGCTGCTGCGTGGCTACGGCATAGAATTTAGCCTCCCCCTCTCTTCCCGTGGGTGTCGTAAGAGGCGACTAAGGGATAACATAGTTTCACTACCACCTTGGAACTTAAAAAGCCGACCGATGGCGGGATAACCATCCAACTGCTGGCTTTGAAGTACACAGGCCGAAGACGGGCAGCAGCGTCATCGGTGCGACAAAGCCAGCACTGCGGTCACCAACCCGCCTACCCAGCGTGGTGACTATGGGTAAAACACATGAGTTCACGCCATTATTGGCGCGAACTTGTGGAGGCCTATGTCCAGCAGTGGACTGCGATAGGCTGAAATGATGATGAATGATGATATAAACCAGGTAAATGTACGCGATATAGTATATTTCATATTCCTGCATTTGAAGGTTTGAGGTTATATTACTACCTATATAAGAACGATATGTTAGCGTTATAATGGTTTCCCTTTAAATAAACATAGAAGGTTAATTAGAAATACAATAGTTTATTTAAACATTATACATATTTACAAGTCACAACTTAAGAAATAAATATTTACAGATTGTTTTGATACAAATTTATGTCCGCGTGGAATTGTGCCAAGAATGCTGGCAGCATTTCCCCGTTGAATCGCTATGCCGATTCTCTGGGCAAAAAATGCACCAGCTCTCTTGTCACCAGTGGACGCAATAAGACGAGGAGTTATCTCATTTAAGAATTTTTTAGCGCTGCTACTCCAAGGTCCAAGTGTTTCAACTGCAAACGGCACAAAGATGTAATTTGGAATTAGTGACGGATATTTGTGCCGTTTAGTCGTGACGGAGAGAGACATGAGACGGAGCAAGTGTGTCAACGCAGGTTGCGTCCCACAAAAGCGCCCGCCCCCTTTCCCAGGGAACCAACGTCAATCCATCAGGTCTCTTGCCATCATCGCGACTAATTCCAGTAGGCTCGATAAGAGCAGGAACGTCGATGGTGGCAAGAGCTCTTTTTATGGTATATGTATCAATTAGAATAATGTTTTCAGATCGGAGTTTCAAATTAACTCCAAATCTAATCATAAGATCATTGAGAACTTAGCCAATCTTATTTGGCTTGTTTTATTGTTTTCATATATGGAAAGTGATTTATAATTTTCAAATACGACTAACCAATTTGCAAAGTTTGTAATGATCCTGGTCATCAGAATTCTAGGGTTATGGGAACGAGTTCCGCTCCAAGTTCAGGTGTAATATATGTTTATCATTTAGAAAAAAAATATACATTAAAATTTATCTACTTCGACCACTTTTTACCTAACACACAAGCAATAGTTGCCTAGCTTTAAAACCGACGACCGTGTGTGTGTTAAGCATATATATATCTTGTTAAAATTCCGACATATTATGTAAGTATCTATGGAAAATTTATTGGCAAATAAGTCACATTGCGTTTTGAAAGGCGGAGACCGTGTTTCGTGATTGCAGTGCACAAAACTCAAAACTCAGCTCGTTTATTAGAAAGTTTTTTACAATGATAATAAGTTCGTTTGTTACCTAGCAACTTGTTCTGATACAATAGCCATA
Source organism: Melitaea athalia (assembly GCA_905220545.2). Lineage (NCBI taxonomy): Eukaryota > Metazoa > Arthropoda > Insecta > Lepidoptera > Nymphalidae > Melitaea > Melitaea athalia. The sequence continues at coordinate 12,008,954 of HG992185.1, read as the reverse complement.
TTTATTATAAACTGCAACAAAATTTTGAACGATAACGATCAATTGTTGCAAACTTATAATGAAACGAATAAGTTTAGGTTTCCACTGCAATTATCTTATGTTAAATTAATCTTCCAAGTAAGTAAAAAGTAGAAAAATCGTATTTTATTTCCATAAATACTTTTAACAACTTTTATAGAACAATATTTATTTTTACAACAATATTTTCGAGGGGTAACATCTAGTTGTAGCATTTCATACATACTCGTAGAAGCAGGATAAATGTTACGCAAATGATATTACTGAGAATTCTTTTTAACATAAAACTAAGTTAGACTACTTAGTATCAATGAGTATTTTTTAAACTCATTTGTGTTGTAATATCCGATTGCGTAAGTTAATTAGTACAGTCACCATTGCAGTTTCCGGATTCTGTTTAAAAATATGTTAACAAACTTTAGGCCGAATAATTTAAATAATTTAGAATGACGACGAATAAACATAATTAAAAATATGTTGTAAATCTTTTTTTGGTTCCTAGTGTGTTTTGTCGTAATCAAATCATTGTCTATTGTCAAAGATTACAATAAGATTATTAACTGAAATTATGCAAAACTAATAAAAACAACCCAACCAGTTAGGTAATTTGCTGAACAATATGAATTATTGTCAAGCAAATTTACTAAAAAAATATTACCACTTATTAGCATTAGTAGTAATAGTAGTAGGAGTAGTACCTACTTATTCGCATTACAAAGAATTCAAATTAAATTTGTATTTAAAAGAACGTATAATGGTGATGGGAATTTATATATAAAATATTATCACTAAAATAACGGATATATTCCTTTAACCAAATTATCATTTGAAATAAATTTAGCAAATACACATGAAATATTTTGCTATATCTTCTATAGAGCTCATGTTTAGTTTAAATTATATTCAGCTCATTAAACATTGTAGCTAAATTTGATGCATTGCTATTCTTTAAAGTGAATGGAATCGAACACGTTGTGTACGAATGAAATTGTGCATGGTTTTACGCGTAATTAGAACATAGCTGCGATTCAATCGAACAGCCTTACTATCTATACAAAAGTAGCGTTCCAATGTAAATTGCCCAGTCAATGGGCACAGCAATGGGTGCTCGTATCTCAATGGCCCATAAACAACACGACCGTGAATACAAATCGCATATTAAAGCGTTCAATGTATAGACAGGCAACGCAATATTATCACTATTATCAGCTTAGGCATGAGTGATTATTGCCATCCGATCATATGCGACGTTTGTGTGTCTTGGCTCTGCCCGACGTTCCATAAAGATTTTATCACTCGTCACGGTAACAAATGTTTGCAATTATGTACTTAACCGCTGTGTTTTATCTGAGTAGATTGCTTTCTGTGTAAGCTGACTAGAAGCAAAATAAATCTATAACATGTGAAATAATTTACGAAATTAAATTAAATATATAATTTTGGTTAAATTAATTAATATTATAAACGCCAATAAACTTCTTAGTATGCCACATTTATATCTTAAGAAAAAAGTTGTTAAATTTTAACTCTGTTACTGGGTCTTTGTGTTATTTTCGACTAAATGGTGGTAGCCGTTTCATAATTATTATAATCTAGTGGTACGTAAAGCAGGCACAGGTCGCACATCATATTACGTTGGAGAGAAAACAGATGGCGGGATTTCATTACAATATCTCAACGGTGCGGAAGGCGAATCGCAGCCGGCACTTGTAATGTTCCTAGATTATACAAGACGTATGGATTTGATAATGTGGACTCAACTGGATACCTATATACATACATATATTATAGTAAAATCTTGCAAGAGTGTTCTGTATCTTGTTATAATTTTACGTTACGATACAGATAAATAACTATATAATTATTTTACAAACACGAAGTAAATAATCTACTTTGTGCTTGTAAATAATATTTAGTAATTATACAGTCGATATTTCAGTAGGTAAATAATATAGGAACAAAAAAATAGTGAAACTACTATTAAAGCTACTACTAAATTGTTTTAATAACGAAAAAAAAAGTCTAAAACAAAGATGTGTGTGCAATATCCTAGTGCATGATATTATTATTTTTTTATTAGGTCAGGGGGAAATTTTCTTCATATTATATATAAAAATTTAAGGTACGATTATACAAACTTTACAATAATTATTATATATATCTACCATTTTGTTCGATAATTTGCCGCCATCTCGCAGGTAGTGGCAGAATTCCGTTGCTGTAGAAATTTTGGGAGTTCTCATTAAAAACCGCGAGAAGGAGTTTTGACAGTCGTCACTTAATATTAACTTTACACTAGGTACCTAAAGTATTCTGAAGAGACTGAAAAGCTCATAATGAATGATGCGCTTCCAATCCACCATACACTCATACCTTATTGCGTGTCAACCTGGGTTTCTCGATAGTCTGTGCAGCTTGCGGTCGAGCTGCACAGACCTTTGACTACCATCTCTTTCGTACATTCTTATCTTAGGTGATCCACTTTTTGTTTTCAGTGCCAGAACCATTTATGAAGAGACTGATTCTCTTCAAAAATGTTTCAATATCATTAATCATAAGAGAGAATCGCAAATGAGTACACGGTCCATTAGGTTTCTTTCAGTGAGTTCATGTGGCACGCGTATATCGAACTTTTTTGTAGAGCAAGCCTTTTTTAAATAGGTAGAAACTGTGTTATGGTCCATTCTCAAATATTCAGCTATATCGTAACTACTCAAATGTAGATCTAGTACCACTTTTTCAAAAATGTTGTCACGTTTATCCGTAACTGAGCGACCAGAGAAAAGAAAAGCATTTTGACTTCAACATTTTCTGACTAAAATCGATTAAACCAATTTCGTGCTACTCTTAGAGCCTATGCAAACCACGTTTTTTAAACGCGCCGTCGACGCGCGTTTGTAGCGATACAAACGCGATACACACGCGAGTTAGACGCAGCCTGTAGACCTTTGCACACCTGTATAATAAAAGCGCGCCGTCGACGCGCGTTTTTAAAACGCGCCGTTAACGCGCGTATGTGCCGAATGTACTGATACAGACGCGATGCAAACGCGCGTGTCACGCGATGCAAACGCGATACAAACGCGATGCAAACGCGCGTGTGTATCGATACAAACGCCAACAAACTGCTCTGTAGGATAAAAACGCGCCGTCGACGCGCGCTTTTAAAACGCGCGTCGACGGCGCGTTTAAAAAACGTAGTTTGCATAGGCCCTTACTGTCACTGCTATACTCGTACATCCATAAACGTCACAATTTTTTTTCACGGCTCAAGTCGCATTTTTCCCTTTCTTAAAGTAAATCTTTGATATGTAGGTACCGATATTTTTCATTGGATTCACTCATTTTGGCGAACAGAAAAACAAATGAAAAGTGGCGGAAAAAAATATTTTCACTTATTAATTTTATTTCTAAAATGTCACCACCCTTTCATGGTATCAAAACCAGGCAGTTACAAACAATACAAACATAAAGATATCCAACCTACATCGGCAATCTTACGTAGATCGTCAGTCCAGCGGCCATCGGTCCTACGACACAGGTGACCAATCCACTGCCACTTGAACTTGCTAATTCTGTGGGCTATGTCGGTTACTTTCATTCTCTCGCGGATAGTCTAATTTCAAATCCTATAAAAAAATTACCACAATATTTCATATTGCAATAATTCAGAGTGAATCGCCTACGATTCAGCCTGTAGCATCCCACTGCTGGGCATAGCCACCTCGCTGCTTCATTGCGGGCTTTTTAGATTGCCTGTAAGGTAAAAAAAAATAAGTAAAGAAAAACTTTCAAGTATTTTTTAATCGACTATACTATAGAAGAACCCTAAAAGTAAAAATATAAAAATAAACAAAAGAAGTGCAGAAACTTGAGATTATAGAGCAATGGGAATTTGCAGGCTTGAAAATGCTTTTATCTTTACTTTGTAGGTCATGTTACTTAAGGTTTTTGTATTACTGCAATTTCACCTTCAAAAATAAAATTACCGTACGTACCTTATAATTAAAAAAATTATAGTCATTTACTAGTGAAAAAAAAATCGAGCAAGACCTCCCAATACTCTTTAAAACTGAATAAGGACAAGGCTTTACGTTTCAAACACTTTGAGTAAATTGAAACTGAAAAATTTGATTCAAGCGTTAAAATTACGCACACCCAGTACAACAAAGGCGTAGGTTGAAAGCATCAAATTAACAGAAAAACAAAATAAAAAATGTATTTTCAAATATAATTTCCATTACTTATGCATTGTATCTTTAATTCTGTTCCACGTTTTGGTGTGCAATTAGGTATATTATTATTATTATTACTTGAGTATGAATCTCCTTTTTCGGGTACCATTTTTTTTTCTTGTTTCGAAAAATGCTCATACTGTAAGATGTGACCTTATTTGTGTTGTTAATGAAATAGAGATCTACGCGTGGGATACTTGATAAATTGTTGTCGAAACATACAACATATTCTAAACACGACTTTTGAACTTTGAAAAGACTATTAACGTTAAATCACATTTAAAATTTGATACGTATTCTAATTTGTATCCGGAAAATTTTGGTGTATAAGTCGCTACTCTTCCTACGCGTTGTCGCAAATGACCTTTAGGGCTTTATAAAAATTGTGGAAGTCAAATAATATATTATAGTTGATTGTTGGTATCAATGTATTATAATTATGTATTCGCCACTTTATGATGAAATATATTTAAAAAAATCAGTTGTCTGTCTGTTTGTTCCGGCTAATCTCTGAAACGGCTGAACCGATTTTGACGGTACTTTCACTGGCAGATAGTTGATGTAACAAGGAGCAACTTAGGCTACTTTTATATTAGATTTTTTTTATAACTGCGAACTGAACAATAACTTTTTGTTAAATTCCACGCGGGCGCAGTCGCGGACACAGCAGCTAGTTCGAATATATGTTTAAGCGCGCACTAGTGACTTTTGTCACCGTGACTGTTACGTCACTGTCACTGTCATATATACCCAGGATAGTAGCAAGGATAAGTATTAAAAAAATAAAAAAATTAAGGAATCGACTGTTAGGCGGTACGAAGTTCGCCGGGTCAGCTAATTATAAAATAAGAGAAAATAAGTTTGTCAACATAGGTTAGGACCACACTGCGAGCCTAACGCGGTGGCGGCGGCGGGCGCGAAATATCGAACATATGAAACGCGTCTTTGCGTCCACACTGCAGTGGCTAAAGCGGAAGCGACTGAGCGATACAACGAGCGTAGTTTTCAAACATTCCTATCCGCGCGTTCTGTCCACACTACGGGCCTAGTCGGCAAGCGATCTAATGCGCGGGTGGCAGGGGTATCAAACCATTTCGGTCTTGTCGCTATATATGTATTCGCATTCTGTAGTTTATACCTTTTTTATGTGGGAAATTAAAATTAGAATTAAAATTCTGTCCCTAAATTGAGACAATTCATTCAACATTACGTCCGGACTCTTTGTATCTATACTTCGTTCGTATAAAAGAAAAGACGAGTATAAGTTGTAATATTATTGCTTTTGGTAAAATGGCAGTATACACTATACGACTTTTGTAGGGTATAATCTCAATTCTTCATATAAATTAAAAAATTCACCACCTATTTCTGTTTTTATTTATTTCGTGCACAACATCTCTAATAATGTTCAACACCTCCCATCTCAAGATTGGACTGTCTAGTAAAAATAATAAATCCTCGTCCATAGTTTGCAACCCCTGATATACGTCAAATCGCTACATGAGCACGCGCGTCACTGTGGCCACCATACGCCTCCGCCGCCGCAACCGCCTCCGCGCTCGCCACCGCGCATGCAGTGTGGACGCACGCATACGCTTGCGTTATATAGGTTGCCTTTGTTGTTCTAGGTGTGCGACAGTTTCTAAAAAATCTGGAAAAGAGAACCATATTATTTTACAATAGTTTACAGATCAAAATAATTGCTTTTTGTAATTAACTAGACCTTTCTGGACAACGTTGAGACTACTCCATAATTAGATGGCTGTCTACTGTTATTAACATTCTGCTCTTTATAGAATTTTTACATATATTTTTATCAATTTAATTATACAAATACAAGGTAATTATATATCTGTACTAATATATAAAGCTGAAGAGTTTGTTTTTTTGGTTGTTTGTTTGTTTGTTTGAACGCGGTAATCTCTGGAACTACTGGGCCGATTTGAAAAATTCTTTCAGTGTTAGATAGCCCATTTATCGAGGAAGGCTATAGCCTTATGGCGTGATGACACATAGCCTATAGGCTATGTGTCAGCCTATAGGCTATGTGTCATCACGCTAAGACCAATAGGAGCGGAGTCCACGCCGACAAAGTCGCGCGCAGAAGCTAGTTTAAATTATATAATTAAATTTTGCCGTAAATTAAAATTAAAACAGATATAAACTAAAATTAAACGCCCGTGTTTACTATTGATCGTGTAGCCATATAATAAAAACTGAATAATGGCAACCTTTAATAAAGTAATGTACGCATGTATCACTATAAAAGCCAATATCGAAGAATCAATTGCGTAATTTATCTCACAGCCTGTGCTATACGTAACATCATTCGGGTGATCTATCTTGCAGCTTGTGTTCCACGTATTACCTATTTTAATCGCGTAGTGACGACTAACCACACAATTTACTCCACAAAGCTGCTTAAATTGAAACTGTTAACATCTAAAGTGAGGAGTTAAGCAGTTTTTGTCGGTCTCAAATTAGTTCATTAGCATATACAGCGACATGAATATGAGGAAAAAGGTCCTCGTCCACTAACGCGTACTCGTAACTATTACGCTGCTGTTATTTATGTAAGCTGTGGAAATTAACTGAATTCAGCTTTTATAAAACACCTTTTCAGTACTCAAGTAACATGCGATGTGTAAAATTTGAGCTGAAGGGCGAAAGAGAAAAAAAGATTTAGAACGTGAAATTGTAATTTATTGCATTTTATCTTTAAAAAAGTATATACATATACTCCTCTTAAGTCACATACGATTTATTGTCACGTTAACTGTGTTGAACTTAAATAGCTTAAAGAATCTAAGGATAAGACTTCGTTCTTTTGAAACTTTAAATGATATCTTCTCTTTTTAACTCTTTGCTAGATGTCTAAAAATCTTGGTAATCTGTTGTTCGTGGCTTTGCTAAGTTTTGTGACTTATCATTATACACAATCTTAGAAGGGTTTAACATAAAAAATTGTAATTCCTAAAAATACAAATAAAACGTTTTCGGATTCGGTAAAGTGTTATATTTTATTTTTATTTTACGTATTTTTTTCCCTAGATTTACGTAAAATTTAAAACACAATTTAGTTGACAGATTGTTATTTCAATGAATGTTTAAGATTTTATAGTATATTATAAAATGCTTACATATCAAATGAATAATAATATAAAACATCATTTTATATGAGTCTCCAAAAATGAATCGAGGTGACATTAAACGGCTATTTCCAAACTTTGCTAATATGTGCCCAACCTCTGTCATCTCATGAAATAATGGAGGTAATATTTGAAAACTTTCCGCAGGTAACCCCGTTCTAACGCCTACCGCAAAGAATTTCGCTTTCCACAATAAAATGCGAAGTTTCTAAATCATTGCGTTCTGCATAGTAAATTATATTTTTTTGTTACGTTTACACCATTATACTTGCTTTGTACACAAGTCTCATTACAGTTCAGAATAAGGAAAGAGTAAATAACTTTATGATTTATTTGTAGCGAATTATGAATGTTCGCGAATAAAAATGTAAGATAATTTTCTTCTGTAACATAATTAAATAAATTTACAAATGTATTTGATTTTACGGAAGATATAAAATGAAAGATTGTCATAGGAATTGGCGGGGCGTAATAAAGTCGGATTTAGGCGGTGGTGTTAATAAGCACGATCATTTTTTATCAAGCTGCCGAGTGAGGTTTCGCAAAGCCAAAACAATAAATCACTAAGGCGGGCTGTGGCTTATTATTTCTGGCCACACAGACCCGCTCCATTCCACTAACTAACCAACGTTACGATATTTTTCTTTCACCTCTTCCCGACCGTAGGACCTCCCCGGTTATTATTAATTAACTCTGTTGGATGTAGCTCTTGCTTCGCATGTACCTAAACGACTAGCCAATACGGTAGTCGGTTCTCGCGGGATTAGTACAGTGTTGTGTGCAAAATTCGATAGTTAAGAATATTTTGCTAAATTTTGTTTAATAATATTTGTCAAAGTTAATCTATACATCTATACTCTAAACCAGTGGTCGGCAACGCGCGGCCCGCGGGCCGCGTGCGGCCCGCGGAGGTCTTACTTGCGGCCCCCGAATGTTTTGTAAATAAGTTATAAATATCAACATAAATGCATGAACGAACCGCGATCGCGTAACACGTAGAATTAAAACCAAACTGGCAGATATATGATGTGACATTTTTCATTCAGCGACAAATTTGGTGAGTTTGAAAAGTTTCAAGCAAAGAAGATTTTTGCAAACCCTTTTTCCTGTGATATTCAGGAAGTACCGAGTCATTTACAAATGAACGTGATTGATCTGCAATGTCATTACATTGCAGATCAATCACAACATGCGTCTAGAAAGACCTGTGTAAACAATCCAAATAGATTTTTTTACATTTGTGGCAAATATACATTCAAAAAATTCTGTTTAAATGTGTCAGACTTCGCTAATAATGCTTACATGGAGTACTATCAACGGCCATTGGAAACAAACAACAAGCACTGGATACCCAATATAGTGTGTAAAACGTGTGAAATTTTTTTATGAATAAAGTTTGAACGTGGTTTGAACAAAATTTCACAGAGCTTAATGTTTGCATATTTCAAGTTTTATTGTTAAAAATTTTCGGCATTGAGGCAGAAATAATAGTAATTATTAACATATTCCTTGTGCATAGCGTTTTTAGAAACCAATGAGAAAAAAATATCAAAAAATCTTGTGCAGTAAGGTCCGGCAAATTCGTGAATTTCGGTGGCCCAATACTTTTGCACACTGTTGAAAATCATTTACCGTTGTACAATATTATATTTTATATAATTATTAACGTTATAATCTTTATTATGGTCCTCTCAAACAAATCGAACAAAGAACAAGTGAAAGAAAAAATATTTTGTCAGTTACATGGAAAAAACAGGGTGGCCCAAAACTTTTACACGCCATTGCATATCCAGATCGTTTTCAAAATTTAGTGCTGAGAATTTAAAAGCTGGAATTTTCGAAGGACCACAAATTAGAAAATTAATAAACGATGTAAATTTTACTGAAAGTATGACAACTGCTGAAAAAATACCTGGAATTAGTTTTTTTGGCTTGTAAAAAACTTTTCGGGAAATAAGAAGTCCGTCGACTTTCCTGACCACGTCAAGCAGTTACCATTATACGTTCAGCACCTTGGATACAACATGAGCATTAAGATGCATTTCATTTATAGCCCTTGCTACCTTGATCGATTTTCTGTAAATCTTGGACATTTAAGCGAGAAGCAGGGAAAACGCTTTCATCAGGATATTCGCTTCATGGAGGAGCGCTACCAGGGCTATTGGAGTGAAAGTATGATGGGTGACTACTGTTGGATTATCCAGAAGAGTAGTAAAACTCCAACTTATTCAAGATAGTTACATAAAAGAAAATGTTGTTTAAATATAAATTGTTATATGACGGGAAACCATGTTTTTTTTTGACAAAAATAGCTACCGTTCATATCTCAAAATGTAGAGCTGCTAGCAAAAATCTGAGTACAAATTTAGAATTAGGGTAGAAAATGCAGCTAGATCCATAAAAAAAATCCATACAACAAAAATGCTGTTGTGCTGTATAATGTAAGTATTACGTGTACGTATTAAATTCCATATGTTTTAAAAATTTTAATAGCATTTTCATTTTTTCTATGGGATATAACCAATTATATTGTAGGTATCAGGTAGAGTCTAGGGTTTAAATCATAAGTGCGGCCCGCCTTTAGTTTATTTGGCCACCTCGTGGCCCTTGCCTACCAAAAGGTTGCCGACCACTGCTCTAAACAAATAAATAAAATTGGAGTCTCGGTTTGTAATATTAAAATAACCACTTTTTACTAAATGCATATGGATATACACGGTTCTTATACCAAAATAACATGTTGTACAATTTTTGTCTGTCTGTCTGTCTGTTTGTATCGGCCAATCTCTGGAACGGCTGGACCGATTTTGACGGCACTTTCACTGGCAGATAGTTGATGTAATAAGGAGCAACTTAGGCTACTTTTATTTTAGAAATTTATTTATTTTATAACTCTGAGAACTGAACAATAACTTTTTCGTTAAATTCCACGCGGATGAAGTCGCGGACACAGCTAATTTTTAATATTAAAAGATTTAGGTACTTTTATGAATCTATATATTATATATATGTATAAAAGAGATTTCCACCCATATTATATTAACTCATCACGATATCTCTGGAACCATAATGAGTAGAGACTTGAAATTTGTTAGGAATATTCCTTTCGCCGAGTAGAGGTCAGCTAAGAACAGATTCTACGAAATTCCACCCACAAGAGGGGGTTGAGGGGGTTAATAACATATATGGCAAAACAACGTTTGCGGGGTCAGCTAGTAGGTATATAATTTTTTCGTATTTTGTATAAGTTTAACGATTCTTCTCTGTGAACGAAACGTAAAAATAAATAATAATGAAGGCAACGAAAATGTATTGATAACGAGGAAGACAATTTAAGCGCCCACGTCATTGATTTAATGAGGTCGTTGTTGTAATAAGGCCGAGGTGGTCATATTAAGGTTTATTATATTTAATTCCTTCGGAATATGATTCTTTAGATGGTCGGAGATGAAGGAACAAAACCAATATATTTTCCGACACTTGAGCTCCCAGGTAATTGTGGCAGAAAGTTTTGGAACGTGCGCGCAATATTGATGAGGAACGCCGCAGCTTGCGGTTGGTGGTGTAGCTAACTTACTCTCCACTACTTGTTCGTTATGTTCTAATATAAATATCAGGAATTGGAATTTTTGACAAAATAAAATTTTATAAAACAATTTATCAGTTTGATGGTAACATACTCGTATATGTTATTTTGTTTCCTTTAGTTAAAAAAATTTAAATGAAAATGATAAGAGAAAATTGTTTTGTATTTTACGTACCTATTTGAAATTACCAATGTACATTTTACAAATTACACATGTACAGGGATTTTTTTTATATCAGTCGTTTTAAAAAAATTTTGAATATATAAAAGAAAAAAAAATATCAACATACCTAATTAGTAAACACGATTATATAGATTTAAGTATTAAAATGTTCTATAACTATATCACATCCTCGGGTTAGTTAGGGTTTGGAGCTTGATCTGACACGCTTCTTTTCTGCTAGTTAGCCCATAAACATGACTAAAAATTTAGCACTTGAAAAGTCAGAGCGTATATGAACGTATTGATTCACGCATAAACCTAATTGGTAACATACTTTTTTTTTGCACAAGTTTCGTAATCCCATATGTGGTCGCCTGAATCCGCAAAATTTGAACATAAATTTGGAATGGGGCTTGCACGAAAGGTCGAAGTAATTTATATTATTCCGAGTACAATTCCATTTTCCTATCAGAAATTACTGACGGTTAAGGTTTCGCATAAGTTGCGAATATTGCGCGTCTCTTAATATATAGTCGTTTTGTTTCAAAACCGGTATCTATTGTACGCGAGGGGTCATAAAAACAGATAAAAATCGGAGAATTTATAACTTCGGTAAACACGCAATTCGAATTTTCACGGTAAATAAATTTCGATCGGCTTAAATCGACTTGTGTGCTCATGCGCATATCACAAACGGTGCATTAGGACTAATACTCGTTTTTGTATTTAGAATAGATGGATTCTTGTAAACCATGTCGACTTTTAAAAATATTCCTAATTTAATATTTTTAAAAGAGTAAACTATTGAATGTGATAATTTGTATACTACTATATCGCCGCGTTGGCGCAGCGGTCACCGCACTGGATTGCGATTGGCTGTTGCGCGAGCGGTTGCGGGTTCGATCCCCGCACACGACAGCATTTGTATTGGCCATACAGATGTTTGCCGTGGTCTGGGTGTTTGTAAAGTCCTTATGGGTTTCCCCACTGTGCCTCGGAGAGCACGTTAAGCTGTCGGTCCCGGTTGTTATCATGTACACCTGATAGCGATCGTTACTCATAGTAGGGAATATATCCGCCAACCCGCATTGGAGCAGCGTGGTGGATTAAGCTCCGATCCTTCTCCTACATGGGGAAAAGGCCTATGCCCAACAGTGGGATATTACAGCCTGAATCGTGATCGTGATCGATACTTATATCCAAAAATATAAATAGTTCCTTCAAATGTAACTTTAACTCGTGCTAAGGTTAAATTTTAACCTCGAAAATTAAGATTTTGCAGTAAATTTTTATATGATTAAAAGTAAAACTCGCAAAGTTTTGGTATTCTCCATTAAAACTTTAACATTTTTGACCCTTAAGCCCCCAGAGTTGCTAAATTAAAATAAAATATAGTCTTCATTCTGCAGATCAACTTGAGATTTTTTTTCCTGTCATAAAAATATGGTTGATAATGTATAAATTAAGAAGACAAACCTCATCAGGTTGATAAGTTTAAAAGCAAACACTTAAAATATGTATATTATAATATGTAGGTATTTCTAGTTAAATATTTTAGTACGGGATGCTATGTTTGCGTCGAGCTTGTGAGCCTTTTAAAAATACTGTTATTCGCAGTGTTATAAATTTTGTCTTGTTTATTTTGTTATTAATGAACACAATATTTATGTATTACGTTATGTTTAATTTTTCATTGACTGTAGCCACTTATCGAAACTATATTAACACGTGTTGCTCGGACTAGGGCTGCCGTGTCACTGTCACATAAATCAGAGTTGAATAATTATTTAATGGTACATGAACGCATATACATCGCTGGCCGCTGCTCGCTAAGATAAGTCAAACAATTAAAATTGACTTTATTTTGATATGATATGCACATAAATAGTGTTGGTAAATATGTTAAAATAGTATTGTCGATTGTAGTACATTGTTTTTATTAAAATATTTTCCCTTTCTTTTCTCGATGTTTTAAAAGAAATGTATAAGATAAAAGCTTTTTATATATACAAAATCTTTTGGACCTATTTTAGCAATTTCAGGACCCAAAGCAAAGTTAAAAAGCCCGTTGGCATACACGGAATAAAAAGCTTGTTTTCAACTTTACGACATCCCTTTTCTTATCTTAATACTGCGATAGGTGCCGAATGAACGATGTTTAGGTGGAGGACGGATTACGACGGATAAAAACAACAGTAAGTAGACGCAGATTTCGTAAACCAAAACTTGAGAAATAAAAAAGGCTGCAAAATCTTGGCAAGAAAAATATTTTCTTTGAAGTTTAATATATAGACTATACTTTAAGATATTATCAATATTAAATAAGGTATATCGCGAGAATTAATATTTTTAAACCTACATTAATTGTTTTCGAGTTAAGGGAACTAATATTTTTATGCTTAAATGTCGTCTTTTGTAGTCTATTCCTGTGTAAACATGTTTTAAACACAAATAAATTTTTGTTAACTTTTTTATATAATGTAACGGTTGTACGTAATTTTGCTCGCGTGAAAAATTATTATATAGGTACACAATTTTAGTATCGTAATTAGCTCGCTTCAGCCTCTAATATCCCACAGCTGAGCATATGCCTCTTTCCCCATGTAGAAGAAGGTTAAGAGCTTAATCCGCCACGCTGCTCCAACGCGGGTTTTCGGATATATTCCCTACTATAAGTAACGATCGCTATCAGGTGTACATGATAACAACCGGGACCGACAGCTTAACGTGAAAACAATCTCAAATACTGAAAAACAAGCAGTTTGAAACTGATGTCAGATATATAAAAATGTTATTTGTAGCAAAATTTCGTGTATAAGTAGACCGTACTTTAAGTTAAGACAAAGTATAATAATTTAGTAGGTGTTGATCATGTCGGGGTCACCAGTTATGTAGGTGAGAGGGACAGGGTGTAAAGTCCTCATCCACCACCGCAAAGGGAGGATCCTCCAACCAGACAGATGTTTGTGTCTAGTGGGCTACTGCCCCGACGGTTGTTGTCGGGTTCTTTGACATAGGTTTTACTCGCTCAGAAACTTTAACATCGCGATGTAGGACACGTCAGTTCATGTGTGGATATAGCGATAGATGTTCCCGCTGAGTTTCTTTCGCCAGTTCTTCTCAGGTACGACTGGTCAAACTGGTAGTAGACTCATGACGTTTGGAATTAGAATCAAATAACTATTATTTTCACTTCAATATTAAAAGTATCCCGAAGGATGTTACAAAACAAAAACTTTGGGATATGCCAATAGTTCACAATACTCATATAAATTTGACGCTAAATCTTACAAGTGACAAAAACCGTGCCAGGCTTCTAGCTTTATCAAATAAAGAGTCAGGTCACTGGTTACACGCAATGCCGTCAAAAAAAGTAGTAGTGTGTTTGTACCAGTTCTGGCTCACGAGCCAGAACTGGTACAAACGGTCGGTCCTCTGATCGAGTGATCCTAAAAAAAAAAAAAAAAAAAAAAAAAAAAAAAAAAAAAAAAAAAAAAAAAAAAAAAAAAAAAAAAAAAAAAAAAAAAGGTTTTGGGGTCATCTAAATCGATTGCACGCATCCATTTTGTGCTAACTCTAACGATTCGCGACTTAGGTTTCTACATTTGCAAACTCCAGTACCCTTAATTACCTCTATTGTCCGCTTATCTATCGTTCCTCGAGCATCGTCGCTATTGTGCTCCATCCATTGTTTCTCGAAAAAGGTCGTTGCCGCTCTTATCTGTTTCTAATGATGCACCTTGCTTATCTGTGCTATTGTATTATATTATTATCATTCTTTGTTATTCTCAATGTATATATATATATATATATAAAAATAAATAAAATTGGAGTGTCTGTTTGTAATATTAAAATAACCGTGTTTTACTAAACTCATATGTATGCATACTCAGTACATATACCAAAATATTTATTTATAATTTTTGTGTGTCTGTCACTGAACAGTAACTATTTTGTAAAGCTCCACGCGGATGAGGTCGCAGGCACAGCTAGTCATAAATAAAACTCATACTTTTTTTTTGTTACAATTTTTATTTCCAAAATGTTATTGTTGATTATGTATAAAATAGGAGCGAAACATCTCATCCACTAAAATATCGTTGTACAATGTGTTCCCTGTAAAAATGCTCGTAAAACTGTGCATTGAACATCCCCGAAACTTAAACAGCAAATACATTAAACAATATTCGCCACAAACTGAAGTCCACTCATTCTGAATCATATCAACATTCCAGTCCCATCTTTTACAATTCCTTTTTAAAAACTCTAGATGATATCGTGCAGGTGATCGTCCGTATGAATCAAAATATTGACCGATGCCATTCGTATCGATATGTAAAGCTATCCAATGTGAGCCTGGTTTATCATCTGTATCTAAATTGCATATTATATACGTTGGTACGTGGGTATACATGGGCAGTCTATTAGCAGCATAAACATTATTTTCTAGACTGGGGTGAATCTTTTTCAGATGTTGTTGTACATCTAGTGTATCCATGATATTACTGCTATTAGTAGATTATTACTGTACCAATCTATTCAATGGTTAACATAGGAATGATTAATTATATTGATTTCTAAATATTAAATCATATTCCTTAGTGATAATTTGTATGATTCATCAGCGTAGCGCGTCTCGTCGTGTCGTCAATACGAAACATACTTTCTAAATATTAAATCACATTCCTTAGTGATAATTTGTATGAGAAATAAAAAATAATATATTACATATAATTTGTTTTATTTAATTTATAATTTTTACATACACAAAAAAATGCATTACACATAAATCTAACACACATTATAACTTTAACTACTATAGTCTACATTAACATTTCTGTTTTTATCTATTTCAATAATATTATCAAACTCAGCATAAACTATACAGTTAATTGTTTGTATTAGTGCGGATTCAAATCGTACTTCTAATCTTACACTACCATGCTTTATGAGATTCCAATGAGTTGATGAGTTAGCTGATAAATCAGGAGTTAAGTCAAATGCTAATAGACAGTAACCTTTGGCATACTGTTCACAAGAGATTCCATTTCCTTCATTAAGAAAGTGAATACCAGTTCCCGAGAATAGAGTATGATATGTTGATGTAAATATACTACTATTAAAAGATGGTTGCAAAGCTTTTGAAGGTATTTGTTGTCCATCAATATATAAGCTGAAAGAATTAATACCATAGTTTTCAAAGTTAAATGGATTTTTAGTAAGGGAACCATTAAATGCAGAATTGTTCACAAATCCAATTATACACCTTTTGGGTACCTGTCCTAGGAATATATTATCAAGAGTTTTTCCTTGAACACCCGATGGAATTGTTAAAACTTTTACTTCGGCTCGAGTAATAGGATATTTAGCAGTAGTAGCAGCTAAAACTTTCTGATGTGCGAGTAATACACTTGGATTAATTCTTGCTCGTCGAACAATAAGAGTTGCATCCGTAATACAAACTTTGATCTTTACATCGCTTGATCCAGCAATTAAATTAAAACTATCTCTTGACCGAACTAATTTTACACTCATTTCAACACCATTAATTAAAAATTTATCTTGGTTGAAAATGTCACCATGAAGATGTCCAATCATTTCTATTTCCTTACTTTCACTAGCCAAATCCTGTCTTTTAACAAATCCTAAGTTTTTATCATCTGTAGAATCCATTTTTCCTGATGTATCCTCATACCAAAGACTACAAGTAAGGTGAGATTGTTTAGCAGCAGGAGCATAGTTTAAAAGGGTTTCTATGTATGCTCGATATGCATAGGTATTATTAGGTGGTGATACAAGTTTTTGGTTTAAATAAACATCAAGTTGACTAAAAAGTGAATGCAGCCAATTATTTACAGGTGCTACTACTGTGGTCGATGTCAATTTAGTTGAATCTTGATTTAATACTTTTGCCTTTATGTGGAGTAATGTATGAGACAAATCTATGTAGTCATCGCCTGTCCCAGGAACTTGAAACTCTATAGGTCCATCATCAGCAAGAGACGAAATTGGTTTATAGTGAATCCACAATCCATTTTCAATGCTTGTTTGTGTAGACGGTAGTGCAAACAAATCTAATTCTGACTTAGCACACTCACAAGAATTATTATGAAGGAAAGACATATTTAATTTGAAAATATATCTTTGATATTTTTTGGATTTATACCAAGTTTTTTAGCGGTTTTCACTTTAGCAGTTAATGGTGGAATGAGCGAGGTCAATCGTTTTCTTTTAGTTATATACCCAGAACCTGTCATGTTTAATCGATCAATTTTGCCATCAACCTTTCGTTTTAAATTCGTACTAACTTGCTTTAGACGATCTTTTATTGATGCTTCCATAGGACGCGCTTGAATCATATCCGATAAAAGTCCTACTCCAGCGTTTAATGCTTCTTTACCAACCACTCGAGCCCCACTTGAAAGTAAAGGTAAAACTGATCTAAATAACCCCCCTAAGAAGCTTCCAATACCATGACCACGTTGGTATGGTGAACCCTTATAAATTACTCCTACCCCCGAACCAGCTTGATGTGTATAATAATTTTCATATGGGCATATATGATGATCACGAAGAGAATTCATTATCACAATTTTCGGAAATGTAGTTTAACACACACGGTTCCAAACTGGAATGGTATTTTCTGTCCTGTGCTCGATCTTATAACTATTTCCACCGTATCGAACTCTCTTCGCATAACAGGTAAGTAGTGAGGTGGAGAGAAAACGTGCATTTTATTTGCTCCATAAATGTATTTTGAAGGATCTAATGAAATTACTCTTAGCAAGGGAGTCATAACATCACCCACAATCTGAGGATCGATAATGTCGCAATATAGAAATAGTTGAGATGGTAACCCTAAGTGTAAATTAGCAGGACACTTTCCGAAATTTCTGTCTAGGAGATTTTTATTTGGTTCATAACCTAGTTGTAAACTTAATTTGGGTGATAATGTTATAGATGTTATATTTTTATCCAAAGCAGAAACAGAAACAAATTTTGTTATTTCATCATAGCGAAATTTTATGCTCTCTCCGATACCACTTAATGCTTTTAAAATATGCTCAACGTTAGCATAGCTGGTAGCTGGAATATGTTTTTTGTAGTGCACTGTGGATGGTTTATCTTCACTAGGCATTATCATGGATTTTGTAATGTATATAACATTTTCATGATCTTGAACAGTAAACATGGTACATGGATATTGAAACTCAACAACTCCAACCGACCATTCACCTTCTAATTTTATAACTTTTGGTAATTTCGTTGAAAAATTTGTGGTCTTGTTATCAGGAAAGTATTCCATTGAACTATTGCTGAGCAATGTTAAATAAAAACTTTCTTTATTCATATTTCTTTTAAACTAGAAGCTAAAATCCAACTGTTAAATTTATTTGGATAACCTCTCCACTTCACTAATACTTCTTTTCTGTTACCTGAATAACGAGTGTCAATTATTTTATCTATTTTATATTGTGAGGTGGGGTTGTAAGTGATTTTCTGTAATTCCCTTTCATAAAAAGTACCAACTATTGGTTCATTTTGTAAATCTGTTATTGTATAAACAACCCATGGAGATCTATCAATTATTGAAGATATAATAAATATTTCATCACTCCAGTTTGATTCATATCCTTTTTGGAAAACATGTTTATATTTAGTTATTCGAACATAATCACCCACATTGAAATTTGGTTTTTGAAAGTTGATTTTGGAAAGTTTGTTTGATCGTCTATCATAAAGATTAGTCCAAACCGTCATAATATTGTTGGAATTCACATCACATGGACACATCTTAATACTAGAGTGAAAGCTGTGATTATAAGAATATATTAAATCTTGTAAAACATCTATATATCTATAAGTATTATTATGAGTGAAATAACGCCACATTTTCATTTTTAGAGTTCTTTGAAATCGTTCAACAATACTGGCCTTAATATCAGGATTGTTAGTGGTATAGTAATTAATCTTTTTGGATTTAAAGTATTTTTGTACATCTTTTGAAACAAATTCTGTACCTTTATCAGATTGTATGTGAGTAGGTGTTAAATTACTTTCAGTAAATATACTTTCAAAACATTCTTTAATAGTTTCTGAGTTTTTCTTTTTCATTGATCTTGCAAAAGCATATTTACTAAATACATCAATAACACAAAGTATATAGTTGAAACCATCATTATATTGAGAATAAGTTCGCATATCACTTAAATCAGCTTGCCACAATTCATTAATATTTGATAGAATGTACCTATTACGTGGGAATTTTTTTTGAATGGGTTTATGTAATGTGTATGTTTCTTGTGATTGTAACCATTCCTTTACTTGCTTTTTATCCATTTTACCATTCATGGCTTTCGATAATTTATCAATACTACCAAAACCAGCGGGGTTAGATGGATCATAATAAATCCTGTTAATTTCTTCTAGTACGGGGTCCATTTTTCCCAATCAAACTTTTTACGTATTTTAGATATTTTATCTCGACTTCCCGGTGTAGAAAACTCTATTTTAGTTTCAGATTTTTTATCTCCACTTCTTGGTGTAGAAAACTCTTGAACTTCAGTCTCAGAGGATTTGTTTAGATCTTTTACTTGAAGCCGGTTAATAAACTCACATCTCTTTGGATTTCCAATATAAGTAAGTGGTACTTTAATATCTTTTAATGCTTTAGCAAATCTATCCCACCCTATCGGATCACTTCTTTTTAAGGGTCTTAGTGAATCATTTATTAAATCAACAATATTACTTCCAGGAATTTTTTCATTATCAATTATGACTGTGCCTTCATTATCCCAATTTATTTTACTTTTACTTGTTTCAACTAAGTTTAATAATAACTCACCTTTTTTATTATAAGTTTTTGGTATTAAACTGAGTATTTGAGCTGTTGTATAAAGTGGTTTTGTATCATTTTCTTTACTTTTAATGGAACGATTCTCTTCCAACAAAGATTCAGCATCAACTGAACTTTTTAAATCTCTATCTTTATTTTTAAATCCAATTTTAGACTCATTTGAATCTTCATTAGATGTATCAGAATAAATTGGTAATCTGAGTGGTTGACGATCCTCTTCGACAAAGTGAAGATATCTTTGTAGTGTTTGTAAATATAACATCCACTTCTTTCGGTCTTCTATCTTACTATTCATAATATTTTGCATTTCCATATCTAATCGAGACAAATTACTATTAACCTTATTTTCTTGTTTTAATTTTTCAATCAATCCAGGTTCAATTAGTATCATTTTCTTTGCATTTTCCATGTTAACTGACTAGTCCACTTACTAATCCACTCAATATTGCACCTAATATTACTGGTAAGAAAGCTCCTCCTTTTTGTATAATTATGTTTTTTCTTATTTTATGTTTACACTTACGCACCAATTTACGGAGTATATTTTTATGTTTATTCAATTTTTGTTTATCTTGATCTTTAAGAGGTACCTTTCCTTGTAAAACGTTATGAATACATTCACAAATACAATTTATTTCTTCTTCGTCACACGTTTTAAGTAATGCTCTTTGATATTTTGGTTTAAGCGTATGCAAAGCGTTTAGCAAATGCTTATGCGTTGTGAGTCGACGATGCATCATTTAGAAATGATTTGAATTGTTTGATTCTTGGTGTATTTAAACTCTTTTGTGGGGACGTAGACTGTACAGAAACCATTAAATGGGAAGACATTTGATTTGATACGACAAAAATCATTGGTATTCTGTTTTAAATCTACCATTAAATATCCATGTGCTTCTAGAGTTGCATCCCTGTAGGCATCTTCAATGAACTTTGGGTTATCCGGTGACACTTGTCGTGCTAAATATCTTATTTGAGTTTTATCTCTAGGATTTTTAAAATATATTATATAACTTGAGTTTAAAGAAATATCTCTTTGACCTTTACCCTGATGAAATAAATTTTGTGTTAAATAAAATACACTAAGATTCCTGTGATGACTACCTTTTGTAAATATATCCACAATTCTTCCATCAGACTCTCTCATCAGATCATCAATAATAACAAGATGTGGGTTTTCACCATCAAACATATTAAGATTTGGAATTCCTTGATGATAGTTAACATTTGGTAAATTATATAAAGGTTGCATTTCATCAAAGCACCATGTGATCTGATTAAAATCACAATTACATATTTCTGTAACTGATTTTATGAAATTTGTTACAAAATTTGACTTCCCACATCCACTTGGTCCTGCTACAATAGCAGTAAACGGATGGATAAAGTGAAACATTACACACGTCTAAGGTTCTAGGGGGTGAAATAAAAAATGAAAGTTTTGGTTTAAACAATTAATATAGATTTACAAATGATTAGAAAAAGAATATAATGAGTACAAAGAAGTAATTTAAGTAAACAGATTCACTAATGATCAGCTAATGACTGTCATTGTTAAAAAAGTATTTTTTAACTTTTTCACTTATCTCGCATTCTTTCGTATTGACGAGACGCACTACACTGATGAATCATACAAATTATCACTAAGGAATGTGATTTAATATTTAGAAAGTATGTTTCGTATTGACGACACGACGAGACGCGCTACGCTGATGAATCATACAAATTATCACTAAGGAATATGATTTAATATTTAGAAATCAATATAATTAATCATTCCTATGTTAACCATTGAATAGATTGGTACAGTAATAATCTACTAATAGCAGTAATATCATGGATACACTAGATGTACAACAACATCTGAAAAAGATTCACCCCAGTCTAGAAAATAATGTTTATGCTGCTAATAGACTGCCCATGTATACCCACGTACCAACGTATATAATATGCAATTTAGATACAGATGATAAACCAGGCTCACATTGGATAGCTTTACATATCGATACGAATGGCATCGGTCAATATTTTGATTCATACGGACGATCACCTGCACGATATCATCTAGAGTTTTTAAAAAGGAATTGTAAAAGATGGGACTGGAATGTTGATATGATTCAGAATGAGTGGACTTCAGTTTGTGGCGAATATTGTTTAATGTATTTGCTGTATAAGTTTCAGGGATGTTCAATGCACAGTTTTACGAGCATTTTTACAGGGAACACATTGTACAACGATATTTTAGTGGATGAGATGTTTCGCTCCTATTTTATACATAATCAGCAATAACATTTTGGAAATAAAAATTGTAACAAAAAAAAGTATGAGTTTTATTTATGACTAGCTGTGCCTGCGACTTCATCCGCGTGGAGCTTTACAAAATAGTTACTGTTCAGTGACAGACACACAAAAATTATAAATAAATATTTTGGTATATGTACTGAGTATGCATACATATGAGTTTAGTAAAACACGGTTATTTTAATATTACAAACAGACACTCCAATTTTATTTATTTTTATATATATATATATATATACATTGAGAATAACAAAGAATGATAATAATATAATACAATAGCACAGATAAGCAAGGTGCATCATTAGAAACAGATAAGAGCGGCAACGACCTTTTTCGAGAAACAATGGATGGAGCACAATAGCGACGATGCTCGAGGAACGATAGATAAGCGGACAATAGAGGTAATTAAGGGTACTGGAGTTTGCAAATGTAGAAACCTAAGTCGCGAATCGTTAGAGTTAGCACAAAATGGATGCGTGCAATCGATTTAGATGACCCCAAAACCTTTTTTTTTTTTTTTTTTTTTTTTTTTTTTTTTTTTTTTTTTTTTTTTTTTTTAGGATCACTCGATCAGAGGACCGACCGTTTGTACCAGTTCTGGCTCGTGAGCCAGAACTGGTACAAACACACTACTAAAAAATCTTGGGACACTTTTAGACAATGAAAGTTTTAGAGTTGCTGTCGGTCTCCGGTTGGGAACTCCACTGTGCTTTGAACACAGATGTCCGTGCGGAAAGGAGGTAGATTATTTCGGACTACACGGCCTTTCCTGCAACAAGAGTTCGGGTAGGTTTTTCCGCCACGGTTCCCTAAATGATACCATAAAAAGAGCTCTTGCCACCATCGACGTTCCTGCTCTTATCGAGCCTACTGGAATTAGTCGCGATGATGGCAAGAGACCTGATGGACTGACGTTGGTTCCCTGGGAAAGGGGACGGGCGCTTTTGTGGGACGCAACCTGCGTTGACACACTTGCTCCGTCTCATGTCAGAGAAACAGCCTTAAAAGCGGGTGCCGCGGCGGAAAAGGCTGAAACGACGAAACGGCACAAATATTCGTCACTAATTCCAAATTACATCTTTGTGCCGTTTGCAGTCGAAACACTTGGACCTTGGAGTAGCAGTGCAAAAAAATTCTTAAATGAGATAACTCCTCGCCTTATTGCCTCCACTGGTGACAAGAGGGCTGGTGCATTTTTTGCCCAGAGAATCGGCATAGCGATTCAACGGGGAAATGCTGCCAGCATTCTTGGCACAATTCCACGCGGACATGATTTGTATCAAAACTATCTGTAAATATTTAGTGTCTTAAGTTGTGACTTGTAAATATGTATAATCTTTGTAATTGATACAGAAAATAATTATATTAAATACTTTTAAAAAAGTATCTCTATATTAATACGTGAAGCAAAAACGTTGTAACCCTTTATTTTTACGGAAATTGCGCGTACGGAGGAGTATGAAATTTCGCACACTTATAGCTTATATAGAGAAGGAGTGCAGAATGCTAATATATTTTTTTAAATTATACATAAAACATACATTAAATTAATAAAAAAAAACATTACACACACTACCATGTATTTGACACACACACACACACACACGCATATCATACTATTTTGTCGATTGTCAAAGTCTGTAGTAGGTAATATTGAAAAATTTAAAAAAAGGTTCTTTATTTTTACTATTTTTTGATTATCGCACTCTACCCGGCACACTTTTACTAAAAACTTCTTTCATTAAAGGTTGCCTGAAAGAGATCGCCGTAAGCGATAAGGCCGCCTTTGCATACTTATTTGTTTTGTATCATAATTATGTTTTTAACTGTATCTTTCCTTTTGTGTGCAATAAAGTTTTAATAAATAAAATAAAATAATTAAATATTTTTTGGTTTTCTTTATGTAAAATTTTTAATTATGGTCGAATTTCGACCTCTGTGCGACCACTAGTTTCTATAAATATAATTTAAAAGCTGATTATGCCACGGAATTTTGTAGCTTTTATTTTAATGTCAATTTTCGCACACAATACCCGTGCATCGTAGTCAGAATTACAATTTTATATACCACAAAATAAATTATAATCTACGACACCAAAATATAATTATTTTAAATTCATTTAAGCGTTTTAAAAATGAGTTTTGTAGATGCAACATCTTAAATAAAAAATGTCAATTAATCTTAAAGAAGCTAAAAGACAACGAAAAACTAAGAATAGATCTCAGTCCTAATTAAAAAGAAATTAAAACATTATTTATCTACTTCTTTATTTGGAAGTGTTTTCCATGAAAGAGATTGATTGATTTATTTATTTTGACTCAATAATCATAATATTTTTTAAATATAAATACATATAATATAATACATTGAAATCAATGTTTGTTTGCTTGAAAATACACGCTTACAATAACAATTACAGACTTAAAATTAAATTAGAACATAATTTAGACTTACGAGTAGCGCTTGTTTCATAATTATTTATATCCTTAAACATTTCATTTTCAAGGTTGTTTCACATAAATTCGTCTAAATCAAATGTAACCTACCAACATATATATGACATGAACGAACACATCGTTCAGATAAGCAGTAAAATCGAAATGATATCTCGATACATCTGCAGAACGCTTGCGAATAATTTTACTTAAACACAAGTTGTTTTCCGCAAAGGGCATCTGGTTCAAAATCGCCCGGGGGCGCTACAAATCACGCGAAAACCTGTTGTAGGTAATTTCTGAACACCCATGATCTCGAACGCGCTAGATAGGTGCGCTTACAAATTGCGTTCGATCTTAACCGGCAATATTTCATCCGTTTATTTATTGCTAGTATCTTTATTGACGGGTATCCTGATCTGTATTCCGAGCAATGAACGGTGTTTAGCATAGGTTTTTTCTGGTTTTATTTTGATAATAGTTTACACAGCAATGCACAAAGCTCTAGAAATTGTGTGGTTACTTTTTAAATTTCTATTATAAAGAATGAAGCTAAAGTCAAATATTTGGTAGTATATAACTATTTTCAATTATGTTATAAATCACACATCTTTGTTCGCATATTGTTCGTTACTTATTTTTTGTATTGACTAGTTGTTTCCTGCGGCTTCGACGACGTAGAAATTGATTGATTGATTGATAGAAATACGTATTTACAAATACTTCCTCAAATGGAACCTAATTAAAAATATTACATTACTTTAGAACCTCTTCATAATTATTTAACAAAAACCAATTTTATATATTGGAATAGATAGTCAGTGAATAATTGTACTCTAGATTAGTGTTAATATTATGTTAAGATTGAAATTAATAAATAATCTGTAGCAAATACTAACGTTTGCAACAAATACTAAAGATGTTTACACACTAAATGGTACGATGTAGGCTTACGTATTACACTAGGGGATTATTATATATCCTAGCCAATTTACGTGACTCCGTGTTGCATGATGAGGCCTTGTTTGCAGGATCAGGTGCGATTTTTTTTATTGTGATTTAAAATGTAGGTACATATATCGATTACTTTTGCTGTCTTTTTTGACTGAGTGGACCGATTTTGATGAAAAGTGGTGCATGTCATTTGGTCCCATATAAATTTAAGTGTGATCTAACAAGTACTTTTCGAGTTATATCTAATAATGCGTATTTACTTGACTATTTTTTCGTCGACATACGGTGTATTATACCGCACAACTTTTCACTAGGTGTACTGATTTTGATGATTCTTATTTTAATAGAAAGCTGGTACTTGTTATGTGGTCCCGTTCAAATTTGATCGAGAACTGATGAATACTTTTTGAGTAATCTTTGATAATGCGTATTTGCTTGACGATTTTGTCGTCTACCTTGTAGTTAGAGTTGCCAGATGGTCGGGATTCGTCGGGATTGTCCCGACATTTCGTATGATGTCCAGAGTCCCGAAAAAATACTAAATGTCCCGACAAATAACAACTAATCAAAAATCTCAAACTATCGCGATAATAATAATCTGAAATTCCGTAAAAAGTGAAAATCATTTCATTCACCACTTAGTCTAATCGATAAGTTGAAAATGGTCGAAAATAAAGATACTGCTCTTAAAATTATGTGTGATAGCTTATTGCATCCGGAATGACGCCTATAAAAATGTTCTAAAAACGTGTATTAATTAATATTAATGTATTAAGCACATAAAAATTGCACAAGTTACAAACAATTAAAAAAGAAAAAAAATGGCCTTTCGGTTTTTGCCAATATTTCATAAACTGTTAATTTTATTTAAGAAATTTCAAAAAAAAAAATCTGAAAGAGGAGGTCCAATAAAAAAGTCCCAGCTCCCGGAACTCTATCTCCATTATTTATAATTTAAAAAAAAAGGGTCTCCGCGTGATATTTTCAGGTTGCGCGCGCGGCGTCAAAAGCGAGTACGACACATTGATTAATTTATTTCCACCACCACCACCACTTCAACCTATCACAGTCCACTGTTGGACATAGGCCTCCACAAGTTCGCGCCCGACTTATTATTAATTTATTTAAGGTATTGAAAAGTTAATTTTTCAACAAGTTAAACGATTGTTAACTAACAAAATTTTCTCCAAATTCCGTCTCAATTGTAGTTCCAGAAAAATCATCATTTTTAAAAAAAAATTACCAGTTTTTATTCAAGTACAATAATTATTATAAACAAAGAATGAATATATTTTCTACTTTTATGGCGTTATCTTGTTAATCATGTATATACGAAAGGCTCTACGAAACGAAAAAAATTTACGACAATTATTTAAACATTTTTTTTTCATTTATGTACAATTGAGACGGAATTTCGAGAAATTTTTGTTAGTTAACAATCGTTTAACTTGTTGAAAAATTAACTTTAAGTAAATTTTCCAAAAGGAATTAAGTATTTATAGTGTTCACAATACACCATATTTTTTTCAAATTAAAAAAATATATATTCAATACCTTTAACAAATTAATCAATGTGTCGTACTTGCTTTTGACGCCGCGCGCGCAACCCATTTCACATTAAACCCCATTTTCAGCATTAAATTAAAATTATAAATAACTAGCTGCTGTCCGCGTGGAATTTAACAAAAATTGTTCAGTTCGCAGTTATAAAAATAAAAATCTAAAATAAAACTAGCCTAAGTTACACCTTATTACATCAGCTATCTACCAGTGAAAGTCCCGTCAAAATCGGTCCAGCTGTTTCAGAGATTAGCCGGAACAAACAGACAGACAGACAATAATTGTAAAAAATGTTACTGTGGAATATGTACCGTGTATAGATCTATATACATTTAGTAAAAAGCGGTTATTTTAATATTACAAACAGACACTCCAATTTTATTTATTTGTACCTATAGATATTTGTATCTCCATGATATAGTTCCGGAAGCTGGGAGTTTTTTATTGGAAATTTCCTGTTCTTTCAGAATCTTTCAGAATCAGAATTTTGAAATTTCTTAAATATTAATAGTTTATGAAATATTGGCAAAAAACGAAAGGCCATTTTTCTCCTTTTTTTAATTGTTTGTAACTTGTGCATTTTTTATGTACTAAATACACGCTTTTAGAACATTTTTCTAGGCGTCATTCCAGATCCAATAAGCTATCACACATAATTTTAAGAGCAGTATCTTTATTTTCGACCATTTTCAACTTGTCAACTAAACTAACTACTATGCGCGGAATGGAACACGCTTGGCGAGTCTCTGCGCTGTGATCGGCAGAGCGGGTAAAAATTTTATAATAAAAAAAGATTTTTTATATTTCGTAATATTTATTTGTACCGTTGGTCCCGACCATAATCCCAAAATCCCGACTTTTTGAAAATTTGTCCAGACATTTTAGTCTTCCCATCTGGCAACCCTACTTGTAGTAGGTACTTGTCAATGTAATTGAAGTCGTTTTTTTTTAGTTTGCGAGCAAACACAATAAATTATCTTAAATATCAACCGCATCACTAACCTACGCTAAGACGTTTAATATATATGTATATTGTATAATATATTGTATAGTTCCTAATATAAATTTTATTTATAAACAAAATTCAATGTCATTGATAGTGTCAACGATAAATTTAGCATAATATTAAAACGTCCGTAAAATATTATATTTATTCTATTTTCTCTTTATGTCACGCTCTATTGTGTAAGAGCTGTTAACTGCCATATGCATGGCGCTGGCAATGTATTGCGGTCCACATATCGGATAAGCGCCACCCTTTTTATACTTGCTTTCTTTTTTACGTTACTGTTTTTTACATTCATTTAATAGTTTCTCATAATTACCATTATTTTATTTTACAAAAATCAGTCGTATTCTTTTCCATTTCTCCTTGCTGACTTTGCTTATTAAGACTAACAACAGCCACTCGCTTTTTAAATAAAAAAAGCGGACTGTAAAAATTGCATCGCGCGATGACTTTGCTTTTTTAGTTTTTTGTTCAAATTGCAATTAGTGAGGAGTTTGCGAATCCTCGGCGTAGTGTCAGAGATTGATGACAATGGAAATTTTATACATCGTTAGTCAGGACCACGTTAGGTGAGTGCGCTCTTTTTTCAGTAATCCTAGCTGTTCAAGAACACCTTCAGTGAACACTTGTCACTTAACCGAACTAAATTTCTTGTCGCTCGTATGACGTGAAGCGATGTGAAAAATTTAAAGTTTTAAATACATGAATCGGCTATTATTTTTATGCATTATTTTGATATCCGATTAATATTCGACTAATAGCCCATAAATTGTGTCGCCGCAACAATATATAAAGAAAATCGGAAGCGATTATTCATTTTTGAAAATCACTTGATTTTAAACAATAAAACGGAAAAACCATCTATTCGATTGGGTACGACAATCAATTTTTATCCTGTGGATGGATATTATTTCGCTGGACTGTACCCGAACTCATTCGTTTGTGTTTATCAGGGAAACCGATAACCCTCATTCCGCTCGGTCTGACGCAATGCAGAGATTAAAGGCTTTCACTCGTAGTGCCGTGCCGGTGGATATGGTGCTGGCTGATCCAACATAAGTCCATCCTGACGTATACTTGACACTCGTATAAAATCTAATCATAACAATCACATTTAATAAACATTAAGTATGAAAGTGATGATTTTTGTCATTAATTAATTTCTTTTACAACTAATTGGTTTCGAAGTAAAAGGATTGTATCAGATAAAGTACGGTGTAGATAAAATTTCTTTGTAGTCGGAAAATAAATAGAAATCCTTTTAAAGAATGAAAACAAAGGCGTAAATCTTTGTTGGTCGACTGGTTGACATACTGTTACAGGCAGTTAATCCGATGATCCGACTAAGGTCTTGGCTGAACTGACATCGGAAGGTTCCATTGTGTCACGCGGCGCTAAGTCGCCCTATCATAGGGACATTTCAATCATAGCTTATTCTTTATTGAATGTGATGTATATATGTACATGTCTATTTTAAAATAAATAAGATAATTTAATAAAAACAATATCTTAGTTATAACTGTTTTGTTAATTGTTTATTTGTGATTTTAAATTCAGTAAGATATAAAAACAGTAGTTTTTTTTTACCAGACTAAATAATATTTATTGTAAAAAAGGACAATAATAACAGACTAACAGGACAACAAGTAACATAAAATAATATTTTACGAAAGATGTTATTGTTAGTGGTAATATTTATCTCAGAAAGAAAATAATACACAACGCGATGATCGAAATTATCGTATATTGACGAAATAAACAAACGTTTTATTATTGGTTCATTTTATCATCCCGTTACGAATACTCGTAATTTATTGGCATTGATACTGGTATTCCAGAATCCGCATAATAAGTTAAATCTCCCGTCGAGGCCAGAGCATGGCATGATTAAGTATCTACTAAAACATTCAGTTCAAGATAAGGCAGTAAAAATGTAGGACAAGGTGCTTACGACTCTGAACATAACTAAGAAGGAATTAAGGAATCGTTAAAAACGACTATATATAGGACAAAAGGTGAATGAATGATTTGAAGTATTAAAGACGTTTCGATAAGAGCTCGGACAATCTTTTAATTTAGTTAATTGCTAGTCACAGTGGAGGGTTTTAAGTTGTTCTTGAGAGATCACGAATGTCTTTATCCAATTTATTTAACGATGGAAGCGCTCTCATTAGAGATCGTAGTGGACGAGCCCGGGGCGTCTCGACCGAATGTTGGCTGCCTTCGCTGCGCTAACATCTTCGTCGTTAGTGCTGGAGACGAGTGCCCGGTATCTAAAATACCTACCATACCTTGACAGACGACTAATCTCCTTCGAGCAGTACAATCGAACAATTTACGAGTTGTCCATTTAATAGGCTCACTACAAAAAAAAGTATACATAAATTAATTTACTAAATAATAATAATTGACATAATAATTTTTTTTTAAATCCTCGTATTATAAAAATAATCGCCAAATAAGTTTTGTTACATCAACAAAAATGCTTTCATTTAGATCGAACATCGTACGAATAGTATGTGATTTTATTTGTATTCGTGTCTATTCCCTTAACTTATATTTGAATATCACGAAACATTGAGAAATATTACAAAAATAAACTTTTATTTCTACGGATGTCTTTTGTCGCCACGTGCTCCTGACAATATGATATAGACAATGCCATGGAAAAGGGTTGTGCTTTGTTTACACGCATCGTGTCTACTATCCAACATTTTTTACACTGTTAAACCATTTTATCTACAGTACTGGAAGGAGCTGAATAGACCAGTGGGAAATGTAGTATGGATAGTTGGTATCGTAAACGAGGCTTAAGAGAGTGTTTTAGAAAATAGTAAGCTATGTCGTGCTCACGTTCGTGAAATATGATTTCGATAAGTTGTAAGCTATTGGATGTGGTGCTCCTTTTATCAAACGGCTTATTATATATGTGATTTAAGAGAATAAAATTGTGTTGTTATGGCATTTAAATCCAGAATAAAACAAAATAACGTTTTTATTTTAAATATGAAATATTTTATTCAAATAAGGTATTAAAATTGAGGGTGAATAAATATTTGCATTTTTACACGAAATATCAAACTGGTCCAAAATGTAATAACACTTTTAAAAAGTATCGTATCGAATTTTTAAATATTCGTATTATTATTAAAATTAGATCGAGTTTCCGTAGTAGATATAAATTATTTTTAAAAGATATTCTTTAAAAAAATGTTATGTGAATCACGATTTACTTATACCACTACCAAGTCTTGAAACTGGAGAAGGTGTTTCTATAAATAACAATTTTTACTCAATAGAAGTGTCGGTAAGCATACGAACTTGTTGTTTTGTGATTGAAATACAGATTTCGTTATAGTTCATGTGACATTGCTTTATTATTACAGTGTAACAAATATAGAGATATAGAATACGTTGTGCTCAAGCACTGGCGATTCCGGATTCGATTCGCTCTCGGGATGGATATTTGTATTTGTGCAAATATTTCTTTCCGGTCCGGGTGTCTGTCCTTGTGGGTCTGCCACCTCAGACATCATATTAATCTGTTGGTCCCGATTGTTATCATATACACCTGATATCAATCTTAGCTCATAGTTGGGAATATATCCATCAACTCGTAGTGGAAAAGCGTAGTGGATTAATTCCTTTAAATATTATTATATTATTTACATTTATTAAAAAAAAAAATATGTAGTTGTGTTAGTGGACTTATTTCTAAAACACTAGCATTAGGTTGCTTACCGTAGAAAAAGACCATGTGTGCATGTTAATCATATTGAAGCACCAAGTACTAATTCTAAGCGATCTTTAATACCTACTAGAAGGTTTTAAGTAAAATCGTATTTGTTTTATCACAACTATATCGAGAAATTAATAATAGCGTCTAAGGTCTTAATAAAAGGCAGGATTTGTATCAAAATACGTCATAAGAGCATAACGAATTCGTTATTAATTACTCGATATGATGCCGAGAAAAATAATACCGTCACATGTTTCAGACACTCTGAGATTAACACGTCTATCCATTTCTCGGTTCGAGAACCTACGTTTGTGTGGCTATAGAAAATTCTTCGTGTATTGTCTATAACACGAGAAACAATAAGAAAAAAAAAACACTGTTGTTCGGTTGTTGTTCATTTTGTGTCATTATTTTCATAACATTTCATGCAAATATTATTGATAATAATCAATAAGTACCATTTGTGGTATGAATTAGGTAAAAAAAAATTTAGGATGGTAGAAAGCCAATATTAAGCACTTGAGTACAAATTAAATTTAATAACTAAAACTAAATTTAAGTGAATTTAATAATTATGTCGATTATGTAAAAGTTTAAACTATAGACAGACAGTTATTTTTGGTTATAATACAATTATTTGGTTATTAATATAACTATAGATAAGTAGTATCTATAAATTAATACGTGAAGCAAAAACTTTGTACCCCTTTTTACGAAAATTGCGCAGACGGAGGAATATGAAATTTCGTACACTTGTTGTCTATATTATAGAGAAGGAGTGCAGAATGCTAGTATTTATTTAAAATTATGCATAAAAATATATCCATATATTAATAATAATACGTGAATCAAAAACTTTGTACACCTTTTACGAAAATTGCGCGGACGGAGGAGTATGAAATTTCATACATTTATAGTTTATATAGAGAAGGAGTGCAGAATGCTAATCACGATTCAGCCTGTAATATCCCACTGTTGGGCATAGGCCTCTTTCCTATGTAGGAGAAGGATCGGAGCTTAATCCACCACGCTGCTCCAATGCGGGTTGGCGGATTACTTGCTAGTCTTATCAATACATTATTTTAATGATGAATGCTAATATTTTTTATAATTCATCATCATCATCATCATCATATCAGCCTGTTGCAGTCCACTGCTGGACATAGGCCTCCCCAAGCTCGCGCCAGACATCCCGGTTTTCCGCAATCCCCATCCAGCCTACACCAGCAATCTTACGTAGATCGTCGGTCCAGCGGGCCAGAGGGCGTCCTACACTGCGTTTGCCAATACGCGGTCTCCACTCCAGGACACGTCTGCTCCAACGGCCATCGGTCCTGCGACACAGATGACCAGCCCACTGCCACTTCAACTTGCTGATTCTGTGGGCTATGTCGGTTACTTTCGTTCTCTCACGGATAGTCTCATTTCTTATTCTGTCCTTGAGAGAAACCCCAAGTATAGCCCGTTCCATAGCACGTTGAGCGACTTTAAACTTGTGGACCAGTCCCTTCGTCAGTGTCCACGTCTCGGCTCCATATGTCAACACAGGCAGGACGCATTGCTCGAAGACTTTTGTCTTCAAGCATTGCGGAATTTTCGAAGTGAAGACTCGACGAAGCCTGCCAAATGCCGCCCAGCCCAACCGAATCCTCCTATCAGCTTCCTTCTCGAAGTTGTTTCGGCCCAGCTGAATGGTGTGGCCAAGGTAGACATAATCCTGAACAACTTCAAGAAGGATACCGTCAACCGATACCGGTCTCGGTATGACTTGGTTGTTAAACATAACTTTCGTTTTGTCCAAGTTCATACCGAGACCGACTCGTCGGGAGGACTCGTTTAGGTCGGCCAGCATTTGATCTAGCTCATCCAATATAATTATGCATAAAAATTTATTAAATCAATAAAAAAAAACATAACACACACTAGATACCATTTATTGACACACACACGCATATAGTAGATACTCTTTTGTTGATTGTCAAAGTCTGTAGTCAAATTGAAAACTTTTAAAAAGGTTCTTATTTTCATTCTTTTTGTTGTTTTTTTTTTATTAATTTTTTTATTATGGTCGAATTTTAACCACTGGGCGACCACTAGTTTGTATAACTACGCAACACAGAAATAACCATTATTTATCAATGTCAACTTAATAACTATGTTGAAATAAACTGTATAAAAATATTTGTATAAAACTTTATAATACTTTAAAATAATGTATTGATAAGACTAGCAAGTAATGGTATATTTCAAAGAAATTTTACTACCTATATTTGGTATGGAAAGATAAAATTTCATCGACTCTTAAAAAAAGTCTCAATTCGATTACACAATATTTTTTATTTATGTTAACTCAGAACTTTTGACTAAGTGGACCGATTTTGATGATTTTTTTAATCAAAAGGTGGTGCGTCTCATGTGGACTCATTTAAATTTAATTCAAATTGAACAAGTACTTTTCGAGTTATTATATCTAATAACGCGTATTTACTTAACAAATTTTTCGTCTAATTACGCTGTATTACTTGTCGATGTAATCGAAGTCGGTTTTTTTAGTTGCGAGCAAATACAATTATGTTTGAATAATATTATTCAAGCTGCAATGTTTAATGACATTTATTTATTTTTCTTATTTTTGTGGTAGACAGAATAACATCACTATCACTGATGGTTTTCATATCAACGGTCATTGAGGAAACCCGTTACCAAAATCCCCTTTTGCTTAGGAATTAGGTAATGACCATCTCCCCTTACTATTTTTAAATAGAAATTGATTTTTGACTAACTTTGGCTATATATTATAGAAGTTTGTAATGAGAAAGGCTATATATTGCCGTTGGTACACATATGGAATAAATAGCAATAAATGCGGTAGTAACATTTTTATACAAACTACTATACTATTGAAAACAATCGTAAAAGCTCGAATAAGCACGGAAATTTCGCGTTGTACTTCTCCTGTCAACAATCAGAAATGATACGCACCATCAAGTAATTATCTCGCTACCCATTAAAACTTGAAATATAGGGTTACCAATTAACCATCGCTGAATATTCAGACTGCAACAAAGTTAATTACAAATAAATTTAAAACACGGTGATCTTTGCTATTGATTGATTTTGATAAAGAACTCTTATCTATGTAAGCCTTTGTATTTCTTTATATGTTCAATCCTTCGATAAATCTTTATCGAAAGATTGCACATATAAATTTCCGCAAATTTCCTTTGTCAAATCATATTTTAAGGTACAGATTGAATATGTCACATATTAGCATATGCTAAACTGAGTCTATAAATGTTAAATATAAATATCTATTCTCGTTTGAGATTTGCATATTTATGAGATACTACAAAACATTTGAGTGGCGGAAGCTTAAATACTTATAATAGTCAGTGTATTGATAACTTTTAACTTAAAAATTATAAATATATAACGACGATAAACAACATACAATGATTTCACTACCTGTTTGAGTACTTATAATCACGTCACTTATATCTGCTTATATTATTTTTATTTAGGTACGTAGATTTGTGAAGTTTACTATTTAAAAAAATTATGACTTATTTATCTACTTCTCACAAGAAATAGTGACATTAATTTATAAAAAATGCGAAAACCGTAAAAAGTGCCATTAAACCGGATTAAGCAGGTAGATATATGTATATAGGTATGCAAATTAGGAAATTTATACTAGCTATACTGTAATAACTAATATAACTAACTACTAACGAAATAAGAGACATTTCAACAAAAAATTTGGATTTTCCGTTCATTTTTGGAACGAGAACGAGAAAAATCTTTTATTATTGATAAGTTTTTAAAGACTGATATTAAATATCATCTCTGTAAAACTCGACAAAACAAGTGAGAAAAGCAATACAATAATACGTATTTATTTATTTGAGTACAAAAATTCAATTGTTGAATTTTGTTTTACAAGTATTTGTACTAGGATATCACTTATTCAAGAAATATATTTCAGTAGTCTAACAGTAACATATACTAATTATAAAATAGTAGCACTTAATTTAAAAATGAAAAACCACTTTTCCTTCATTACAGAATAAATAAATCTTGTGATAATTTTCATAAACATATTATCAATCGTTCCTCAGAGACGGCTAATTAATACCGGCGGCGCATCATTCTCTGTCGTGAAACTTGAAACCTTGATCGTAGAAAACATTCATTTCATACAGAGAGCATCGGTTCCCGAGAGATCGATGGGAATATATTTTATTTAGTGAAACATATTTATATATAAATCACCTCTATTTTAAATGTGCAGGCATATTGAAATAAGGTTTTAAAGATAATAAATATATACCAATTAATTAATATTTTTTTGAACGTGCTAGCCCGTTGGCGCTGTTTGTAGTTGGTGTGTTTGTGCAGTCCTTGTGGGTCTCCCCACCGTGCCTCTGAGAGCACGTTAAGCCGTCGGTCCCGGTTGTTATCATGTACACCTGATAGCGATCGTTACCTACTCATAGTAGGGAATATATCCGCCAACCCGCATTGGAGCAGCGTGGTGGATTAAGCTCTGATCCTTCTCCTACATGGGGAAAGAGCCCTATGCCCAACAGTGGGATATTACAGGCTGAAACGCGAAATAAATAAAATTGGATTGGCTGTTTGTAATATTAAAATAACCGCTTTTTACTAAATGTATATTGTATACACCGTACATATACCAAAATAACATTTTCTACTGTCTTTCTATCTGTCTGTCCGTCTGTTTGTTCCGGGTAATCTCTGAAAAGGCTGGACTGATTTTGACAGGACTTTCACTGGCAGATAGCTGATGTAATAAGGAGTAACTTAGGCTACTTTTATTTTAGAAATTTATTTATTTTATAACTCTACGAACTGAACCATAACTTTTTTGTTAAATTCCACACGGACGAAGTCACGGGCACAGCTAGTTCTTATTAAAATAACTTTCATGGTTCTTCAAATTTGTTGTGTTTTTATATGCAAACCCAAAAAAAAAATGGAATGGAGCGGTTGTTATATAAACGTCTAAGTTACAAAATAATTTAAAATAATTATTTGGACATCTTAACTATTTCTGTAAGAGTTAACACGTTCAAACTTTTATTTTATACCTTTGAGATTTATTTTAATCTCCAGACTACCTACGACTTCCCATCTGTCAGTTTCCCTAGTCTCTCATACATTAGATAAATCATAGTGACATTACATTATATTAATAAATAAGACAAGTTCGCATGTAACGTACACTGTAGGCTTTCTTTGTAATCTCATTACATAGCTACTTTTGTTTTTAATCCCTGTATTGCTACATTTATTGGTACATTTTTGAATATAAATATTTTATAAACAGGAATAAATCTATTTATTTTATGAAACTATTATTCACTGGTCACAGGTATAGGCCCAAACCGCCTTTACTTTGGGCTTCAGACTGAGCAAGCTCCTTATTATAAGTAACACTTGTTTTTGTGTATGATATTTGATCAAACAGTCAAGCAAAAGTTTTTAAAGGCGAAATCTTCGCTAAAATCTATTTACCTACGCAACAATAAGAATACCTACATATTTTTTATTTATTTTGCACATAAGTCATATAACTTATAAGATTACACGACGAAACGACGAAACGATGAACGGATAGGGAGGAGATAGCAAAGATAGACTTTGCGTAGATTAATATTTGTCCTAGCAGGGTGAGACTTTCTGAGAACAACCGGTCATAACGCACAATTAGGACACTCAATTAAGAGCGTGCACGAACTAAGCGCTGGAGACTAGTGTACAACCAGAAGTGCATTTCCTTATTTTGACAATTCGTAGCCAGGAAGGTATATTCATTTTTCAGTATAACTTGTCTTCTATAGCGTATTGTAACTAAGGTCAGCGCCATCTAGTGACGAGTGCGTAGCTTAACAATGTCATCTAATTTTAATAAGGAGTTACCACTCGACAGGGAACGGCCTGACGGTGGGGATTAAATACTTTTGACCAGACGAAGATTGCAAAGGCCATAGGCCCTGGCCAATTATGGGCCTAAATAACTTGATCCCGGAGGCAACGTGCCCCGGTGATGACAGCCCGGGTAAAGAGGTGTGCCTCAAGTCCCGTACCCGGACAGGCCCTCGGGCCTGCCAGGATGATCCCCTACTATTTAATAAGGTTTGTTACATACTTAGATTGTTTGATATCAGGTATACAAAATTTGATAATGTGTTAGAGCACGACATTACCAGTTCCTTATTTGTATGTAGCTGAAAAACCCTTCAAATACTATATCTATAACATCTTAATAAGCTATACGTATAATCTCTATTTATCTACAATTTATTACAAAAAATTAAAGTATTCAATATGTCTAAAATTCACAAATCAGTAAAGCATACCATGTAAGTTCTAGTGTTATTTTATTCTAGGTTTAAAATACAAGTTACTTGTATCGAAATAAAAGGGACAGAAACATTTATTTTTGTATTGTGGTCAGCCAAACTATAACTGTTTCAGAAACTACGATCATATGAGACGTCGAACCGTTGAAGCGTGTTTATTGTTTTCATGCGAACAACTTGGTGCAAACTAAAAGAGTAGTCAATAGGTCATAAAATATATAAATGTCTATATAAATAAATCATAAATATGACGAGTAAATATTTGTTTTTAACACATGATACATGCATGCATATATTAAAAAATTATGTTCCCAAAATATTTTCCTTTATATTTATTTCAGCGTTCATTACTTATCTACGCAACATTATCATTGTAATATTAATAACAGAAATATTTTATAAAAGAATACTAATGTTAAGAAAAGAAAGCAAAACGAATGTTACAAAAGAAATGAAATCTATACAAGGATAAAGTGTACATAAGCTTATTTGTCGGAATTTATAATAATAATTTACATAATGCGAGAAAAGACCACCCGAGAAGAAAACAAAAGCGATGAGAATTTTATTTTCATACTCACATTTGCACAATTTGTATACAGAATGTAAATTAGAAAGCGCCTTATTTCAGCCAACGGCGTCAGGTTATTTAGCTTAGTGTCGCGCTGGCGCTTGACGAATAAAAATATACTTAGACGAATAAGCTCCTCAGTCACATTCGTTACTTTTCAAATAGCGCTCGCCAAATGAAATGTTGCCTTGATACGTTTCATTGTTATTAATGAGCTTCTTCGAATCTCATTCAATGTATTATTTTCACATTTCTATTGTCTCTGTTTGTTCAGTTTTCCATGCTAAGTACTTTATCAAATATGCTACACATAGGTAGGTACCTATTATGCCTGTTCTTAAGCCTTTTCATGTCGTATTGATATTGACAAAAAAAATTTTTAAACTTAGCAATTGTAATTACATTCTACTTGTAGTTTTTTGTATATTTGCTAAGGTTCTAATTTCGTTCGGCCGTTTTCGCTGATGCCAAAATCTTGCCATGCTATCAAATACTTGCAACCCTCCACACAGCTGTAATAATACATAGCTGTTGCTGTATTAAGCTTTATACAAATGTTTTACATTCTTTAAAAAAAACACCAGACAAACGGACGTAAAAATGTTTTTTTCTCTAATCTCTAAAAAGTTAAACCTACGTTGAGAGTACAAAAATAAACGAAGAATAAAACAAACGTTTCACTATGAGATAAAACTATATTTTAATTTAATTATTGAAATCCTTAAAAATCATAATTATGATATTTTCAACGCAAGTTATTCCATAATGCCATAAGAAACTAATCTTTATTTAAATGAGCTAAACTGCGCTGAAACAGGTTTTTAAATGCATAAAATCTTATATTTTTTTTTAAAGAGATTTAATTTTTTTTTTTTATTATTTAATGAACATTAAAACGTATTTTATAGCATAAATGAATCGCATAAGTAAGATAAACTGAGCGGTTTGGTTTGTAATGTGGGCATCAGTAGGGTGGAGCTGAATACGTTTGAATAATGAAGCGATCAGGAAGCCGACTTTCGTTGTTTTAATATATATATTTTTTTCCATTCATTTCGCGGTCACGAGTTTTCTAAAATATTTTACAACATTCCGCTTAATTAAAGTTCTTAAAAAAAGACTAGCGCGTGAATATTTCGGTTTTTCACCGACACTCGATTTGTTGTGTGAAAATGGTATATAGTCGGCGACATTGTATTGAATGTACAAAATGGAATCCACATTCCCAGCGGGGTGAATGGAAAAAAATGTTTTGTAGTGAACGCGTCCCTGTTGCGTTGTCCAGTGAAAGATTTACAACGTTACGTTTACGCTATATATTATACAGAAGTTGTAGACTATCAGAGTGATATTTCTAGATATTTTGATAGTGTGATTTAAGTATACGAACTCAAAGTAGCTCCGTGAACATAAATATTTTCTTTCCTCGCTGGTTAATTAGGAATTTCAGACTTGGGTGGAGGATTTGATGCAAAGTTAATTATAGAATGAATATTATTTGAGACAGTTAAGAGAATCTTAATTTGATGCATTACGATAGACGGATGGAGGATTGATCTTGCTTGAGAATATGTTTTTAATAAGTTAATGTACGATATACACGTATGCTAACATAATTAAATCTCATAAATTGAATTAAACTAAGAGTAAATCGATTTATAACAATGGTTTATTGTAATTTCAGTTATACGTATACTTATATAATGTTAAACGTTATAATTTGTAAAGTTAAAAAATAACAAATGTAGAATATAAATATAATTGAAAATGATTAGCTGTCGAATTCTGTAATACTTAAATTAGGTATAAAAATTAAGTGTGAACAAACGCGAAACATTTAGCGTAACAAAAATAGTGCGTAAAACCGTAAACGTGACGTAAACAACTTTGTAAACCGTTAACGATGACGACATGTAACTTAAATGTAACACAATATGTGACGGAAATGTAATTCAAACATTACGATGAAGGAAAGCAAGCATAACGTTAATGTCACATATATTTAGCATTATGGAGCAGGTAACGTTGTGTCGACGCTTAAGTTATTCAGAGAGGTTATAATTAAAAAACTTCTTGTTTCATTTCTTGTGAAATAAGCGTCCTCATACAACTTGGGAACAATGTATTGTTTATTATTGAACAAATAATTGAAAATTTTGTAATAAATAATGTAATTAAAATATAATTCTATTTCCAGTTTCATAATTAAAATTGTTTAGACATAAGAAAAAGCTTTTTAAATGTTTAATAAGGAAAAACGTTATATTTATAAAACATTGAGCCAAATTGTAGTGCAAAACTTTTTTTGATATATATCAATAATAATATAATAATAATAATTTGTATAATAAATAAGAAAACGACAATATAATTTAAAAAATTAAAAAATTCACAAGTCTAACGACAGCAAATTAATACGCATTATCTTCTTCCTCTTTTTTCCTATTATTATTTGATGACATACAATTTATTTTACTGATTTAAATACGAACACAAGAAAAATTATCTTCTTTTATTATTCTTGTGAAGTCAATAGGAAAAAACAGAGTGATGTGAAATATATCAACGTGTTAAGGCCGAAGGTGCATTGTTAGTGTCCTTGGTGAACATTAAAATGAGACGAGTGGACTGTATCTTATAACTGGTTTATTGACCGTTCCGGGAATATATAAATGTGAGATGCAGCAAAGTTAAATAAGGGTCATCTCAGGCGTCGAATCGAAGAATGAAGTAGCA
Organism: Melitaea athalia; assembly: GCA_905220545.2. Taxonomy (NCBI): domain Eukaryota; kingdom Metazoa; phylum Arthropoda; class Insecta; order Lepidoptera; family Nymphalidae; genus Melitaea; species Melitaea athalia. The sequence goes on along the minus strand of HG992185.1, from coordinate 11,967,254 downwards.
GACGTGTCGCAGATCGAGCCGCCCGCGCCGCTGGTAGCTCCGATGGTGGGGCTGTTCCCCCGCGTCTCCCGCCGCGTACCGCAGCCCGTGGCTGTTGCGTCAATCCGCAACATGCTCCCCGGCTTGAGAGCTGGAGGCTTCAAGATCTAGAAGAGGACATATATTATTAAATGCCCTCCTAATGGTGCCACCCTTGGTTCGGATTTCAGCTACTCTAGCAATCCCATCGCTGCCCGGGTATGTCTTGATTACCCTTCCCAAACACCAAAGAAGAGGCGGAAGAGCCTTTTCCTTTATGAGGACAAGAGACCCAGGCTTGAGCTCTGATCTTGAGGACTTCCACTTTGTCTTGGCCTGAAGTAACGATACGTATTCTAATGAGAAACGACTCCAAAAATGTTGCCTTATAAGTTGTATCCTTTTAAAGCGTTCAAGAGCATTGATGTTAACAGCTGATACTTCTCGCTGAGGAATAAACATTAATGGTCGTCCAATTAAAAAATGGGCAGGAGTCAAAGCGGAAAAATCACAAGGATCAGAGGAGAATGGGGTGAGGGGACGGGAGTTCAAAACTGCCTCAATTTGAGTGAGGCAAGTAGACATCTCTTCATAAGTGAAGTGAGTGATTTGAAGTATCCTACGAAGGTGATGTTTAGTACATCGAACTGCTGCTTCAGCTAGGCCGTTAAAATGTGGACTATATGGAGGCACAAATTTAAATTCAATACCTTGTCCAGCAAAATGACCTTCAAGATCTGATTGTGCTAAAAATTTAGATAGCTCATTAAAGGTGCCAACAAAGTTTGTACCGTTGTCAGAAGTGATACTTGAAGGCTTACCGCGTCGTGACACGAAGCGATTTAACGCGGCGATATATGCTTCTGTCGATAGTGCCGTAACGAGTTCGATATGACAGGCCTTTACAGAATTACAAATAAAAATTGCCAAATAACATTTAATAAGCTTACAGCCTCTACCTTTTCGGTCTGCTACCAACACCGGCCTAGCATAGTCCACGGAACAATGTAAAAAAGGAAATTCTAATTGAGTTCGTGATGCAGGTAACTGCCCCATTACAGGCTGAATGGTTTCAGCCTTGTATCTGCAACACCGAACACATTTATTAACAATACTTTTTGATAAGTTTCTGCCACCTAAGGGCCAATAAGTCTGTCTTATATTCGCTAAAAGTAATTGTGGACCAGCGTGTAATAATTTTAAATGAAAATAATTAAATAAAATTTTACTGAAATGATGTTTGCTACAAATTAAAATAGGATGTTTGAGGCTAAGAACTCACGGAGCGATTTTCGCCCGCGTCCGCTGCGGTTGCGGGCCCGCAGATTCTGTAGAATGCAAATATTTATATAAAAAATTAAAGCACATTTCACGACGCGTTTTACGCCCGCGGTGTACGCGGTTGTATGCGGCTCCCGCTGTACCGGCGGGCAACTAGTAGAGTCGCGCGGGCCGCGGTTACCCGCAGCCTCGGCGGGTGGCGCCCGCGCGCTTTGCGATCGGTTGGCGGGCGACCGCGGGGGCCGGCGGGCGGCGCGGCCGGAGGTACAGAGATCCGGCCATTTTGCATCAGTGACTTGTTATTACACGTGGCATCGTGACGTTGTCAACAAACAATAAGTATAATATTCTAATAAAATGGATATTGAAATAGACCTCTTAATTACCTTAGTACAAGAAAGGCCAGTTCTATCATCGATCATCGCCCGCCACGTTTGCGGGCGATGATCGCAACCGCGGCGGCCGCGTAACCGCGCGAATAACCGGTCTCGTGAGTTTTGAAATAAAACCGCAGATCCACGACCGCGGCGGTTGCGGGCGAAAGTCGCTCCGTGAGTTCTTAGCCTGATATCATAACTGTATGGAGCATTATTAAGCCTGCCACCAACTCTAATTATATTATTTGTGTCCAAAAATGGAGATAAAGAAGACAGTCTATTCTTTATAGGTAGCCTTTTAGCAGATTTTAAAATAACATATTCATCGGGAAACATTTCTAATTTGTTAAAATATACATCAAATGAAACTAGTAATGCCATCTATTGTTGAAGTAGTAAAGTTTTATTTTTAGTTTGATATAATTTATACTCTGTTTATCGATTGCATTTGTGTGCTGTTTGTGTCTACTCCTGCATCGTTATAATTAATATAATTGAACCTTTTGTATTATTAAATTTAATGAATTTTGAAGCTCTGTTACCGATAAATATCCTTTTAATTTAGTTTTATTTCGACAATTGTAAATAAATCTTTGTAAATAAGCTATCGATCTTTGCAAATAAGTAAAATTTGATGTTTTATTAATTAAACTACAAATTAAATCTATATTAGGAGTATTATTGAGCAAAAGAGAATAAGAAAGTAACTCAGGTAGATTTTGTTTCTCGTTAACTCTAGGCATTAGTGGCCACTCGTTTTCATGTTTTAATAAGAACGTGGGGCCATGCCACCACAACGAAGAACTATTGATGGAATCAGCCTTCACCCCCCGAGAAACAAGATCCGCCGGGTTGTCTGTTGACGGCACGTAGCGCCACGTGTGACCCTCAGTGATGTCTTGAATTTCATGAACACGGTTTCGTATGAAACTTTTCATTTGAAGAGGTGATGTCTTCAACCATCCTAAGACGATAGTTGAATCACACCAAAATCGACATTTACTTATATTTAATGTTAAAGAGGCTAGTACCTTGGCGCACAACCTTGCAGCAAGCAAGGCTCCGCAAAGCTCAAGACGAGGCATTGTCATTGGCATTGATACTACAAAACGACCATCATTCTTACGTGTAGTATTTTGTAAAAATGCTTTTCACAGGCACGTTCCTCAGGAGACATGGAGTGCACAGCTGTTACCGTATCTAATTCCCAGAAACGAGACAAGTCTGGATTTAAAAAATTACAAATGAAAGAAGAAGAGTGTGATTTAGGACGGGCGACGTATCCTGACACCAACCAACCCAGTTTCGTTTCGTAAAGTTTAGGTAAATGTTTACCTAAGTCAATTGAATTTTTTCCTAAGACTGACCAAAAAACGTCGGCCCCAACTAGTATGTCTATAGTTGCAGGCTGATTAAAATATGAGTCAGCTAGATTTATTCCTGAAGGAATTGGAATATCCTTAATATTAATAAAAGAAGATGGTAAAGCTTCGGTAATCTGAGGTAAAATATGTCAGTCGATAGTAGTTCTATAGTCGTTATTAAGAGACTTTATAGTAAGACTACAAGACTGTGTACTTTTAGAAATATTATTATTAATACCTGTCACCGTGGCGCTCTCGTTACGTCGAGACAAACCCAGCTTACCGCAGAAAGAAGTCGTAACGAAGTTAGCAGTGCTGCCATTATCTAGCAATACTCTGGCTAAGTGCTCGACGCCCTTGCTGTCGTCCACCTTCACGCGCGCTGTGGAAAGCAAGACGAGTGGAGGAGTACTTAACTGTTTTAAATTAGTTGAATTAGCGAAATTATTTACTGAAACAGGCTTAGCAGGCTCTGCTGTGTGTAAGTGTAAAAGCGTATTATGCCTTTTTTTACAATATTTACATGAAACTAGATTACATCTATTTTCCACGTGCCCTGGCCGTAAGCAATTAAGACATACCTTAACATCCTTAGCCTTTTTTATACGATCTTCAATAGAAAGAGATTTAAATGTCTCACAGTTAAATAAGAAATGACTTTGATTACACATAGGACAACTTACAATTTTTTTATAAACATTTTGTGTTTTATTTGTATTATAACTCGAATTTTGATTATGTTTTATATCTGCAAGAAAATTTGTGTTAGGTTTATTGTAATCGTATTTTTGTGATTTTATAATTTTGCTTTCTTGTAATGTTTCTAATAAATCCGCTCTGTTGCCAAGGAATGTCATAAAAATATCAAGTGACGGAGGATTATTCAGGGAATTTCTATGTGTTTCCCATTCCCTACGAGTAGTTGTATCGAGCTTATCAGCCATCATGTGAATGATTAAGGTGTCCCAATACTGAGTGGGCTGGTCTAATGTTGACAGAGCACGTAAATTTTTATTTGTGATGTCTATGAGGTGACGAATAGAATGAGAAGATTCTTTTTGTATGTGCTCAACATTAAATAAAGCCTGTACATGATTGTTTACAAGTAATCTTTTGTTGTCATACCTACTGCATAACAATTTCCAAGCGTTCGCATAATTATCGCCTTTTACATCCAAACTATCTATAACCAGTAAAGCACTATCTTTTAAAGACGCACGCAAATAATGCAATTTATTAATATTATCTATATCATACCTTGAGTGAATTAAAGAAATAAAAGTGTCCCTATACTCAAGCCAATGTTGATAGTGACCATGAAAAGTAGGTATTGAAATTTTTGGCAATCTAACACAGTTAAATTTTGAACCACCTGCCTGTGCATCCTCGAAACTCGCCACGGAACCATCCTGAAGCTCGCGCCGATGAGAGGGCTGCTCACCAAGAAAACTACGGGCCCCAGCAACAAGTTCGTGATATTGGTTTTCAAACTGTTCGCGTTCCTGGTACTCGTTTTCCAAATTATCGGATAACATTTCAATGTCACTCTGTAACTGGTCGAAAACAGCATATAAGGTATTAAATTTACTAAATCTTTCTTCCAAATCCAACAATTGTACACTACTTATCTCTTTTGAAGTTTTAAGCATATTAATGAAATTACTGAATATAGTTAATTTTGTTTTAATCCCAGCACGCTTCTTAATTAACTTGTCCATCTTTGTTTCGGCCATAGCAATCTATAATTATATCGAATAGTGAAGTTAAAATAATTCGAAAAAATAAATAAGTAATAAAATAAGTAAATAAAAATATTCAATTAATGAAATGAGTTGCTTACGTTTATAAATGTTAGAACTGAGATCAAAAGGAGGTAGGAACGGACGACTGCGAGCCGATCGACTTAACTCGTAAACAAGTGTATAAAATATGTAATAATATTTGCTTTTTAACCGATTTAAAAAGGGAATTTAAATTTTATTTCATTGAAATTTGTAAATTGTAATAATAGTAATATTTTTTCTTACCCGACACTCACTAAATAAAGGCAGTTTTAAGAAAAATATACTTAGGGAATAATATAGGAAGGAAAAAGAAAGGATTAATTGGAACGAACTCACAAGACAGTTTATTCCATCCACTTGCAGACGATGATGTTCGTTTCTTTCGTTTTTGATGATGACGTGACTTGGGTGACCGTTTGAATGAAGCGCCGCTGAAGTCCACAAATATCAGTCTGAAACGGCGATAATCCTTAAAGGACCATTGTTAAGGCCGAAGGTGCATTGTTAGTGTCCTTGGTGAACATTAAAATGAGACGAGTGGACTGTATCTTATAACTGGTTTATTGACCGTTCCGGGAATATATAAATGTGAGATGCAGCAAAGTTAAATAAGGGTCATCTCAGGCGTCGAATCGAAGAATGAAGTAGCAGACGTGTCGCAGATCGAGCCGCCCGCGCCGCTGGTAGCTCCGATGGTGGGGCTGTTCCCCCGCGTCTCCCGCCGCGTACCGCAGCCCGTGGCTGTTGCGTCAATCCGCAACACAACGTATATGGAAGAAAAACCATTTCAATTACAATATTTGAGATTTCCTTTCAATCTGTAATATATATCTGTATTCGGCAATTGTATTTATCAGATGGTAAGGTATCGTTATTAATTCTAAGCTAAGAGACCAATCAAGACCCTTACGATTTGTTTCACTAAAAGTAAAAGTAAGTTAGTTTTAAGTCCTAATTTTCAAAGCATGTCATATATTTAGATATTTATTTAAAAGATTTCTGTACTTTACATCCTATGGGGAATCTACAGCGATAAGTTTTTATAGTTTTCATGCGTTAAATACTTTTCATTTCAAAAATTTGAAGTGACAGAAATTCTTCAATCCCTTACCTATGATTGTTTTTTTTTTGTTACAATTAACTAGTAATCAAAAGAAAGACTACTTTTTTGTGGTTCTTAATATTTATTCAGGTTTAAATGTTATAAATTAATTTGTTAATAGCGCTAATCATTTACTTTTCATAATTAGTCATCATTTAAGTTACCATTCAATTTTCAGATTATCTAGATCTAAAGATAAACTGAAAATAAAAATCAATTCACTTTCAATTCAAATTCAAAAACTCTTAAGTACCTATTACGTACAAAATTTCTTTTAAACGTAAATAACGACGCTATGGTGCAATGTTGCGTGTACTCTATCGACGGTCTCACCGACGGTCGTGGGTTCGATGAAATGATGTTCGGGAAGATTGGCAGCAGTAGGATATTACAGGCTGAAGCGAATTGTTCACTACACACAGTTGAGATAGCTGACATAATTTTAATAGTGAGTATTTCATGTAGAGTATATTACTAAATATAATTATTATAAAACACTTAAATTAAATTATTAACGACGTAAAAAAATCAATAAATATTCAAATGCAATTAAATGTGAAGTAAGTGTTACAAATAAACATGTAACGGACAGAAAACAAGAACTATTGTAGATAAAAATAAACCGAGACAACTTTGATTTGTCGAGGAATTTTAGAAAATAAGAAGCCCTACTAACTTGACTGTTCTTCGAAAATATCCACGGATAAAGCTTATAGCGAAGCTTATAATAACTTCAACTAGTTTCTTCATTTCTTTTTGAAGTCAAGACTTTAATTTTGAAGTAATTACGATAAACTTTTCTCATTGCTGGAAATAGTACAAGTTTGTGAAAAGAATTACGGACAGTCAAAGACAGTAATACTAAAAGTCAAATACACAAATAATTCTGTATTTATTTTCTTATTTTATTTTGCATTGATTTTTAAAAATGTTAAAAGCAGTTATATAAACACTTACTTGCTCAACAATTTTAGTATTAGTTTGTGTAATATCGGCTTTTAGAGTTGCGTGACTATATAAAAGGTTTGTCACGCACGATTTTGTATTGGCAAAACAGAGAAAAAGCTTCGTGTTCGTTAGTGCAGAAGCGTCTACCGCAAGTGAATCGCGCCAGCCCACATCGGTCTTTGTTATTGTAGATATAATTAGGCAAAACGCATGACCCTTTAAATAAATTTTACCTTTCTTTTTTTACTATGCAAAAGATCATGAGCTAATTAAAAATCGATTGAAACTATAAAACTATTGAATATCTTGCGTTATTTTACCGTTGGAAAGTTAAATTTTCCAAAACGAGTCTATAAAACATCTTGCTACAACTCGTTTATGTTGATTATGATGATGGTGATGAAAAATTAAATTTTTTGAGTATATAAAATAATTCCAAGGAATTAAATATTTCTCTGTAGTTTTATATTTACATGAATAAAATGATAAGGTCCGAGTACATTTTGAAATAAATATCTGTACTATTTTATGCCCACAAATTGTACAATTTCTTTAGGTCCACGTTATCTGAAAATTTCATAGAAAGATTATTTTACAAGAAATAACAGTTCCGTTAGAAATGTAGTTTTTCTTATATCCAACTGATTGCGTAGGCTACTCACGATGCCAACTCGTTTGTGAAGGTAACAATGTTGAGTGGAAAAGAGTTAAAAGGCTGCGCCCCACGCGGCTTCAAGTGTGCCTCGGGTTTCAGTTACGGATCATTAAACTTATTTCATTTGTGGTAAACTTCTTTTATGTGTTTTTATATATTATATGGGAATAATAAATATAATATATACATTTTACACTGTATTCAAATATATTTCATAGATTATTTATGAAATATAAAGTTAAAAGTAGTTTTTATATTCATTATTTTTATTTTCGAGCCTGATTTAGTTTCAACTTATAAATGCAATTGTCTACTATACTATACTTCTGTAAGGTAATTCATCAGTCGGGCTGCTCCAGATTTTGAGCAGGATATTTCCTGCTTACCTCAGTTATGATGTAACGATGAATTTGCAACAATCTTGTTATTAGAGTTGTTAGTAGTTAGTTGTAGTAGTTTATTGTAATAAAAATGTATTGTAATTATTAAATTTATAATTTCTTTAGCCGTATACTATTGCAAGACACAGGGGGCTGTAGGGACTAAACCTCAAATTCCGATTCATGCATCGAAATACATAACTCTAGGTAGCTTTGGAAAAGGTACAGAGCACTTTTTTGTGGGCCTGTGTTATTTGTTGGTGAGTTTTATTCCTGAGAATATTGTGAATTTCGTCATCATATCAAACGATAGGCATTAAATTGTCATTTCATGGGTTCTTGTATAGTAGGTATTTTCGTTCGGCATAGTAAGTCAAAAAATCTTTATGGTCTAAGATCGGAACCTAAGTCGATCTTCACCGAGCTGATAAAATAGAATGGAACATAATTTATAATAAATTTAGTATATTAGATAATATATTAAAAATGGGTTGCTAAAAAAATCCTGGACTGACTATTTTAAATAATAAAAAAAAAAATGCAAATTACAACATCGAAAATTTTAATCTGACTTGATAGTATGACACATATAGATTGGGTGCGTTCCACTAAGACCGCCGCGACCGCAACGCCCTTTCCGAGTTTCCATCGTTCCACCTAAGGCCCGTGGTCGTCGCGAGCGATCACTCGACGTCATAGATGACTTCACTGTTCACGACCACATCGCACCTCTTTCGCCCACAAAATATAGGTGGGCGAATATGTTGTAAATTGTAATACGAGATATGTAGAGAGTTTTTCGTGATTTCTTGTTGTTTAATTACTGATTTTGTTGTAAAAGAAATGTTCTTCAATATTTTACTGTGAATAGATACTACGAGAAGAGTCAGATTAATTTGACACATTTTGGTAGGATATACACGTAGTTTTATTTCGTTAACGTTCACAAAGAAAACCGCTCTCCTTGTGATCTGGCTTTAGTAGTCCTTGTCGTCTGTACGTAATGCGTGTTTTCTACACCAATTTCTGCATAAACTGGATAAGTGCAAAACTATGTTTGTTATTTGTGAGTGACATACAAAGGTTCTCGTACAAACGTAATTTTTTTAATCTTATGTAAAATGTTATGTTTGTAATGATTGTTATTTTTCGTTTTCATTGCAGCACTAATGTGCGTAATCATTTTGAGAAAATTTATTACTGACCTATTAAGATTTTTAAAATATAGCACTTAAGCAGACGGATATACGAATGAAATGATCAACGGACAGTGGTGTATTAGTTATACACTTTTTGGACTGTTTGATTAAGGAATCTTAATATCGGACTAGAATAAGTTGTTGTTGTATAGTAGAAGAATCGTTAAAAATACAACTCACAAGCGTTGCGCTATTATTAAATTAATTATTATTACCCGCCATAACGATTGTACAGATATTTATTTAAAAACATATCAATATTATTTTTTAATATGTTATTTTTTAGTTATACAGGGCTCGATTAAGTATAGAAATGGTAAAAAAAAAATTTAACTATTTTATAAAGGCTATGAGACCGACCGAGACTACTGAAAATATTGAAATAATCGAAATTCGAAAGTTTACACAAAATTATACAAAAGTATGTAAGGTATCTTAAAACAATTGTACGTAATATTTATGGAAACTAATAAATCAAACAACGAAGCTATGCTCCCAGTATTTTGAAAAGATCAAACTCGATCCTGTGGATCGGATCAGGCTTATTAATTTCAGTAAATAGTACGAATACATTCTCTAAGTAATATATGTAGATGTAATCAAAATACGACGATATACCTACTCGTAGGTCATCCATCAAAAGGATAGGAATTTTTTGGTACGAAATTATAAATATTTCAATCCTATGTTCAATGATTTATGAGGTATCGAATTCCATAATGTAAGATTTATTATTCAGACTATCTCGCTTTTACATTGTAAAATTCGAAATCTAAGCAACATTTTACGGCTAGTGAATGATTATTATTATTGCTACCATTCGACCAAGAGTAATTAATTGCCCTTGTCGCATTAAGATGAAACAAAGAAAGAGCGTTTGTTGATATTATTATTAATTTTTTTTGCCTAAAACGCTATGCTATTTTTCGGGAATCGAGAGAGTTAAGCAATGCGATTATAAAAAAAAAATCATTTTAATGATTTAAATGTGGATAGTTATTGGCTATTTCCAATAATGCATTTTAATGAAGACTAAAATATCGTAGCAAAGGCCAAATGTCAACTTATTCATTCAGCGTTTGTCGCCGGAAGGTAAACACAAATGGAAATGGTCGCAACTAAATCTCATCGCAGGTACACAGAGGTAAACAATTGAAGCTTATGGAAATCAGGGTCCGTAGTATTTTACCGGATTAAATATACTAGCAATTAGTGCCACCCCGCCTGCTCTCCCGGCTAGTTATTTATCGCGAGGTCTTAGACTTAATTAAAACATCTTACTTTGAAAGTCAAAACTATATCTATTTTAAGGTAAATTAAATTAGGGCTGCTTAGTGGTTTATACGGTACAAGCGTAAGTACTAATATAAGGCAGAGTTTGTATTATTTAATTTTTATTTGTCGCTTATTGTTTTGATTTATTCTAAAATATCCACTAAATTTTATTTGCAATTAATATTTCTGTGTTTGTGTGTGTTTTTGTTTAAGCTGTCTAAATTTGTTACAGTTTATTTGTAAAATAGTTTTTAAAAAAAATAGAACTTTTTAAAAACCTTGTTTTCGAAATAGGACCTTATTCAATAGATCAGGTTCTTTCTTATTCGAGATTAAACAGTTTTAAAACATTAATACGTTCGTCGTTCATATAAAAATTTAAATCAAAATTACCAGTAATTAATATAGTAACCGATCTTAAGAAGTTGATACGACTTAACTTTGCTTTAATTACTATCGAAAGAGATCGGATCATCTTGGCATTTGAATGTGCAGCTCTACTTCGAAGAACTTAAACGGTATGCAAACCTGAATTAAAACTCGCTTTCTAAAGTCTGCACGGAGGATTAGAACAAGTTTGGATAGCTCATCTCTCAAATTAATTAACTAATTTTTCGCATCAAAACACAATTCTCTCGGAATACCCAAAAATTTATTATGGTTCAATTTTTTGTAACTCTCATATTATTCATGAGTATAATTTTTATTGTACCAATATTTTTGGTAAAGATGTGTGTAATTTTTAATATTATCAAAGCTTAATATACGTTAATGATAAAATTTTCCATATTATCCCGCGAGAATTTAAAGGGTACACAATGATGTTGTAACTCGAATTAAATAGAGGTTGGCACGCTTATTTAAGCGTAAGTACGCGCGGGGCAATTCAGCGTACAGCCTATAAACAATTAAACAGTCTGCTTAACTGCGTGGCTGTGTGTAAGCACGAAATGTACGTATTTGGTAATTGTGGCGGTAATATAACGAACAGCCGCACGTGACTGTAATACGGTCGAAACGAAAGTGTCTGTTTCGTTCTGTTATAATTTATGACAAATCCCTTGCTTGTAAACCGTCAGACTGATATTGCCTATGAGCTAAACGAGTTTCAGAGGGCGAGTCCTCACTTTCATTTATATTACAGAGTCCAATCGTAATAACTTCAACGCGGATTTTGATGCAGGTTGGGGGTACTTATCTTCTGCTTGTAAAGATAATGCTTAAATTTTCATTCATTTGTAATCACTCATTCCTTTTGTGCAAACATCAGAAACCAGATAAATAAATAAATAAAACTCATTTGTTAAGTCACTTACAAACTTTATATACGCATACATGCTGTAATTATTTAATAGCTATGGTTATGGTATGTGCTATTACGGAAAACCAAAAGATATACTCGTAGATACGTTATGAATGCACGGTTCATTGAAGCATGTAGATTGAAACAAATGTACTCAGGTGATTAATATAAAGAAATAAAACCTCTTTTCTGGGACGAAAGTAACAATACAGACCTGGCATTAAGCCAAAGCTAAATTAGATAATGGAGTTTGCGTGCAAAAATATAGGAAACCGAGAACAAAGACAAATGGGGCCGACTTTGACTCTGAAATGGTGAAATAAAATAACAGAGATTTCGGTTGAGCTAAACCGCTAGGTCCTCGTGTCGTCACGCTTTGACATGCGGTTTGTTCACAAATATATACCCCTAATGGCAGATTACATTTGAAGATTAACAATACACCATATTCAGCGATACTATAGCATAATTATGTTACATCATCGTATCATTAGCGTAGCTATCGAAAGGGCGACGTACAAATAGAATTTGATGTCTTTATGACAAATTAATTAAGGAAATATAAGCGTTGTCGTGATTCTATTTAAGCTTCTTATAAATTTTAAGTCAGATTATTTTCATATTTAAATTTATTTTAAGGAAATCAAAGAAATAAAATAAATTAAACTTTTAATTACTTATGAAGTAAAATATACTTCTATGTAATTTGTTTTATATTTTTAATTATTTATTTGTCAGTGTCATAAAACTTTAGAATTAGTAGTCAAAGAATTCTTACTTTCCAACAATGCTGCCTTGTTTATAAACTCTTAACTAGTTGAATATCAATATATTTGTTAACATTCTCATTTTATAATCCTTAGTTACAAATGAGACGTATTACTTTGTGGCAAAAATGAACCGGACTAAATAATAAGGCCGTGATGTTGGCAACAATGATTTATTATATCGCTTTTCTCGGCCACCCGTATGAACCGCATGAAAAATGATCTCAGTTATTGCTAACAGCAACTCTGCAGTTGACGCTTTGTTTAAGCACAAATGACTCATACTGTTGAGTTGTTATTTGGACTTGTTTTTACTGGGATAGAAACCGCGTCCGCGGCCGTCGTCAATGACAAATCGTGTGTACGATCTTGGGACGAGTCTCATGCATGCCACTGTCGCTAAGCTATCGTTTCAATGACCCGTAATATGTTTTTCGTTGACACAAAATGCACGATCATAACTTTTAAAATGATGTACCTACTCATATTTAAAAAAGATAACATATAACATTTTATCAACATAAAAAAAAACTTTAAAGTTGACTTAGAAATTTAAAAAAAATGTTTATATTTTAATATTTGACTTGTGTAATATCATGAAATAAAATGATTTTACATATAAAAGAAAATCAAACCAGAATTATGAATGGAAGAATTCACAGCACACTTTTAATTTGATTAACATGTCGGTAGGCTTGCCCTGTTGTGGTCATGAGCACACAGTATACGCTCAGCGGTAAATAGGGAAATGATCCGCGAAAAATTTATTATAAGGATAAACTTTTAAAGGGGTTTTTAACGAAAATAAACAACTTTCATTTATTTTAAATTATATCGGACGAGTGGACTTTCGCGTTTTTGAGATAGCTCTTATTTAAACTTTACTATACCTACAATTAATTTTTTTTAATACGATCAAAACATGGTTTACAGATTGCTTTTAAACGTTGTTTTTTTTTTGGAAATGGCATAAGAAATAATAGTTAAACTAAGAAATTTATAAGTGAAATGTTGGAATGATGTATTTCAATCGAGAGAGCGTTGATAATAGCATTTCAATGTGCAGTTTCTCTTCGAAGAACTCAAACGGAATGCAGATCTTAACTAAAATTTACTTTTTTAAGACTTCTCGCTGAATTAGAAAAAGTTTCGATAGCTCATCACTTTAATGACTTAACAGTTTTTTTCTTGAATCATAGTTTAAATTTGTAAGGAGAAGATCTTATTGTTTTACTTTACGTTATCTGTTTAAAAAGATTAACATGTAATATTATTATCTACCTATATAATTATATTTTTATGTATATATACTCGTATATATACATACAAGTAATGTATAAGTTTGATTTCTTTAAAAAATAAAAGGATTACGATTTTTGTGTTTTATGATAAATTTTGTGTCTTAATTTTATAAAATAAAGATACTAAACAGTTCTCATAAATGTAAAGAAAATTTAGTAAACAAATATTTGAGTATAGGTAGTTAATTTATCATTTATTACGACTAGTACATGTAGTATGTAAAAAAGCTTATTTTCGACATACAGTAAAATTACAATGTTGTTGGTTTTGTTTACATAATTCTTGGTTTCTTTCAATTCTTTGAAGTAGAGTCGTGGAACTCCCTAACGTCTAATTAAATTAATTACGTTTGAGAGTAATGAAGATCAAGGAATGAAGAAAATAAATTGTTTTTTGTTTTCATTAGGTAGGTACTACGTGTTTATGTAATAACGTATTGTATATAGGTAACGTGTGATTTAAAAGCAACATTATATTAATCTATATATATAAAAGAGATTTCCACCCATATATTGAGTCATCACGATATCTCTGGAAGTGGATCTCTATTTTTCTGAGGTAGGGCACAGCAGGAAATTTCCTGTTCAAAATATGGAGCAGCCCGACTGGGGTAGTACCTCGACCTTACAGATGACCATAGTTAAATAATACTGTTTTCAAGCAGTATTGTGTTCCTGTTGGTGAGTAAGGTGGATTGGGGATAGAGTCGGCAACGCGCTTACGATGCTCCAGGTGTTGCAGGCGTCTATAGGCTACGGTAGTCACCTACCATCAGGTGAGCCGTACGCTTTGTACGTTTGTCGACTTAGTAACATAAAAAAAAAACATAAGGCGTAGAGACTTGAAATTTAGTAGGAATATTCCTTTCGCCGAGTAGAGGAAGATTTTTTACTTATGCGCTGACAAGAATACTCTAATTGAGAAGATAAAGAAAATAAAGAGAAAAAAAAATATCGTTACCATAATTGATAAGTATCTTTGCTGATCTTGTTTGTTTATTTGCTTCACTTATTACGTAATTTAAGCTTGTACTTGTGCAGAATCAATCGCACAGAAATTTTATGTCATTTATTATTCTATAGAATAGACAAAAACTTACAAGTGAAATTTATATTTAGTTTTTTTTAATTTTTAATTTTTTTTAATACTTATCCTTCCCGGAACCCCTCTACTAACACTTAGGTTAACCGTGGTGTGGTAGTTCAAATTGACTTATAAGTATTATTACGAATCTTTTGTATGGGAATATAGAAGTGTTGTTTTTAAACTTTTTCAAGCAATTTTTTAAAATTTTCTCTCCGTAACGTCCTATCCTCCCTTATCCCGTATCCTCGTACTTCAAGAAATATTATAAAAAAAAGAATTAGCGAAATCGGTTCAGCCGCTCTCGAGATTTGCGCTTAGCAACACATTCAGCGATTCATTTTTATATATATAGAGATTATTCTATAGAATAGACAAAAACTTACAAGTGAAATTTATATTTAGTTCTGCTGCCCGCGTCGTATCGTCTGCGTGAACGCTACAGAGCAAATAAAGGTTCCCTGGCCCCTGCTCGTTCCCCGTAGGTGATAGCGTGATAATATGTAACCTATATATGTTGACCCGACTTTTTAATAATATTCGTGTTTGAAGTAAACCCATACAGTAATTTTTGAGTTTATCCCGTACATAATTATACAGACAAACAGAAAAACAGACAAACAGACAAAAATACTAAAAACTATATTTTTGGCTTTGGTATCGATTGTAGATCATCTTTTAAAAAATATTCAATGTACAGTTTTGACTTTCCTATTATTTTATTATAATATGTATAATGTATAGATCATTGGATACAATACAATCTGTAGAGTAGTGTCAGACTACAGAAAGTAGTCATTTTAATATAAAATACTTTACTCTCTGATACTTAATATTTTTTTTTAAGCATCTTTTAACCCATTAAATCCAATAAGTAAGACTCAATAACTAAAATATTCCTTGTTTCGTTCAGTAATCATTTACCTCTCACATAAGATTTATGATTTTTTGCTCACAGAAAGCTTTAAGGGAAAAATAAAGTACTGATTTAAAGATTCATCTAGTTCATGTTGAATAAAAAGACTGGTAAAAGTGTTAATTGACGGTGTAAGTTTAGGCAAATAGGTAAAAACATATTTCAAATCATGTCAGAAAGTTTTGTATGTGGTGTGTCCAAGCTCCATTAATTTTTGAATGACGATTAAACTTGTACGTGGTATCTTATTGTAATGCAAACTCCTTTACGATTCACGAACTCTAGACATTTTTGGACGATAAATTACTGTAGAGTAGTTTAGTTATGAAAGTCAATAAACACAACGCTTTGAAAATCACCACACTGATATGCATTTTTACTTAAGTCGAATTTTAACGAACGGGCTGATTTCGATAGATTTATAATGTTACTAGCCGACCCGTGCCCACTTCGTTGCGCATTATTTATTTTTAATAATTACTTCTAACGACGATATCTCAAAAACTATTCATCTGATTGATATAGTGTAAAGAGCTATTTTAATCTGCATTAAATGGATTTATTTGGAAAAGGATTAATACTGAACTAAATAAAATAGCTTTGAAAATAACGTAATGTTATTAATAAAAAAATTGAACATAAAAGTGGTTATTGTAAGTCAACCGTTAGAGATAAAGATATGCTATCGCGGACTTTTTTGTAGCATTTTTATAGATTTTGAATTCGTTAGTACATTACTTAACTATATCTTTGCTAGTTTACGCGGCGTTTGCGTGGAAAGCTTCCAGTTGGCGAGATTTTTTGCGACCTTTTCAACATTTATCGCCGTATTTCAGCTAATTTACATAAAAGCATAATAAATTACATACTTAAACCTTCCTCAAGAATCACTCTTTCTATTGTTGAAAACCGTATAAAAATCCGTTTGGTAGTTTTTGCGTTTATTGCGTTCAGACAGACAGGAGGACAGAAAGACGCGGCCGGGGGACTTAATTTTATAATATGTATAAATAAAGAGTTAAATAACACAAATATATAGGTAGTGATTGAGACTAAAATTTTCATCACAAGAATTCGCACCTCATCATTGACATAAAAGTCAGTGAATCACCATACCGGTTTTTAGGGTTCCGTACCCAAAGGGTAAAAACGGGACCCTATTACTAAGACTTCGCTGTCCGTCCGTCCGTCCTTCCGTCCGTCCGTCCGTCCGTCCGTCCGTCCGTCCGTCCGTCCGTCCGTCTGTCACCTGGCTGTATCTCAAGAACGGCTATAGCTAGAGAGTTGAAATTTTCACAAATTATGTATTTCTGTTGCTGCTATAACAACAAATACTAAAAACAAAATAAAATAAATATTTAAGGGGGGCTCCCATACAACAAACGCGATTTTCTTGCCCTTTTTTGCTCGATATCAATAATGGCAACAGGTAGGCACTTGAAATATTCACAAAATACGCAGTTGTATTTTTACTTTAATAATAAATAATAAAATTAAAATAAAATTAATATTTAAGGGGGGCTCCCATACAAAAAACGTCATTTTTGCCTATTTTTGCTCTCATACAACAAAAGTGATTTTTAGCCGCTTTTTGCCCGTTATTACAATCAATGTACCCAGTCAATGGTACGGAACCCTTCGTGCGCGAGTCCGACTCGCACTTGGCCGATTTTTTTTTTGAATTTCATGTTAAACTAAAACTAAGTTTAAGACTGATTCATCAACCATTGCAAGCGATTTTTTTCAATTTGGAGATGCGATAAACATAAACGTATATTTTATAGTTACAGCTGAAGAAAAATAGTTTAAAATTTAATTAAAAATCTATACTTAATGAATAAAATAAAATTGAATGAGCACAATGTATATCCACTTTCAAACGGAGAGTGCGAACTGGTAGTGATAAGGGTTTTCTTTTTCTAGTCGCCAACGGAAATTAATTGTCACCGAACGGAAAATAGGGTGAAAGTCCAATTAATTATTAGTCACTTCATTTATTTAATCCAAGGGGCCCCGGATTCTTTTTGATATTAATGCTAAAAGTGCCAGAATAATCGTCAGAGTAATTAACCAGTTCTTTATTGCGTGTTTAATGTTCTTAAAACAGCTCGAGTTAATTAAGAGTAGGTAATTTTTATAATGGCAAATAGGCCTCCATGTAATATTTAAAATGTACCCTTGTCACAAATACTATTATTTAAGATACAATATTTACTTCTTTTTTTTTAAAGTAGAATCATAAAATAATTTAAAATTGCATATAATTATGGCTTGTGATTTCATTTTGTTGGAATAATTTGTGACACTTTCGTGCTTTGGCTATGACTACAATATTTTAAATTATGTTTAGAAATTTTATCTAAGAATTGTTTGTTACTATCTCATATGTAGTATAACCAATATGGAAATTACTAGTCCTACAAATAATCTAAAAATATATACGAGTAGGTACTATAGATACTATCGATGCATAAAAGCGAGTCCTAAAATAAATGTTTACTATTTAATAATAATTCTTAATGTAATCTTATATTAATAATCAATTTGAAATAAAATGTACCCATAAAAAATAATAAAAAAAAAAATAAAATAAAATCAGTGAGCTTTATATCTAAATAAAAGTTTGTTTAAAAATGGAAAAAGTTGAAATGAACAGAGTTAGCGCGTAGCGTTTATGGCGCCAGCTGCGGTTATCCCATCGCCTCTGATGTTAGCTGATAAAAATAACAATCAGACATGATACGATCATATCAGTCTAACATGAAATGGGTCTATCAGAATCAATGCTATAAAAGTAATGATTTGATTTCTCGTTTTGTGCACTGAGTTTTATATCTCGAATTTGTAGTAGTGCTTACTATGTGCCATTATTATCTAATATCGGGCAGCAATGCAATCGCTTGTTATATTATAGTGTTTTTATCGTTTTTGCATATTATTAATATAAAAACAAAAAACTTGTAAATACAATAATAGTCAACGTGCTAAGATTTAAAAATAGGCATCGATAGTAGAATTAGTAAACTTTTAGTTTTTATATTCATTTCATTCCAGTATACTAAAAGTCAATATGAAATAGCATCAAATTTTAGATTACAAATATCTTTATGGTCAGACGACATATCAGTACCCTACTTACCTACACTTATACTATTTATACTTATGAACGTCTATATACTTAATGAACGTATTTATACTTATGTACTATATATACTTATGAACGTCAGAATGTCTCGAGAACTTCAGAGTTTTTATAATTGTAATGGGCATGACGACAGTATCAAAAAATCGTCAATTTAATGATTTTAGGGGAACACTCTTATTTAAAAAATTCAAAATACTGGTTTAGTTTTATGTAAAATAATAAGATTATTGTGATTTTCAATAAAATAAAACATTAAAATACTGCAATCGGCAATACGTCGTTTCGATTTACGTCATTTCAAGTTACGTCGGACAATGTTTTGACACTAATCCTCAAGCACACGTCAATTGTTTCGATTTCCTGCACAGGAGTGAAAAGTCTATTGATGCCGTATTCTCAACCGCACCGATCAATCTCCTTCGTGTCTTCTCCATTCTACGTGACATCGAAATCATCTGTGCTAGTTTGGCACTGTTGGAAGCCACTAACCCAAATGAATGAATGAATTCACTTGTCGTACATATATAATTATTTTAAGAACTTACTCTTGATAATAAAGTATGCATATCCTTTGTTATAAATGCAGTTTTTTTTTTAATTTTGAGTCCGTGTGGATCCTAACCCTTGAGTTTTACATGTAAATTAACATAATATGAAAAAATATGTCTCGACTTACGTCGTTTCGATTTAGGTCGCGTATTTCGAGAACCTAACATGCCGTAAGTACGAGGACTGCCTGTAATAACAATGTAACGCATCGTTGTCTGTACATAGAATATATAGGTATATGAGAAAAAATATTATTGGGCCCTTTATGAACGCAAATAGCACCCAAAACAATGATTGATAGAATGTTTGTCTGTTAGTCTGTTTATCTGTGCGTTTATGCACGCTAATCTCAGAAACGGCTTCTCCGATTTAGATGTGGCTTTTTTAACATTTAGTGTCCATATCAATCGGTTCATAAATAAAAATCACGTTGAACATGTAAAGTCACTATTCCACGCGAAAGAAGTCGCGAGCACAGCTAGTGTACTAATATAATTGATTGAAAACGAATCCTACCAACAAATATTGTCAAAAGAAAAAGGAAAGAATACTCAAGATAAATGCGTTTTACTTAGGAGCACTGAGAATTCCTGTGTTTTGACCAAGACGTCTGGAAAGTTAACAAACAAACGATGTTAGCATTGCTTAATCGACGTCATGGGAGTCGTGCACTGCGAACTCGACAAGCTATTTTGCATTCAGATTTCTCTCATACTAATATTTTTAAGATGAATGTAGAACACAAATAAAAGAAATGGTTGTATTGTTCTTTCAAATGCTTTAATAAGGATTTTTTTTATTTTCCTTTTTTTAATTATTTAAATAGGTGTTTACAAAAAAAAAATGTTTAAAAAACAGTTTTTGAAGTTGTTTCAATTTTAGTCATACAGTAAAACTTATTATTGCACACACAATAACTCATTATCCCTTGTGCCGACTCCACGAATTATAATTGTGTTTGCTCGGAAACTAAAAAAACCGATTTCAATTACATCTACAAGAAATACAACGTAGGTAGCCGAAAAAATAGTTAAATAAATACGCATTATCAAATATTACTCAAAAAGTTGTAAGCACATCTCGATGAAATTTAAATATAACTACGTGATAAACATCAGCTTTCGATTAAATAAAAATCATCAAAATAGGTACACCCAGTAAAAAGTTATGCGGTATAATACAACAAATAAAAAAATAGTCAAGTAAAAACGTAGGTCGACGAAAAAATAGTCAAGTAAAAACGCATTATTAGATATAACTCGAAAAATACTTGTTAGATCTCAAATAAATTTAAATGGGACGAAAAGACACGCATAAACTTTCGATAAAAAAATTTATCGAAGTCGGTTCAACCAGTCCAAAGCTCTATTAACATACATAAAAAAAATACAATCGAACTGAGAACCTCCTCCTTTTTCGGAAGTCCGTAAGTTTGTAGTAAACGAAATTATATTAATTTCTCTATTTATAAAATTTCTTTACTCAGCTACCAATGCTCTGCTATAAGTAAAACTAAGTCTCAACATTTTATATGATATACGGTTTTTTAAATGGAAGGTAATCGAATGATGTTTTAGTTAATTTAGTGCGATCACAAAAAGTGTTTAGATCTAGACTTATTTTTTTTTCTATCAGTGCAATTCTTATTGATTGTGGCTTGGTTTCTTTTAAACATTAAACATACACAAAAGCTAAAACATTCTAAGTGGATGAGCTTATTCTAAATAAAAATTTAAATCTATTAGTGCTTTTATTACGAAATATATATCTCTACTTATAATATATGCAAAAACTAACGTTAGAATGTAAAAAAATAATTTTATCCACGCGTAAAGTTTATATTTTTGTTATAAGAGGTGTGGTTTATGTTATTTACTAGCACTACGTATAAAGCTCTGACATAAGAACAAATTTTATTTTACCAAAAATAAATATTTCGTTGAAAGCGACGTACGGTTTTTAAATATAATGCTTATTAAAATTTCATACCAGAGATTGTTTTAAATGAAGGCAATGCAAATGGGACCGCTGCTCCGTCCTGTAGTTGTTCCAGTTTATTGGAGTAAAGGAAAACATTTATTACATGTTAAGAGCCTCTTTATGTCTATACGGTTGCCAAGGATCTAATGGGTACAAACGAACACAGACTTCTCTTTTATAAAAATGTTAGGAATATCAAATAATCCTTAAAGCGGTTTTGGTAGAAACATAAATAATTGATCATAATGAAACATATTGATCTTTTTACGAGTATACAGTTTTTTCCCTATGTATTGTAACGATATTACCCTATGGTATGATAACCATTCACCATACTTATGATAATCCTGGTCACGGCACCATTTTGTAACGATCCGTGGCGTTACAGGCTAATATTAAGCTTAAGAAGACATTAAATGTCTTTGGCCTTATAAATGCGATCGTCTAGAATAAGGAAGGACTCTACGTTGTGTTTGATTTTTGTTTCAGAGTAACTTCAGTTCTTTTTGTGGTATGCCGAAGGAAAGACATAGTATATGTTATTAGAAGCCTTGATTTCTATATAAACTCTAACTAACATCCTACCTAGCCATTAATTTAAAATAACATCTCTGCATAATGACATTAAATTACTGAAATTAATTTATCCTATAATTTAATTGAAAAGATATTTACACTTACCAGTGATATAAATACTATAGATAACTAACTCCTGGAATACTATTAAAAGGGAAGAAAGATATTAAACTTTATAACACCTTATAAGTAACTTATTTAGAATTAATAAAATTTAGTAAATTTGAACCATTAAGAATAAATAGGAATAAAACTTATTTATTTAGAAATAACTATCACCTACTGTTTAACTAAAAGATCTGACGTCTCCTTAAGAATGTGTAAATTATAATTGTTAATATTTTAGTGAATCTAAATAGCTAAAATAGAAATAAAGTTAAATAATTATATTCAGGATATCCTATATTGACATTGATTAATTGAATAGTGTCTAAGTTTCTTTTACATGTATTTTTAGTTCAAACCTGATATAATAGATAAATTCTAATAACTCTAAACAAATGAAATAAATAAAAATATATAAGTAAATGAAATAATGATTAAATACATATTATATAGTTATTAATTATCTTGAAATAATTTATTCAGTTAATAAATTATCTCAGATAATTGTGAAAAATAATGTGTAGTGTTTGTTTGTATGTGTTAATCTGTTAGGATAGGGTTTATAGGTATTAGGGAATTAAAAGGCCGGGTTCAATTGAACCCGAGGGTCGCAACCACCTTCCCCTCCGACCCTAACCGATCCACACCGTGCTGAAAGCACTAAATTAAATTAGGCACAACGTTGGTGCTATCAAATCAAAAGAAGGGTAGTAGGTAGGAAATGAGAGTACCCAATTCTTTACAGTAAGTTAGATGGAAATATATCCTGTCTAACAAATGCTTGTTTCATACCGTTGCAGCACAATCATGCAAAGACTGTATTTGAGTAATCCCTTGGAATGCCATATAGACATAACCAGTGAATTACTAGGGTTGATGTAATTACCAAGCTGTAATCAGACATGGTATTAAGATGTGTTCCTCGTGAACAAAAGGAGATCGTGTCTACTGATCTTTTCATTGTGTGCTTACTAGCCCATACGGGAACTTCGGTCACACAACTACTTTGAAATTCGATCACGAAACCTACTACTTTTGTCACAATAGGATTGTGTAGTGTAAGTTCCCATAGGAAAGACCTACTGAGTTACGAGTCTATAGTCCACTATAATGTCAAGCCTCGCCACCATTGTGAGATGGGTTAAACAGCGACTAGCGACTTGCGACAACGCAACCTTTCGAGTGTCCTATAAGGAAATTAAGAATAATTAAAGGTATAAGACCAACATGTAGAGTAGGTGTATTGTGTAGGTTTGTCCTTGCATGACTCACAGCACTCACATGAAACAGCATTCATCAACCAGAATAGGTTGTTCAATTGAAACATTGAACCAGTAATTAAGTTGTTAAACATTTGAATATATCAGGCTCTCTCAGGAACTGATTGGATTTATTCAGGACATGGAAGTGTCGAGAGATAAATAAAACAACTAAAATATAACATATTCATTTACTCAATCAGAATCTCTGAGAGTATCTCATTTTCACTATGAAAAGAGAATGTATATTTAATAGGTTTTATAATCCATCAATGTTTGTATGTTTTACAACACAAGAGGGCTTGATTAAGGCTTGGCTTAAATCTCAGTAAATCCACCATTAGGACTTAGCAGAGACCGTCCACAAAAATTAGCAATAAATTAATTGGAAAGTGAATATGTTTCTCTATTAGTCTAAAATAGAACTTCATACCACTGTCCAAATATAAATTACTAACCTTTGTTGCAGTTCAAACAACTACCATACACTAGGTGTCTGGTGGAGTTTGTCCATGTCTCTCATCAAAGATGAGGAACTCTTATCAAAGATAAGGAAACGTACGTATAGTATTTACCAAGAACATAGTTCAGTTAGGCAAATACAAACGCAGAGGTTGGTAGGAAGTACACGCAACTTTCTCTACTAGATAGGCCAAGGTTAGGATCTACCTAGCATCGATGACGCGATGAACTGTGGCTTAGACAGGCCAAGCCTTATAGGGGACACCTATAATAAAACACTGGCGAATACAAACATTTATGGATTCACCTGAACATGTTTATATAGTTCAATGAAAGTCATCGTAAGAATGAGACACTCCAGTCTACCAGATACCTCGTCTTGACACTCATTTAAGAACATAAATTCTTAGATCAATGTTCAAAACTACAAGAGTTGTGTAATGTCATAGATCAGTGTATAATACCTCATCTTAGAATGAATTCAAGAGCTAAAAGCATCCTTGAACACACTCCAGACTACATACCACCTGTGTTACCTCGTTCCAACATCCATTTAAAAACTACAAGTTCTTAAATTAATGTTTGAACTACAATCTTGTATAGTGTCAAAATGAAGCCAAATATACATTTATATATATATATATATACATATACATACATACATATACATTCAATAGAGGCATATTTATATGTAGAGAATATTCAACATGATACGTACAAATCATCAGTTTGTTTATAGATCATATTTTCCTAGAATTATTCACCACTCTATCTACTTCCAAAGTAATGACATAGTAAAATTTCATTTCATTATTTAAATACACCCTAACGAAAATCTATTTAACCCTTAATATCTAATATGATAGTTTTAACCAAAGATTCATTCAATTTATATATGTACTTTAAAGTCAAACGAATATAATTTCGTTTTATTCTATCAACATCATATTGTGATTATTTACTTAAGTTAGATTTCATTTTATCAGTTAAATTCAATATAATTATGGTCATAAGGCTTATTTCATAATAATTTCATTCAATAATCAATCAATAATTAATAGTATCAATGTAAACCTTTTCATAATAATTTCATTCAGTAATTAATCAATAATTAATAGTATCGATGTAAACCTAGCTAATAATTCATTAGATATCGTAAAAGTTATAAAAATCAGTAAAAGAAACACAACATGCAGAAAAACAAACATGCATCATTTTAATTCTACACTAATTGGTGATCAAAGTGTATCAAAATTGTGAAATTATTTTACATGCAAATATAAAAAAATTAATGCATTCGAACCAATCAGGAGCG
The DNA here is from genome assembly GCA_905220545.2 of Melitaea athalia. Classification (NCBI taxonomy): domain Eukaryota; kingdom Metazoa; phylum Arthropoda; class Insecta; order Lepidoptera; family Nymphalidae; genus Melitaea; species Melitaea athalia. The sequence continues at coordinate 11,942,109 of HG992185.1, read as the reverse complement.
CTTGACCAAAGGAACTGCAGACTCTACACAGGTTTCACTGAATTTACTTAGCGGATTACAATTAAAATTTTATAATAAAGAATTGCACTTAATAATAATCAGTAAAAAATAAATTAAAACTAATTCGCGATCTACACTGAAGCGACATTGCCACTCGGCCAGCTTACGCTAATGAAATCTCTGAACCAGATCTAAAAAATACTTTTTAGGTATTTCTATCCTTGATCTAAGTCAGAAGTTCCATAGCTTCGCCAGCCGAAAGGCTCTCAATACTGTACTTCGAATTCAAAATCGAATCCCGACTGTCCCGAATTCAAAATCTGAATCGTATATATTCAGCCTCGCGTCTACTACCCCCTCCACGTCTACCCAACGCGTCCCAAAATTCCCAGAAAAAATTCTACGCCCTGCAGTGTTACCATCTACACGGCCATTCCCGTGTTACAAGGAAATTTGGATATCTTCGGTTCATTGCCGTGTTCAAAGATACGACAATCCAATGTGTAATTGTTTTTTTCCTAATAATTTAATCGATAGTTTATAAGTCATTATAGTGCAACACAAAAACAAGGAATAAAATGATTACTTCCTCAATAAATTAAGCTTTACTGGCTGTAAGCACTTTTATCCGATCCAAAGGAAATTGCGTAAATCAATTAAACAAAAACACAACAAAAGATAAACAATATAAAGGAAAAAACCAATATACATTGAATAAAGCCGAAGAAAAAATGTTAGTTACGATAATTTGTATGACGGTTGTGAAGAATAATGTATTATTCAACCGATTTCAAAAGGAAGTTATTTAACCGACTTCGAAAAGGAGATAGCTACTAAATTCGACCGCATTAATATATTCCTTTTATGTACGTTCGGGGACAACCCCGTCGTTCACGAACCGATTCCTACAATTCTTCTTTGTTTGAAAGGAGACATCCCAAGGCTGGCACCACGGTAAGAAAACCAGGATATGATAACGGAATCCCAGACAAACCAAGGGGAACCCTCGAAAATCGCAGTGACGACCAGTGCGCTTGTCAACTCTTTCCCGTCCACCCACGCTGCACTACTTGTCGATACACTCGAAGTCAGCCTTCTCGTTTGCTGCTAGCAAATACAATTATTTATTGTCATTTTTAACCTTACGTGTTAATGTAAAGTAAATACACGGCAATTTTGTAGTTTTTATTTCAAAACAAGGTAACTTAAAACTTTGTGATGGCAACTCTGGCGTCCTGTAACTACAGTAAAAAAAAACCACTCACACGCCGACCCGAGCGCTTAGGGCCGGGTTCCACCGTTTAATAAACTATGTTTTGCTTAATAGAATTTATAGTTCGATTCTAATCTTGGCTTTCGTTTAATTAATATTACGAATCATTTGTATGGGAATATAGCAAAGTGCTGTTTTAAGACCTTTTTTTCTGGCAATTTTCTTTTAAAATTTCTCTCCGCAACAACCATCCTCATACTTCAAGGAATCATGAAAAAGAATTAGCGCAATCGGCTCAGCCGCTCCCAAGACCTGCGCTCAGCAACACATTCAGCCATTCATTTATATATATACATAGAGATACACTACTATAAACTCGAGTATCAGAATATATCATATGACAACTTGACAAGATTTGTTTTTAATAGGTTAGACCGTTAGAAGCACTAGACAAAACGTGTTTACACCGCTAAACGCCAAAAATCGGTCGTTTAGAATTTAAACTCAGTTATTCTCTAACTGCGTCCAGTTTATGTTGGTGAAATGCAATTTCCAGCTCTAACTCCGTTAAACGCGTAAACCGAGTTTTCGTCGAACTCATCGCGATTATTTCAATCAGTGGAACTGGCCCTTAGAACGTTTCACCGAATCTGTCAGCACGACAAATTTAAGCTTGTCTCGAATATAAAATTTATCGCCTAATATTTTAACACGTTAGTCAACCTGTTTGGGTTCCCAGCTAATAAATTTCTATTCTTAAGTACAACTTAAAATTTGAGACCCTAATGGATTTGAACAATTTTCGTTCATTGAATTGACTGTTTTATGTTTACGTGTCAACTCCCATTTCAATTTATGCGTTTGTTATCTCAAGTATAACTAAAATTTATAGACTAATAATTTAGAACCATATCCGTTCACTAAAACAGCCGAATTGTGTTTATTGTTACGTTACAATCGCCCCTTAATTATATAATGTAGTTTATCGTAATTATTAATTAATCACAACAACGTAATCAAATAACACAATTCTGTATCTCGTTACCTCTCAACTGAAAGACACTCATGACTCTTTACATTCAGCCTCAATCAGCAGCACATAGAAGCATACTCTTCTCCCAAACATCCAACCTCTCATCAATCATACTACTAGAGTTATATTCAATGGTTAAAATCAAAATAATCAATTCCAACCAACCATTCCAGCTCCTTCACCAACTCTCACACTCACATAGATCCAATCTGATTTGAATTCCTACATCTAGGCTCAATTTTATCTTATAACAATACACATATTGTTTTAAAATATAAAATCCGGCTCTTCAATGTTAAATATACAACTTAACAGAGTGCAGTTCATCTTATTTTAAAGGAGATGGGGACTTTTAGGCTAAAATGTATTAAGTACAGATATGGTTTAAAAAATTGGTCATATTTTTTTTTTCTTTTAATATAAAATATCAGCTCAATTCTGAATCTGGAAGCTGAGAAAAATGAAAAAGATAGTTTTCGTCAAATTAATTTGGTATCGATTTAACTATAATCGATTATAGAATTTAAAAAAAAAGTTTGCACTAGTTAATTAACTCAAAGTATTCAGGTACACAATTGAAGTTATAAACAATAAAGTGTATTTAAATAAAGTTACATTAATATCGAAAATAAAAATTAATATCTGATAAACCCAAATTATTATCGATTTCGTATCGATTGAAAATAAATCCTAATTATTTTTAATAACAGCTTTGACAGCTGACTGATATTGAAACTGTGTGCCCTGTCATGGACCCGTCACTGTCACTCGTTTCATGTAATCATGTTTATAATTGTTTAATGTTTTCAGTGTATTCAGATGCATCCTGAGTCCATTCCTGATATTTATTTATGGTTTCAAGTGATTGATATTTGTAATGATATAATATGATAAACATTAGTGCTTCAGGAACTTAGTGATTGGGTTTTTCATAGACATTGTAACATAACCTCAATTTTACAAAACGTCTAATAACTCCGCTCTTAAATAGCCAAAATGTACAGAATTTTCAGCGAGGAATCAATAAGCGTAAATACATTAATTGGTACCATTTTCATTACGTTATATTTTACGTTGCATTTCAGCCCAAGAATGTATGGAATCGTATCCGTCTCCTTTCAGAATGAATAAATTAAAATATTTGAATACAGTTGCACAATTCATATCTAATACTAATATGAATTGGTGATATGTTGTTTAGTATATTGCAGTACTTGGACCTCTTGTATTGCAAACAGTCAAACTTTAAGGTCTGACCTATATTTTTACAATTTAATTTAGATTGAATATAACTGAAAATGTTCAGTTACTTTTGTGAAGAAATGACCGCCCTACTCCCCACCAACTATTTTTATTAAGCTAGCGCTTAATAAGTTAGGTATTGATGAAAAAATTTATATATGGCTTAATAGTCAGTTGAAAATTAAATTGTTATTTCTATTAAGCTAGCGCTTAATAAGTTAGGAATTGATGAAAAAAAATTTATATATGACTTAATAGTCAGTTGAAAATTAAATAATTGTTATATAATTATGTGAGAACCTTTAAGCGCTCCAATAAAATTAGTTGAGTCATTTCCCTGACCCATCATTTCCCTAATTTTTATTTTTATTCATAACTAAACCTAATTACAATTACACTTATCTAACTTATTACTATCTATTTTAATCATTTAATTACTATCTTAATAACCTAATCTTTTACTTATATATCTAACTTATTTAAGTGCAATTCATTTCCTTATAAAATCATCTATAGTTTTGACATTAAATTATTGTGAAAATATAATAAATCTTCAATAAAGTTTATTGATATTCTAGTTTAGAATCTATCCTTTTCAATTCCACATTATTAATTCAAATGTTTATATCAACAGTTAAGCATTTAAGTGCAATTCATTTCCTTATAAAATCATCTATAGTTTTGACATTAAATTATTGTGAAAATATAATAAATCTTCAATAAAGTTTATTGATATTCTAGTTTAAAATCTATCCTTTTCAATTCCACATTATTAATTCAATTGTTTATATCAACAGTTAAACATTGATAACATCTATAATTGATCGTGATCAACTTATTATTGATAATATCTATTTAGATGTATTGTATTAAAGTTTCCTCTAATTTCTTTAGTTATAGGATCCATTAATGTGTAAACATTTGCAAATGGAATCGCACTAACTACATAAGGTCCTTCATACAGCAATTGAAACTTTTTTATAAGTTTCTTTTGAGCCTCTGACTTATTTACTTTACGAATCTTTACATAATCTCCAATCTGAAATTCAATTAAACGATGGGACCTATTAAATTTAGTTTGTCGTTTAATACTGTTATCTTTTAAATTTTTCCTAACTTGAATTCTAATTTGATTAATATCTTTAGACTTATTTAATTGAGGCAAACAACTATCAAATGACATGTCATTACTCAATCCATATAATATTTCATTAGGAGTAAATCCCGTACTTTCATGAAATGTGTTGTTATATAATGTTTCGATTTTATTTAATATCGTTGCCCAACTTTTATGATTTTTATGGCAATATGTTCGAAATAAACGTCCTAGTTCTCTGTTAACCCTCTCTGTCGTATTAGGTCGAGGATTTCTTACAGTTGTAAATATAGGTTTTATACCCATATCTTTTAGAGTTTGTTTCCAACTTTCAGATGAAAATTGACTACCATTATCAGTCATAAGTACTTTAGGCTTAATTATTTTAACAAATTGTTTTAATTTTGTAATAACTGAACGAGAAGTGGCTTTAGACAAATCATATAATTTAACAAATTTACTAAATGAATCCTGAATTACGAGTATATAAGCAGAACCAAACCGTCCTTTCGGCAATGGTCCATATAAGTCTGCCATAACTAAGTCACCTATTTCTTCTGTCACAATAGATTTACATTCACCTACATATTTTATATTATCACTTTTAGAAACTTGACAGAGATGACAAGTCTTTAATAATACTTTAACTGTTCTATGCATATTAGGAAAATAAAATCTATCTTTAAGATATTTGAGTACCTTAAAAACCCCTTGATGTCCCATTTCTTTATGAATTTGAGAAATTACTTCCTCTCGTAACTGAGAGGGTAAATAAATTACATGTTTATCTGAATCAATTTTAAAATATAACACTCCATTCTTGGTATAACAGCGCTTAGCAATATTATTTATTCTACCACTATGATTATTACTAAAATTATTTATAATATCCATTATCAACTGTACTTCATTATCGTTAGATTGAAAACTAGATATATTTTTTAAGTTTGTTATTAATGTTTTATTTTTATTAATTTCCATATAATGTATTTCAGGACAATAGATTCTATCTTCTTGTATCATTGATGAATCAGGTGGGAACCTAGATAACACATCAACAGCGACATTATCTCTACCTTTTATATGTTCGATACTATAATCGAATTGTTCAAGAAACAATATCCACCTAATTATTCGACTATTATACAATTTCCATGTTCTAACAAACGTCAATGCTTTGTGATCAGTTCTAATTATAAGCTTTGCGCCCCTCAAATAGGTTTCAAACTTCCTTAAACAATAGATTATAGCCCAAAACTCTTGTTCAGTAACAGTCCATCTTAATTCGGCGCCCCTAAGAGATCTGCTACAATAGCCTAATATTTTCATTTCCCTTTGTTCATCGTACTGAAATAAAACCCCCGCAAGACCTACTCCCGAACTATCTGTTTGTAAATAAAAAGGTTTAGACATATCCAGATGATGCAACATTATTGTCTTTAAAAAACTATTTTTCAATCTTTCAAAGGCTACTTGTGCTTCTGAAGTCCATGTCCATCCTTTGCTCTTTTTTAATAATTGGCATAAAGGTTGAATTATACTATTATAATCAGGAATGAACCGCCTATAATAATTACAAAGTCCTAAAAATGCTCTTAAATGTTTTATTTTCTTGGGAACTGGGAAATTCTTAATTGACTCTATTTTTTCTGGGTCAGTTTTAATTCCCTCGGTAGAAATAATATGTCCTAACATCTTAACTTCTTTACATATGAATTTACATTTTTCAAGATTACATGTTAACCCCGCTGACTTTAATTTGTTTAGTATTATATCGATATGTTCTAAATGTTCATTTAACGTTCCTTGAGTTAAGATAGCAAGGTCATCTAAATAATTCACGCAAAAATGTCTAACTTCAGGCCCTAATATTAAGTCCATAGCTCTACTGAAACTACCTACTGAAGTCTTAAGTCCTTGTGGTAAAACATTGTACATATAAGATTTTCCATTAAATGTGAACCCGGTATACTTTTTACTATCCTCAGAAATGGCAATTTGAAAATATGCATTATTCAAGTCTATTATACTAATATAATTAACCCCATGAAATGAATTTAAAACATCTATTTGCATCGGAGGTGCTTCCGACTCAGCTATCATGTATTTATTGATTTCACGTGCATCTAGTAGAACTCTAATTGAACCATCAGATTTTAAGGTGTAAGTTAACGGACTACAATACGGTGTTGAACCTCTAGATATTATTCCCATATCAACCATTTCGGCTAATTTTTCTTCCATTTTTTGTCTATACGCGTACGGAACAGGATAAGACCGTTTAATTATCGGACTATGATCCATCATTTTGATAATATGTTGATAACAATTAGCTCTACCTAACCTTTTAACAAATACTTCGCTATATTTAATTTTTTTTTTTTTTTTTTTTTTATTATTTAAACTCATATTACATCACAATTTAAGATTAATGCACTCCAAAAATCGCAGGGATTTGTCCGGAGTGTTGTTTCAATACAGTTCAGGCACATTTAGGCAATCAACTAACAATAACAGCAAAAAATCAACAAACAAATTAGTGGGTAATTCTATAACTTAAGTAAAAAATCTTTTAAAACGGTGTAAATGCGTACGCAGGGAAGGCGATCGAGACGCAGAACCGGTTTGTTACAAAGTTACAGGATGTTCAGATAAAACGATTTCAATTTATTTCTTATATTTTTTATAGTGATTCTGTTCTTAAAATCTACAGCCAATCCATTTAACAAGCGAGGAGTCAAATATTCCGTAGTCCTTTTACCATATACGTTATTTCTTGCAGAAGTTGTTATAAGTTTTTGTTTTGTTATTTGTCGTGTAATAATTTTATGTTGAATTTTGTTCTGTATGTCCATATTAAAAAAGTTTTCTTTTAATATGTTATATTGAAATTTATATTCAACCGGTAACACGTTGCAATATTTAAAAAGTTTATTGTCATCATTTTTATATTGTTCTTTTATTTTAGGAGTTACGATATTTTTTAGGATTCTAACTTGCAGATTTTTTATAGTGTTAAGATAGGTTTTAAAGGTTCTACCATAGGTCGTGATACCGTAGCTTATGATTGACTCAGCCAAAGCATTGTAAAGCATAAGTAGAATTTTAAATGGAATTCTCTTCTTAATTATAACTATATTAGCCAAGAAGGCTCTGAGTTTGTCACATACCCTACTTATATGAGGTTTCCAATTAAAATAACAATCCACCACCAGTCCAAGATAAGTATGCTTTTCAACAGTTTCTATGACTGGGCACTTGCATTGGTTGATATTTAGATGAAGACATTTATGATTATGGGCTTTTAGTCGATTATTTGTTTCACAGAACGTCTTGGTGTACGGTGAGCGTATGTGAACTAGTTTTGTCTTGGATGCGTTAAGTACAAGCCCGTTGTCATGGCACCACTTATTTAGTAAATCAAAATCTTGCTGCATTTTTTCCAGTGCTTTGTTTACGTTTGAATCTGCTATTAAGAGGCAAGTGTCATCAGCGTACTGATACGATGAGCAAAATTTAAATATATTATTCATGTCATTTACGTACGCTATGAAGTGCAAAGGACCGAGCACCGATCCTTGGGCTGTGCCCTCAGAAACAGATATTACATCACTTGTAACATTCCCTATTTTTACAAAATAGGACCTGTTACTTAAGTACTCTTTGCACCATTTTAAAACGGGGCCTCTAATGCCTGTATTACTAAGCTTTTCTATTATGGTGCTATGGTTAAGGGTATCAAATGCCCTAGAAAAGTCTATAAAAAGAGCTAAAACGTGATTTTTTCTATGTAGATGTCCATTTACTTCATCTGCAAACCTAGATAAAAGTGACGTGGTACTTTTCGTTGGCTGGAAACCGTACTGATTATTATTAATTATTTTATGGTCGCCGTAAAAGGTATAGATTTGTTCGCTGAAGTATTTTTCGATTATTTTATCAAGAGCGGGTAAGAGGGAGATAGGACGATAGTTATTAATGTCGTCTTGTTTACCCTTTTTGTGGACAGGGCGAACACAGCTTTGTTTAAGGTCATTTGGATAAAAACCTGATTGAATACTAGTATTAATTAATTGGGCGATACTTACTGATATTTTTTTGGCAACTAATTTAATATCTATTACTTTGATTCCATCGTTACCGGGTGCTTTTTTATTTTTAAGGTTTTTTATGATTTTTTCAATATTTTTTGGCTCTGCTCGTTTTAGATAAAAAGTTACATCGGCTGATTTACTGTAATTGTTCTTATTCAGGAGCTTGGTTGAACACGTTGGTAAAACATTTTTAACAGCATCCTTAAATGCTGAAGCGAATTTGTTAGCAATTTCAGTGTAATTTTGGTTGTTTATATCGAAAGCTTTTAAAATTATGTCGTCAATTGATTTCGTTACCCTACCACTTATTCTATTAATTATTTGCCATAAAAGACGGGGTTTTTGTTTGTTTTCATTAATTTTATTTCGATAATAATTGTTTTTGCTATTTTCCAAAATTTTATGTAATTTATTACGTATCTTTATATATTTTAATCGGAGTATGTTATTTGTGGGATCTTTTTTCATCTTATTATATATATTATCTCTCTTATCTGCTAGTTTTAACATAAATGTTTTAACCCATGGTTGCTTAACCCTTAACACCACTCGCGGGGGACCTAGGTCCCCCAGCGCGCTCTTTTTTGCAAATTATATAAATATTTAGAGCGTGATGCGGTCGCGGTTTCGAGTATTCCTAGTGAAGCCCAAAAGCTGGCGGGGTGCGGCCGTGCATCGTTTTAACGTTAGAAATATGTAAGGTACGTGTAGTTGCGGGACCTAGGTCCCCCACGAGTGTAGTTACGTATGTTTGGTTTGTTGATAATAGTCTTTAATATTTGCATATCTTTTAGGTTTGTGATGCAGTATGAATCAAAATTTGGGTTCTCAGCAGATAGAAAGGCTGCTAAATGACCTTGAACTCGATGAGAGTGAAAAAGAAACTATTTTTCCCGAGATATTATCCGATTTGAGCGATGCAGAGTATGAAGTCAGTGTTCACGACACGTAAAGCGATGAATCAGCAGATAGTACTTTGAAAAATGAAGAAATCGAAAACACCGAACAGCAGAATAGAAAAGCAAATGCATTCTATGGCAAAAATAGATACAAATGGGCAAAAACACCGCCATCGCAGTCACGAGTTCGAGCGCATAACATAATTTTCCACTAACCTGGCCTTAGAGGTCCTGTAACGGAAGGAGCTGAAAGGTATGATGGACAAGTTAATACGCGAGGTTGGTAGTGAGATACCTGAAGAGCAACCAAAACAAGGTCCGAGGCAAAAAAACAAAGAAATCTAGGTGTCATTTGTGTCCATGAAGTAATACTCCCAGGTGTGCTCAAAATGAATGAAAAATGTCTGTCGTAACCACTCTATTGATGTAAAAATATGTGCTGAATGTGTGTCATAAGTTTTAATTACATTATAATTATAATTACCAGCCTAATAGTTGAGACTGATAATATGTTTATAGATAAAAGGTAAAAAATATATTAGTCAATTAAGTCTAGCATTCCCTTTGTGATTTTGCATGTTTTTAAAGTTATTGAAGAGTTTACGTCTGTTTTTGTTTAAGGTTTATATGTTATTAGAAAAAAATATTTTTCTTTGTTTCGTAGTTATTTTGTTTATTTATATTGGGCGCTTGAAATAACCCCTATAAATAAACTTTGATTTTTTGTATTTCTTTTATTTGACACTAGAAATAGTAATAATTATTATTAAGACCTAAATAAAACTGCTTATTTTCGTAGAATATATGTTTTTCATTTATATTGTAAAAATAAATCCTAACATATTCTACATTTTAACATTAAATAATGAACACAAAAGTGGGGTGACTTAGGTCCCCCACGAGTGTAGATCTGTAGACTGAAAATACCGAGTGGTGTTAAGGGTTAATATTCTTTTCTGTATGTTGGTTTTTATTTTTTAACGATTTGTAGTACGCAGATTCAAAAGCTGATTTAATAAATTTATATATTTTATGTGGACACGACATATCTGTTGTCTTTGTCCAGTCAGTGCTATTTAACTCCTCACTTAGAATTTTTCTATTAAAATATTTAATTTTAGAAGTTTTAATATCATCCTGTATGCGCGTCGAGCGAATTCCCTCGCATGCTATCAATACAATGCGATGATCTGCCAGAACAGTATCGACCGCTGCTGTGCACGGATTCATAGTCGTTAGTCGCGTAAACACGTGATCGATGCATGATTTACATATTTTATTAAGTCTTAATTCTATGCGAGTGTAATCTGTTATACCAGATATGAATCCGTGCCCAGAGAGCATGTCGATGTATTTATTCTTTATAGTATCATTTGAATTGAGGTCTATGTTGGCGTCTCCGAGTATGATTGAATCATTAGTTGCATATTTATTCATCAACTGCGAGAGTTCGGAAATAAATCCTGTTTTGCTAGAAGATGGAGGTCTATAGATTGCACACAAAGTTATGGTGTTTTGGTTCGCGGTTTTGAGTGTCCCTAGGATCGTCTCAAAGTGCATTGTTTTTGTGATTACGGGAGTAAACTTGAGATAATTCTTAACGTAAATTATTATACCGCCTCCTCTTTGTTTGGAACGTAACTTAGTGTGCATTCTATAACCCGGAATGTTATATATACCACTGATATCGTCACTAATGTTCACCTCTGTTAGAACTACGACTTCTATTGTAATCTTCGAGGATTCTATCACAATGAGAAGTTTATTAAAGTTTTTAATTATTGATCGGATATTCACGTGAATACAGAACAAATCAATATTTTGTTTGTTAAAGGGTATTTTCTTTATAAAAGAGTTAACTGAAAGGCAATCAAATATTTCATGTGTATGCAAGTAATCGTCAATTATATCACTAGCCATTTTACTAAAAATAATGTATATCTTATGTATCACTGAGAATTGTTATTTATTTTTTACACGTTTGGTTGTTTAGCGATTAATGTGTCAATATCGGACATGGAATGCACTATGTGGGGACGACTCTTGTCTTCGTTCTTCTTCACATATATAACTCCCGACTTACACCATACGAACTTATATGACGGCTTGAGTTTTTGTTGAGCATTATATAGTAGGGTCTTGGTGTGATGCGTTAAAGCTTCACGTATATATATACGACTTTTTTGATCAGTGAGAAGTGGCTGAGTAAGGATATTTCCTACCGTCAGTTCATTAATTTTCGCAGCGTTCACCCACCGATTACGCACATCATTAGATTTAACTTCAACCAGTATATGCCCCGGTTGTGGCCTGTCTTTTGGCTTTGGCATTCGGCGCGTACTCACAACGTCCTCAATGCTGACGTTCAGATTATCTGCGATTTTTGTTAATATTTGATTGAGGTTTATGGTAGGAGTTTCTGGGATTCCAGCTACTTCCATTGTGCATGACAGCATTTTTTGCTCCCATTCATTAACACGTTGTTCCACAGCTAATACGCGAAGCTCCAAATTTTTGTTTTTATTAATTAGCTCTGTGTTTTTATTTACAAGATTTTTTATCGTAGTATCTTGCTTTTTAACAATGTTCTCTAAATCAGCTATTTGCCCACTCATATGATCCAAGGCCTTTGTTAGTTCACTTAACTCTGTTCTTATTATCTTTTGCGTCTCTCGTGTGATGTTTTCAATTAATTTACTTTGATTGATACCAGAAATGCGGTCTTCATCATCAGAGCTATCTTCGTTTGGAACGAAGAGAGATGAACGCCTGGAAACGTTGTTAAGGCAGTCCTCACAGCTCCATTCGAGTCCCTCAGAATTCCGTAGGGCAGCTAGTTGTTTGCTGGTTAATTTAGAGCATATGGTTGTTGCATGAACAGACTTACTGCACCTACTGCACTCTAGACCTGGAGATTTTTGTGTTATATTTTTATTACAGCAAAAACACTTCTTAGGTGCCATTGTTGGCATGGACGTAGGTATTTAGAATCTGTTTTAATTTATTTAATTGAGTTCCTTTAAGAGGTGTACCCGTCTTTATTTCTTGTAAATATTTATTGAAATCAAAGCTATTATCTACCTTTGTAATATCACAAATTCTCTTTTCCTCAAAATTATATTTAATAAACGGAATTAATACTCGTTGATCTCTATGTTCGATAACTAACCCTATGGATGGCTCTTGTAATTTAATATTAACATTATTTGCCATAAGCCAGTCAAATCCTAATATCATTGAATGAACTAATTTTGGTACTATAAAAAATCTAATCTCTAAATCAATTACCCCAAATCTTACAGGCAATAAAACCATTTGTTGTATTTTAGCACTCTTTTGTCCTACTGCTCCACGTATCTGAATCGGCTTAACAGGTAACATGTCTAATTTGTTCCCAGTTAATGATTTTAAAGATTCCCAAAATGATTCTGAAATGCAGGTTATGTCACTCACTGTATCGATTAAACATATGACTCGTTTACCAGATACTATCACTTCAATCTCAGATTTAATTATTTCTAATTTATCCGCGGTAATATTATCTTCCTCGTCAAATAATGAAAAGACTGCTTCGGTTTGCACTAACGACTCATTATCTATTTCCGATTGATTTTTTAATGTTTGTATGATTTTATACTTGAAATCTGTTGAATTATTTTTATTTAATCCTGAGCCTAACCCTGATTTACAATATTGTCCCTTAGCTATGATTGGTTTACGTATACCATTATTATGTCTACCTAATGTCTGTCCAGGTTCCCACCCGAGTTTAAGCATAATTCTTAAAGCTACTGATGTACTGTTCGCCCCTACTAAAGTTGATGTACCGGGGTCTGTCACATCAACACTTATTAGTTTAAATTTTCTGTCGATACAGAATTTTCTTTAGTAACATTGTTATCATTAACTACTCTATTCGTACCATTAATGCTATTCTTCTTGTTTGGTATCACCTTACTCATTGATCTAGTGTTCATAATTCGCTTCCGGTTGTGACCGCCTCTGCCATTCTGCTGTTGAGCTGCCATCTCAGGTCTTTGAACGCTGCTAGAATGGGCATTAATGCCACTACTGAAGTTATTTTGCTTATTAATGTTATCTAACTTTCGTAGAAACTCCGTAGCTTGAAGAATCGATGTGTAATTACTTGTTGACCAAGCATATTGAACATCTTTAGGAAAATGATTCATAATGTCGTTTATTAATTGTCTCTCTTGAATAGGATACGTCAACATCTTCGCTTGTCCACATAACGTAATGAAATGGCTTAACATAGACTGAACTCCGTCCCACGAATTCTGACTGATTCGTCTTCTTAATTCATTCTGCTCAGCCTCGCCCCAATATGTGTCTAAAAAATCCCTTTTGAAGTCTTCAAACACTGTCCATCTATCTCTATAAATATGCGCCCAATTTCGCGATTCATCTTCAAGACAATCTATGATAATGTCTATTATATCTCTCGCTTCTGGTGCAGATTTTCTCAAATAAGCAGTCAGGTCTTCGATGAACGTCACAGGGTGTTTTCCTTTAAATGGAAACTTAGGTCTTTCCGTAGGCATCTGCGCCACTGGATAGTATACCGTTGATGTTCCCGGCTGTATGATAGGTTGAATAAAATTTTCTCTTGGCATAACATTGTCCGATGATCCACTGGGAGTAGCCATTCTATTTTCCAACTCCGAGATTTTATTATTGATGTTATTCATTGCCTTTTCCATCATTCGAGATATGTATTGTAAAGAATTAATCTTCCTTACTTTAGTAGCAGGTCTAACTGCAGACACTCGCTTGTTATTAGAATTGGTTGTCTTGGTTCCAACAGGACTAGCTTTAGATTGACGCCTAGGCATTGTTATAGATTTAATTTGCTTCAAATGTAACACTGATAATGTTTATCTAAATTTTAATTAATTTATTCTAATTCAAAAAAGATTCACTGCACTCTATTTAAGCTACTTATTTAATTTGAGTTTAATTTAAATAAACTTTCCAAATGTTCACACAAAAACTATCTCTTTCTAATCACCTTTTAAACTTCTAATATTTTATTGAAATTTTATCAAGTCGACCGGATTCTGCAATGTTAAAATTTAGTTTTAATTTTCAAACATTAAATGTTTATAAGTTTAATTAAAATTCAACTATCATACTTTCAAATGAAATATGACAACTTCATTTCTTCTCTAGTATTCATTGATAACAATACATCCATCAACAAAAGAATAATAAAACTATCACTGTGAAATCATAATAATTAGAAAAATCTCAAATCCTCATAAATGTTAACTGCCAAATTCATACTATCCCTAATCGTCCTTATTATAATAAATACTACAGTATATATTTTAATTGAAATTCAATTCACTCGGATTGAACTCACTACCTTGCATATGACATTCAATACCCTTATCCACTGAACCATTGTATACGACTTATAAGATCACAACCACGCCATCTTTGTTTCACAGTAAACACTTCCATATCACTATTCAATATTGCGCCACTTCTACTTCAAAGCCAACCTTTCAATACCACTCACTCTCAACAGATGGCGTTACCGATATGAAACATTTTGAAATTCTTTTACGAAAATTTTATAGTAAAATCATTGTCAGCGCCATCTACGAACATATAGCACAACCAACCATAACTTCGTAAGCAGACACGCCGCTCCTTTTTTACATCGATATTAATTCACGTTTGTCCACCAGATGTCGCTACCAATCCTACTACAACTATATATTTGATATTCGATTACTACATTAATATCTATTAGTTTCTATGTAAGAATGAAATACCATAATACTTAATATCATACATCAACTAATGTTTATGCAATAATCAATTCCCAACTATATTTTAAATTTTATATGCAATTTCAAGTTCTTTCCGGTAAATATTATTAAACAATTTTGTCTGACTTAAAACTTGCATATTTTACTCAATTTCGCTGTCAACCTCAGCTACCTGGGCAAAAGGGTCACTGCAGATGTTTAAAGCGCTATTGTTTTTTTTTTTTTTTTTTACAGAGAACCATTCCTTTCAATAAGTAAAACCAAGTTTTTATTGACAATTGACAGTTCAAAATCCGAAGGCAGCTAACAAAATAAATTAAAATAAATATAATGTAATAAATTGTTCATAAAAAATGTTCTATATTTTTTCCCAATAATGTCTTATTAATATTTAAAACAAGAACCTTCTCAAAAGATTTTATTGTAGTTGTCTTTAAAGCGCAATTTCTAATGTCACAAACTAGTTAAAAGTGTATAATCTATGGTCACAAA
This sequence comes from Melitaea athalia, assembly GCA_905220545.2. Taxonomy (NCBI): domain Eukaryota; kingdom Metazoa; phylum Arthropoda; class Insecta; order Lepidoptera; family Nymphalidae; genus Melitaea; species Melitaea athalia. The sequence continues at coordinate 11,926,242 of HG992185.1, read as the reverse complement.
CACATATCTTTGATTTTAAGTAGATCTGTAATTCTGTATGATCCCGTATAGTTATTGTACTCTGTGGTACGATCCCTTTTTAGACAACTGATAATAATATTGATTATTTATAAACAAGCATATCGGTTCTTTAGTTTATTAGAATAGAATTGAAGTATACATAAAGAGTCTGAATAAGAGTGCCATGTTTACAACCTAACCTATTAAGCTATTGTGACTAAAAAGATACATACGAAGAACGTTTATTGAAATAAAAGGACAAATTCTATTTCATTTAACAGACAACTTATAAGTACCAAGCTCCAAGGATTCAACAACTGGCCATCCATGAATTGGTTTTATAGTTCTTATGAATGCTATGTCATTCGGTAAGCTATACTCTTTTTTATAAATAAAATTATCTTAAACAGTTCCAGTCCATTCCTAAAATTCAAAGTCAAAATAACCCTGTTACCTTCATAACCTAATTCAATTTCTATTTAACCAGTACATTCTCGCACACATGACTAAAATGCACTGAATTTTCTATACTTTAAAATCTGTTATTTAAACTAAGTATAATTTTGCTATGATGGCAATGACTACACTTAATTATTTCTAAAATCTAACATTAAAATGAATAAATATACCAAAATACATAGTTTTTCCTGTACAGTCTTTGTAAATAAATGAATAAAAGTTAATTCCACAGTTGGTTAATATTATAATTAATTTCCAATTTGCACTAACTACAATATCACTCTATCTTCACATTAAGTTTGCATATTTTTAATACTATTGAATACTATTATTTCAGTCCGACATTCACGTACATCTAACCAGCCCTTAAGAATGTTCGACGCATAACTATTGGGACCAATTTCAACAAGAAGGAAATTACTTCAGCGTCAGTGACTAAGTGTGACAAAATAAGTTTAAATTGCACATAATCTAAAATAATTTGTATCTGTAAGTAATATTAAAATTTACTGCAGACTTTTATTTAAAATTTCCCTAACAATATTTAATTAATACAATCTAAATTTTTATTAACTATCCTAGCAATGTCTACTGATTGACGATACTATAATAATAATCAGATAATAATTAAATGTGCTTAAGACATGCTTCAATATACTACTAGGTAAATTTAGTAATGTTGTGTAGGTAGATACTTTCATGTAATTTCATAAATAAATAATTATTTAAATATGTAACTATCCATCATTAATAATAATACATGAGACAGTAGGCTGTTATGGTCTGACCATTTTAAAACTTATTACTGAGAAACTAATGCAACTTTTAAGTATTAAAACATCTCTTCAATATTACTCTTAAAACAGACTTATTTACATTTATGTACCTAACTGTAATTCTAACTGCACCAAGATGCTATATACCTATAGGTCCATTCTTAGATTGTCTACAACAAGTTAATGTGCTTACATAATATAAATTTAATAGGTTTAGCTTATTTTGTGTAAAATGAACTTTAAAGAATTGTTAACTAATATGTTTTGTGTCTTCTTCAAAATGCAATCAATAGGTACATGTATATTCTTGTTATCTATCAGTACAATCGTGCAACTATTATCATTTCATCACTGGCATTACATTTATTCACTGTAAATGTTTTGAAAAGTTACATTAAAGCTTCTAAGATACTCGCTTACTCCGGCATTTGTGCAACCACGAATATCCTGGTCACGGCACCATTTTGTAACGATATTACCCTATGGTATGATAACCATTCACCATACTTATGATAATCCTGGTCACGGCACCATTTTGTAACGATCCCCTATGGATAATCCAAGACCCATTATCATATCCTGGTCACGGCACCATTTTGTAATGATACTTATTGGATATACTTAGATATCCTTATCATCACGGCAGCAATTGTAATTATACCTATGGATGACCTAAGACCCATTATCATATCCTGGTCACGGCACCAATTTGTAATGATACTCCTATGGCGCTCTGGTGACTAATCATCATGGTTATGATAATCCTGGTCACGTGGACCAATTTGTAACACTATCATGGTAGTGGCGTTACAGGCTAATATTAAGCTTAAGAAGACATTAAATGTCTTTGGCCTTATAAATGCGATCGTCTAGAATAAGGAAGGACTCTACGTTGTGTTTGATTTTTGTTTCAGAGTAACTTCAGTTCTTTTTGTGGTATGCCGAAGGAAAGACATAGTATATGTTATTAGAAGCCTTGATTTCTATATAAACTCTAACTAACATCCTACCTAGCCATTAATTTAAAATAACATCTCTGCATAATGACATTAAATTACTGAAATTAATTTATCCTATAATTTAATTGAAAAGATATTTACACTTACCAGTGATATAAATACTATAGATAACTAACTCCTGGAATACTATTAAAAGGGAAGAAAGATATTAAACTTTATAACACCTTATAAGTAACTTATTTAGAATTAATAAAATTTAGTAAATTTGAACCATTAAGAATAAATAGGAATAAAACTTATTTATTTAGAAATAACTATCACCTACTGTTTAACTAAAAGATCTGACGTCTCCTTAAGAATGTGTAAATTATAATTGTTAATATTTTAGTGAATCTAAATAGCTAAAATAGAAATAAAGTTAAATAATTATATTCAGGATATCCTATATTGACATTGATTAATTGAATAGTGTCTAAGTTTCTTTTACATGTATTTTTAGTTCAAACCTGATATAATAGATAAATTCTAATAACTCTAAACAAATGAAATAAATAAAAATATATAAGTAAATGAAATAATGATTAAATACATATTATATAGTTATTAATTATCTTGAAATAATTTATTCAGTTAATAAATTATCTCAGATAATTGTGAAAAATAATGTGTAGTGTTTGTTTGTATGTGTTAATCTGTTAGGATAGGGTTTATAGGTATTAGGGAATTAAAAGGCCGGGTTCAATTGAACCCGAGGGTCGCAACCACCTTCCCCTCCGACCCTAACCGATCCACACCGTGCTGAAAGCACTAAATTAAATTAGGCACAACGTTGGTGCTATCAAATCAAAAGAAGGGTAGTAGGTAGGAAATGAGAGTACCCAATTCTTTACAGTAAGTTAGATGGAAATATATCCTGTCTAACAAATGCTTGTTTCATACCGTTGCAGCACAATCATGCAAAGACTGTATTTGAGTAATCCCTTGGAATGCCATATAGACATAACCAGTGAATTACTAGGGTTGATGTAATTACCAAGCTGTAATCAGACATGGTATTAAGATGTGTTCCTCGTGAACAAAAGGAGATCGTGTCTACTGATCTTTTCATTGTGTGCTTACTAGCCCATACGGGAACTTCGGTCACACAACTACTTTGAAATTCGATCACGAAACCTACTACTTTTGTCACAATAGGATTGTGTAGTGTAAGTTCCCATAGGAAAGACCTACTGAGTTACGAGTCTATAGTCCACTATAATGTCAAGCCTCGCCACCATTGTGAGATGGGTTAAACAGCGACTAGCGACTTGCGACAACGCAACCTTTCGAGTGTCCTATAAGGAAATTAAGAATAATTAAAGGTATAAGACCAACATGTAGAGTAGGTGTATTGTGTAGGTTTGTCCTTGCATGACTCACAGCACTCACATGAAACAGCATTCATCAACCAGAATAGGTTGTTCAATTGAAACATTGAACCAGTAATTAAGTTGTTAAACATTTGAATATATCAGGCTCTCTCAGGAACTGATTGGATTTATTCAGGACATGGAAGTGTCGAGAGATAAATAAAACAACTAAAATATAACATATTCATTTACTCAATCAGAATCTCTGAGAGTATCTCATTTTCACTATGAAAAGAGAATGTATATTTAATAGGTTTTATAATCCATCAATGTTTGTATGTTTTACAACACAAGAGGGCTTGATTAAGGCTTGGCTTAAATCTCAGTAAATCCACCATTAGGACTTAGCAGAGACCGTCCACAAAAATTAGCAATAAATTAATTGGAAAGTGAATATGTTTCTCTATTAGTCTAAAATAGAACTTCATACCACTGTCCAAATATAAATTACTAACCTTTGTTGCAGTTCAAACAACTACCATACACTAGGTGTCTGGTGGAGTTTGTCCATGTCTCTCATCAAAGATGAGGAACTCTTATCAAAGATAAGGAAACGTACGTATAGTATTTACCAAGAACATAGTTCAGTTAGGCAAATACAAACGCAGAGGTTGGTAGGAAGTACACGCAACTTTCTCTACTAGATAGGCCAAGGTTAGGATCTACCTAGCATCGATGACGCGATGAACTGTGGCTTAGACAGGCCAAGCCTTATAGGGGACACCTATAATAAAACACTGGCGAATACAAACATTTATGGATTCACCTGAACATGTTTATATAGTTCAATGAAAGTCATCGTAAGAATGAGACACTCCAGTCTACCAGATACCTCGTCTTGACACTCATTTAAGAACATAAATTCTTAGATCAATGTTCAAAACTACAAGAGTTGTGTAATGTCATAGATCAGTGTATAATACCTCATCTTAGAATGAATTCAAGAGCTAAAAGCATCCTTGAACACACTCCAGACTACATACCACCTGTGTTACCTCGTTCCAACATCCATTTAAAAACTACAAGTTCTTAAATTAATGTTTGAACTACAATCTTGTATAGTGTCAAAATGAAGCCAAATATACATTTATATATATATATATACATATACATACATACATATACATTCAATAGAGGCATATTTATATGTAGAGAATATTCAACATGATACGTACAAATCATCAGTTTGTTTATAGATCATATTTTCCTAGAATTATTCACCACTCTATCTACTTCCAAAGTAATGACATAGTAAAATTTCATTTCATTATTTAAATACACCCTAACGAAAATCTATTTAACCCTTAATATCTAATATGATAGTTTTAACCAAAGATTCATTCAATTTATATATGTACTTTAAAGTCAAACGAATATAATTTCGTTTTATTCTATCAACATCATATTGTGATTATTTACTTAAGTTAGATTTCATTTTATCAGTTAAATTCAATATAATTATGGTCATAAGGCTTATTTCATAATAATTTCATTCAATAATCAATCAATAATTAATAGTATCAATGTAAACCTTTTCATAATAATTTCATTCAGTAATTAATCAATAATTAATAGTATCGATGTAAACCTAGCTAATAATTCATTAGATATCGTAAAAGTTATAAAAATCAGTAAAAGAAACACAACATGCAGAAAAACAAACATGCATCATTTTAATTCTACACTAATTGGTGATCAAAGTGTATCAAAATTGTGAAATTATTTTACATGCAAATATAAAAAAATTAATGCATTCGAACCAATCAGGAGCGCTTGACCAAAGGAACTGCAGACTCTACACAGGTTTCACTGAATTTACTTAGCGGATTACAATTAAAATTTTATAATAAAGAATTGCACTTAATAATAATCAGTAAAAAATAAATTAAAACTAATTCGCGATCTACACTGAAGCGACATTGCCACTCGGCCAGCTTACGCTAATGAAATCTCTGAACCAGATCTAAAAAATACTTTTTAGGTATTTCTATCCTTGATCTAAGTCAGAAGTTCCATAGCTTCGCCAGCCGAAAGGCTCTCAATACTGTACTTCGAATTCAAAATCGAATCCCGACTGTCCCGAATTCAAAATCTGAATCGTATATATTCAGCCTCGCGTCTACTACCCCCTCCACGTCTACCCAACGCGTCCCAAAATTCCCAGAAAAAATTCTACGCCCTGCAGTGTTACCATCTACACGGCCATTCCCGTGTTACAAGGAAATTTGGATATCTTCGGTTCATTGCCGTGTTCAAAGATACGACAATCCAATGTGTAATTGTTTTTTTCCTAATAATTTAATCGATAGTTTATAAGTCATTATAGTGCAACACAAAAACAAGGAATAAAATGATTACTTCCTCAATAAATTAAGCTTTACTGGCTGTAAGCACTTTTATCCGATCCAAAGGAAATTGCGTAAATCAATTAAACAAAAACACAACAAAAGATAAACAATATAAAGGAAAAAACCAATATACATTGAATAAAGCCGAAGAAAAAATGTTAGTTACGATAATTTGTATGACGGTTGTGAAGAATAATGTATTATTCAACCGATTTCAAAAGGAAGTTATTTAACCGACTTCGAAAAGGAGATAGCTACTAAATTCGACCGCATTAATATATTCCTTTTATGTACGTTCGGGGACAACCCCGTCGTTCACGAACCGATTCCTACAATTCTTCTTTGTTTGAAAGGAGACATCCCAAGGCTGGCACCACGGTAAGAAAACCAGGATATGATAACGGAATCCCAGACAAACCAAGGGGAACCCTCGAAAATCACAGTGACGACCAGTGCGCTTGTCAACTCTTTCCCGTCCACCCACGCTGCACTACTTGTCGATACACTCGAAGTCAGCCTTCTCGTTTGCTGCTAGCAAATACAATTATTTATTGTCATTTTTAACCTTACGTGTTAATGTAAAGTAAATACACGGCAATTTTGTAGTTTTTATTTCAAAACAAGGTAACTTAAAACTTTGTGATGGCAACTCTGGCGTCCTGTAACTACAGTAAAAAAAAACCACTCACACGCCGACCCGAGCGCTTAGGGCCGGGTTCCACCGTTTAATAAACTATGTTTTGCTTAATAGAATTTATAGTTCGATTCTAATCTTGGCTTTCGTTTAATTAATATTACGAATCATTTGTATGGGAATATAGCAAAGTGCTGTTTTAAGACCTTTTTTTCTGGCAATTTTCTTTTAAAATTTCTCTCCGCAACAACCATCCTCATACTTCAAGGAATCATGAAAAAGAATTAGCGCAATCGGCTCAGCCGCTCCCAAGACCTGCGCTCAGCAACACATTCAGCCATTCATTTATATATATACATAGAGATACACTACTATAAACTCGAGTATCAGAATATATCATATGACAACTTGACAAGATTTGTTTTTAATAGGTTAGACCGTTAGAAGCACTAGACAAAACGTGTTTACACCGCTAAACGCCAAAAATCGGTCGTTTAGAATTTAAACTCAGTTATTCTCTAACTGCGTCCAGTTTATGTTGGTGAAATGCAATTTCCAGCTCTAACTCCGTTAAACGCGTAAACCGAGTTTTCGTCGAACTCATCGCGATTATTTCAATCAGTGGAACTGGCCCTTAGAACGTTTCACCGAATCTGTCAGCACGACAAATTTAAGCTTGTCTCGAATATAAAATTTATCGCCTAATATTTTAACACGTTAGTCAACCTGTTTGGGTTCCCAGCTAATAAATTTCTATTCTTAAGTACAACTTAAAATTTGAGACCCTAATGGATTTGAACAATTTTCGTTCATTGAATTGACTGTTTTATGTTTACGTGTCAACTCCTATTTCAATTTATGCGTTTGTTATCTCAAGTATAACTAAAATTTATAGACTAATAATTTAGAACCATATCCGTTCACTAAAACAGCCGAATTGTGTTTATTGTTACGTTACAGTATATGTTATATGCATAACATACATTTAAATAGAAAAATAAAATAATAATTAAAAGAAAACAAAAAACCTGCCTGCATAAAGAACAACCAATAGAAAATGAACTGAAAAGGCTGGAACAAGATAAAAATTCAATAATTACACAAAGCTAGCGAAATAAATCGAAACAATATCAAACATTATGTACTGTACACTAAAAATTATCTATAGGGTAGTCCTTCGAAATTGTATGCAACATCGTACATAATATGCAGTCTGTCAGTTTAAAAAATAATTGTGTTTGCTCGCAAACGAAAAAAAAACCGACTTCAATTACATCGACAAGTAATACAACGTAATAAGACCAAAAACAGTCAAGTAAATACGCATTATCAAAGATTAGGTACTCAAAAAGTAGTAATCAGATCTCGATCAAATTTAAACAAGACTACTCGTACATGCTTAGCTACATGCTAGCTTTTGATTAAAGTAAGAATCATCAAATTGATAAACCCAGTGAAAAGTTATGCGGTTTAATATAACGTAGGTCAACGAAAAAGTAGTCAAGTAAATACGCATTATCTATATATAAAAGCGAAAGGTCACTGACTCGTCACGAAATCTCAGAAACTATAACACCTACAAATTTGAAATTTGGTAAGTAGGCTCCTTATAGGGAGTAGACATCCGCTAAGAACCGGTTTTACGAAATTCTAACCCTAAGATGGTAAAACGGGGGTTGGAAGTTTGTATGAAAGTCCTATGTTTTTGAAGTAAGAGACTTGAAATTCAAAATGTATGCTCAATGGATGGTGTACTAATAATGTATTTTTAGAAATCATCCCCTTTTGGGGTTGAAACAGGGGGTGGTAGTTATATGTGAGCGAGATGAAAACTTAAGTATATTATTTGCATCACAAAAATAATTAACGTCCAACGAAGTGGTCACGGGTCGGCTAGTAAGATATAACTGTAAAAGTACTTGTCAGATCTCAATTAAATTTAAATGGGACTACATGACACGCAATACCTTCCAATGAAAATAAAATTCATCGAAATCGGTTCACCCAGTCAAAAGTTCTGAGCTAACATACATAAAAAATAAAAAAAATCTCTAGTCTCGTGTCAGAGCTGACCCACACACTTTTTTATTTTCTCATAACTTTCAATCTATAAGTAAGTATATTATACATACGTACTACTGACTAGCCCGCGTTGGGGCAGTTTTTAGTGTACCTACTTTTTGACGTGGATTGCGGGTTCGATTACCGCTTGAGTCACGGTATAATGTTTGTATTGATATGTATATTGATATATACATATTATTTCGAAGTATGTATATTACAAAATATATAAATAAATTTAGCTCTAACAGTCGGCTGTTATCTATAGTCCTATAACACAAGCATTAAGTTGCTTACCATAGAAACAGACGACCGTGTGTGTGTGTGTGTGTGTTTTATAAGATATTTATATTTATTTATGTATGCATATCTATAGTAAGTATATTATCTACGCCTTTGTGAAAGCACAAAAGTTTTTTGTATGCTATTAATTTTACAAGCAAAGTTTTGGAAATTCTGTTGTAGTTTAGTTAACGACTAACGTTTAATACCCTGGGTCAAACAATTTTCTCTTCGACTACATTTACTTAGCTAACTCTATAAATAATATATGTCATCATATCATGACTGTATGTGTAACAAATGTTCCGTTTATTTTAATAACTCTACGACCTCTTTTACTTTATAAGAAGTTTAAGAAAAACGTTCTAACATAAAAATTAAATATAATTTTTTTCTAAAAAAACCGCGTGGTAGATAAATCTAAAAAAAAAGTATTAGACCCTTATACATAAAATATTATGTTAGACCTAAGGAAAGTAATGTTTGGAAAACAGCAATATCGATGAATTTTATTTCGCATGGCTTTAATACTTTAGGGAAATTTGTCCCCTTCAGGACTCTCTCCCGTTTCCCCTACTATTATTGGATTCTCGCATCTGCGTAACAAACTTTGTTTACGTATCAAAAGTTAGAGATTTAAGCGCCCCTTTTCTTTTTACTCCGTTTTTTTTTATTTAAACTTTTATTTTAATAGAACGGCTTAGAACTGAGGGTGAATAAATATCTGAAGTACATATTTATGTCCTACGATTGTACATAAGTTCTATGGAGAACAGATATTAGATTGTAAACATAACCGCATGAATAACTTGAGTGCTTCTTATCTTAATAAAGCGTAGATTTTATTAGATTATAGGTATTTTTACAATCCCACCCTCATCTAGCTCAGATGAAGTGAGTAAGTACTTAACATTATCGTAATATTTTTTTTATAAATTTATGTTCGTAGTTTAATTGCCATAATAATTAATGTTCTTGCTTTTATATTGACTTTTGTCCAAACAAAGAGAAAATAATGTAAATTTATAAGTCATGAAATAAATAATTTGTCAAGACATTTTCCTCTTAATTTAATTAAACTAATTAGCAATTAATTTATCAAAGACAAAGTATACATCAATTAGTCAAAAATTCAAATTGAGGCCATTAACATATAAATCAATATGTTTAACATACACACACGGTTGACTGTTCCAAAGGTAGGCAACAAATGCCTGTTTTGTACATACACAGTTAAAAATTATATCTGTAAAATTATAATATTTTTATCTAGCAAAGGTTATTAAAATTACTCACCTTTGTTACTCAATTGAAGGAAGGAATTGGATCAACAATGCATTTGTTGTAAATTTATTCTACGTCAATTTAAAATTAGTAGGTATAACGCATTCGACTTTTACGATTTTCGTGTATAAATCAGATATTATGTTTGGTAAATTTACAAAGTTATACAACAGTTTTGGATGAAAGGTTGTATAACTACTATTATGTTATAATAAATAACTTAAACAACTTTTTATGATGTGTAGTAAAGTTATGAATAAGTTTTGTGATTCAAATTACAAAACATTTCATTTACGTTTACAAATTATTTTCGATCAATTACAATATTCACAGTAAAAATATTATAATAAGTTGGAGTAAAACTCAAAAACATTTCATTTAAGTTTACAAATTATTTTCGATCAATTACAATATTCATAGTAAAAATATTATAATAAGTTGGAGTAAAACTCAAAAATTGTTTTTGAAAAATCTTTGTATTGGTGTTTTTTTAATTTTTTTCAAATTTATACATGTTTTTATGTGTAATTTTGTGAGTACACCATAATAAAAATAAAAAATAAAAAACACCAACACAAAGATTTTTCAAAAACGATTTTTGAGTTTCACTAAAAAAATATTTTGTACATTAATGTGTTCAAGTATAACATTAAAGCCGATTAAACCCTCTTTAAAATGAGCTATCATTCAACTCTCTATCTCAAATAGAACCAAAGTTATTGCAGATTTTAGATTTTAGTACACGTCAAGAAACGCGGATTTTGTGATTTTAAAAAAATTATAACTAAAAAACTATCAAAGATTAAATTTTTTGAAAACTATATTTAAGTTTAAGATGTCAGAGAGTATAAATAAATAAAGTTTCAGCCAAATCTGAAAGGGTCAGGTTGAGTCTTGTCGGTTTGACATGGAATGACTCAAGGGTACGATACAACACGGTCAGTCGGTAAATCGCGCTAACGTTTGGTTCTCCGGAATCTCTGTATAGGTCTCCATACAAAGTTATATCGCTTTTGTTTATTCTTAAATAAAGTCATTTAATCATGAAATGGCGTATATACTTCGTAAGTCCCATAAGGTTTTTAAATGTATTGTACAAGTTTATCATCTGATCAATAATTGTTTGTAAAATTACAAAGTTTAATTGTAAAAGTTCTTTGAAAAAAAAAAACAAATGAAATATTTAATTATATCCAATGTAATTGTGTTTGCTCGCAAACGAAAAAATACTATCTTACATCGACAAGTAATACAAAGTAGGTAGTTAGGTACACGAAAAAATAGTCAATTAAATACGCGTTATCAAAGACTGCTCAAAAAATAATCGTCAGATCTCATTCAAATTGAAATAAAACCACATGACAAGCATCACATTTCGATTGAAATAAGAATCATCAAAACCAGTACACCCAGTGCAAAGTTATGCGGTATATTACAATATAGATCAACGAAAAAAATAGTCAAGTAAATACGCATTACACGTATAACTCGAAAAGTACTTGTCGAATCTCAATTGCATATAAATGGGACCAACCACATGACACGCATCACCATTCATCACTTAAAAAATCATCGCAATCGGTATACCCAGTGAAAAGTTCTGAGGTAACATACATTATTAAAAATAAAAAGCAATCTAATTGAGAACCTCTTCCTTCTTTGGAAGTTGGTTAATAAGCATTGTAATTTTACAAACTTGACTAATACATATTAATTTTTCAAAACTCAGTTATAATACACTATACTTATACACTATACTTTCTTGCACATACCAAGGTTGGCTTAGAAAATGCATTAATTAGCGTTACGCCCGCCTTTTGTACACACTTTTTTTTGTACAATAAAGAATTTTAAATATAAAAAAAATAAAATTTGAACTGACTTGAGTCGTAGAGAGCTTTACACGGCAGCATTTTGAAATTGAAAATCATCATCTACCAAAGTTTGCTTTGCAAAAATACTTTATTTGTATTGTAATATTACAATAGAAATTTCCAATAGAAGTTTACAAAAATACAAAAATGATGTAATTTTTCTAAATAGAGTTGGAATGTATCGTGTAGTAATTTTACAAAACGTTATTTCATTATTGAAAAATTGTTAAAACTTAGAACGCTTTTTGTAAAATTAGTATAGAAAAATTTAACCGTGTAAGTAACAGCCGGCTGATAGCTGTATATATATGTATATATTTTGTAACAACATACATAAATAATATTACACACAAATTCAGACTAGACATCGACCAAACTGATATCAGGTTACTCACAGGTTTATTACAAACTGCGCCAACGGGACGGACCAAATAATATGTATACTTAGCATAAAATTGATGACAAGGGGGCGTGGTTTACCGATCACGCCATGTGACGTCACGATCAGGCCATGTCGTAAGCTTGATCGACCGGAGGGGAAGCGCTCGAGTCTCGTGTCAGTTGGTCGTTGGCACGAGGGATAGACGGACGTGTATACGGCTCTAGCTAATACTTAGTTTTTTTGCTCTTAATAATTTGTTGGTATTTAATTTGTGATAAAATTAGTTGATATAAATAAGAATTATATTTTTGAGTTCATTGTAATTATTCTTTTTAGTTAATACTTAAAGTGAATTATAAATTTAGTTTTTACTTGTATAAAGTATTCTTGTTAAGAATTTAATTTGTGATCTTAATAAATAAGAATTCTATTTTTGTGTTCGTTGTATTTATTTTTTTTACTTAATATTTAGAGTGAATTATAAATTCAGAAGTGGGATAGGCCCACCGCTCTGAATCGTAGGCTTTCTTGATTTTTGCTGTAAATAAATTTGGTTCTTAGTAAAAATGTCCGATCATAATAAACGTAAAAGTCGTAAAAGAGACAGAACGCCTATCCCTGGTTTAGACCAAACACTTCAGGTAATTTTGAATCGCTTAAACGCTTTGGAAGGTAGTTCCAGGTTACAAAATCCAGGTGAGGGTAGTTCGGATGCCACGTTGGTGCTGCAACTAAGCGAGACAAGGAGACCATTGTCTGGTACGGTTGCCATGCCGCCGCCATCGCCGACTGTGCAATCGTGTGGTGGAACTACCGACACGCAGACGAGTGCTGATACAGTATTTAGTGAGGTAACTGAAAAACTCGTGAACGCAATCAACGCTATACCGGTGAGATCAAATAATGTTTTTGTCTCTAATTTTGATCCATCTTTGCATGATTTTAATGTGTGGTGTCAAGAAGTCGATTATGTGCGTAATTTAAATCGTTGGGACGATCGCGAATGCTTGTCTCGTATAGGGAATTGCCTCAGAGGCGACGCGAAGTCTTGGCTTAACGAGTGGGTCAGCAATGATCGTTGTTGGTCGAATTTCAAACGTGAATTTAAATCATTGTGTCCGTTTCGCGTAGATATTGCTAATATTTTATTCGACGTAATGAAGACCGAATCCGATAAGTACCCTACATATGCGGAATATGCTAGACGCTCTTTGTTGCGATTGCGCATCGTTTGCGGATTAAGTGATGAGTTAATCGTGGCTATTATTATACGAGGCATCACGGATCCTCAAATCCGTGCGGCTGCTACAAACGCGAAGTTGTCCCCGGAGAATTTAGTTGATTTTCTGTCGATTTATGTGAAACCAACCGATAAGGCGACCTATACGCGACCGGGTTATAATAAAATTAGTTTACAATCAAATTCACGCAAACGTGAGCATGACGGTTCGCGAATTAAATGTTTTAAGTGCAATAACTTAGGTCATAGGTCTTTTAATTGTTCTAAACTTGTGTCAACCGGTGATGGTAATAGGGCGAGTACTTCGTCTGCGGGTGTTTCTGGAACACATAAACAAACATTCAGACCAGAACCCTGCTCGTTTTGTAAAAAGGTCGGACACAAGGTTGAAGATTGCTTCACGAAACAGCGCTCCGAATCACGAGGCAAATCGAATGTTAACTTTTGTCATAGTATTAACGATACCTATAAACAAAATGACATCGCGACGGCCGTTATTCAGGGTTTACCCGTCGATGTACTTATAGATAGTGGTTCTACGATTTCTTTGATATCTGAATCGGTTGCAAAGCATCTTCAATGCACTCAAATACCCTCATATAGAATCTTACGCGGTATCAGTAATGAAGAAGTACATTCCACTTTCCGTACTACGCTAACGGTTGAATTTCCCGAGATATCTCTTGAAGTAGACTTTCATGTCGTAGGTGATAGGTTTTTGAGCACACCAATTATCATCGGTACTGACGTGTTGAATCGAGATGGCGTTACTTATACACGTATGCGAGGTCAACAGCGACTCACGCGGGTTGATGACGTCATGCATATTAAATCCGATACTACGGTCATAACGATTGATTCTCCGTTAGTAGGACCAGATAGGGAGCGTTTAATGAGCACCATTAATGAGTTTGCAGATTATCTTGTGGTAGGTACCGCTTGTACTACGGTCACGACAGGTTCTATGCATATCAAATTGCATAACGAAACACCGGTAGTTTACAGACCCTATAAAATGTCGCAAGATGAAAAAATACGTGTTAGGGCGATCATTAAGGACTTACTTGATAAGAATATTATTCGCGAATTGGAATCAGAGTTCTCAAGTCCAATTTTATTGGTTAAGAAGAAAGATGGTAGTGATAGGCTATGCGTTGATTTCCGAGCCCTGAATGCTAACACCGTCAAAGACCACTACCCTTTACCCTTGATTGACGACCACATTGACCTTTTAGGAAAAGCCAAATATTTCAGTAGTTTAGATATGGCGACCGGGTTCCACCAAATTCGCCTTGATGAGGAGTCTATTCCTCGCACGGGATTCGTAACTAGCGAAGGGCATTACGAATATATGAAACTGCCATACGGTCTAGCAAACGCGCCCATTGTGTACCAAAGAATCATCTCCAATACATTGCGTACGTTCATCGATAATGGTAAAGCATGCGTATATATCGATGATGTTCTACTGAAAAGCCAGACAGTTGACGAAGGTTTGCAGACCTTACGAGAAGTCTTGGACACTTTGACAAAAGCTGGGTTTTCCATTAACCTCAAAAAAATGTAAGTTCCTTGTTACCGAGATCGAGTACCTAGGCCGAACGATTAGTAACGGTCAGGTAAGGCCGAGCGCTCATAAAGTGGAAGCTCTAGTTAATGCAAGGGTGCCGACTAACGTCAAGGAGGTAAGACAGTTCTTGGGTCTTGCAGGGTACTTCAGGAGGTATATTCCGAATTACTTCCTAAGAACTGCGTGCCTCGCTGGATTGCTTCGCAAAGATATCGAGTTTAGCTGGGGCGAGGAACAAGAAAATGTGCGTAAGTCGAGCCAGGCCACGAGCAAGTTGGACTCCGGCATGCGCGGCCCATACAAAGTTGCGCAAGTGTTGCCACGCGGGCGATATGAGCTGAAACTAGTCGCAGGGTAAAACCACGCAAGCTGCTGCGGAATATATGATTCCCTGGCGAGGGGAGTGGACCCCTGAAGTGTGCGCCTCATTTTTCGAAAGTGAGTATTTTCTATATCACCTTCCTTGTTTTGTGAAAACTTGTTGTGATGACAGTAGTGTACGTTCATAGTTAAAAGATAAATAAATAAAACTAAGAATTTTTATAAACTTGTTTACATCATCATGAAACAAATTGCTGGTCTTGTGTTTATAGTTGTTACAATTGTCATGGGCATACCGCGGTCACTGTCCATTGTGCATACTGCGGTCACTGCACGTTGAGCATACTGCGGTCACTGCTCACTGTTATCGCATACTGCGGTCACTGCGATTATTTTCGATTGGACACACTGCGGACACTGTCCATTGTGCATACTGCGGTCACTGCACGTTGAGCATACTGCGGTCACTGCTCACTGTTATCGCATACTGCGGTCACTGCGATTATTTTCGATTGGACACACTGCGGTCACTGTCCATTGTGCATACTGCGGTCACTGCACGTTGAGCATACTGCGGTCACTGCTCACTGTTATCGCATACTGCGGTCACTGCGATTATTTTCGATTGGACACACTGCGGTCACTGTCCATTGTGCAAACTGCGGTCACTGCACGTTGAGCATACTGCGGTCACTGCTCGTTGTTTTTGTTTACTGTTGAGCTTTGCTTGAATGTAATTGAACTTCTCTTACTGTCAGCTTAATTTTGTGTTTTGCTGAATGTAATTGAGTTACCGTTCTTACTGTCGGCTTTGCTCAACGCTTGTGAATACTTAGCTAATGCAATCAATATGACTTTCAGATGATAATGATGAGGACGAGAGTGATCTGTCTCCAGAGCTCTCACCTACTGGCACCCAAGATCAGGTCATGGAAGTGGAAGTACACGCGGTTGGGGATGCCGAAGAGTCGCCAGATGCAGCAGCCTCCACACTCACGGGCGGGGACGCACCGTCGTCAGGACAGGCCGACTTAGCATAAAATTGATGACAAGGGGGCGTGGTTTACCGATCACGCCATGTGACGTCACGATCAGGCCATGTCGTAAGCTTGATCGACCGGAGGGGAAGCGCTCGAGTCTCGTGTCAGTTGGTCGTTGGCACGAGGGATAGACGGACGTGTATACGGCTCTAGCTAATACTTAGTTTTTTTGCTCTTAATAATTTGTTGGTATTTAATTTGTGATAAAATTAGTTGATATAAATAAGAATTATATTTTTGAGTTCATTGTAATTATTCTTTTTAGTTAATACTTAAAGTGAATTATAAATTTAGTTTTTACTTGTATAAAGTATTCTTGTTAAGAATTTAATTTGTGATCTTAATAAATAAGAATTCTATTTTTGTGTTCGTTGTATTTATTTTTTTTACTTAATATTTAGAGTGAATTATAAATGTATATTATATTACAAAACTTAATTAATCAACTTCCTTATCGTTAATAAGTTTTACTGTGCCTACATATTAAAATACTAAAAAATTGTTATAAACCCGTTAGCTGTGGCACAAAACGTTGCAATAGTTACTCTGAAAAAAAAAATAAGTTTGAATAGAATTTATTTTCAAGCATTGTAATCTAAAGTTGTTGTATGCGGAAGCGTTTGGAAAACGATATATTTATCACGTTTCACGGTGAAGTCAGTTGTTGCAGCTGGATATTTTAGATGTAATAGGAAAATCGGCGGCATCCCCCTGCGGTTCGGTCTTGCGCCTCGGGCAGGGCGTTTCCGACAAGCTATAAATAGGGTGGCAGGCACCCACTCCGATTAATCACGGCCACCACCTGCGCTCGCTTCACCTGTGAGCTATATCAAGGAAATGCAGGCAAAAACATTACACCACATTAGTAACGTCACAAAACTAATCTTTTTCTGCTTTTTTTTGTTTCACGTTCCTCTGTTCGTATCACCCGAAAAGCCACGTGGAAAACGCACGGCTAAGCTGGGATTTCGTTCACTTTTTGTCGTTCTATCTATTTTGGGGTTTAATCGGTGCGATTTAGCTACGTGGTTATTTCTGCCTATTGTAACAAAAAGATTTTAGATTGAAATCAAACTAATGGATCTGTAACACATATGTATATTTTGTGAAATATCAAACTTTTAAATTCTTTTAAAACTATTTTAAGTTATAAATCTTAAACAAAATTGCGTGCGTACAAAGTACAAATGTAAGAAGTGAAATTTCTTTGCCAACTAATTGGAAAAGTTGGCGGTATCTTATTTAAAAAACGAATTGGAAAAAAACTAATAATAAAAAAAACCAATTGAAAGTACAAAAAAGTAATTGAAAAAAAAACACACAACACGTCACGCGGTGATCCCAGGCGGTCACCCATCCAAGTAGTGACCACGTGACGCGTTGCCACGTTAGTGGTCACTCAAATTTTACTCCTCATGCGCCTAAAGAAGTTTCACTTCAAAAAGGATTAAAAGAAATTTCTTGGCCAAAAACCGCTTCTTGGCCAAAAATCGCAGATCAAGCGAGTTGACAGCTATCACTTACCTTACTTATCACTTTATAAGAAATTTTTAGTCACTAATCGACTGATGAAAAAAAGGGGCTTAAAAAATAAAAGTAAACATGTACAAAAAACGTTGTGAATTAGGGTAATATAATTCAAATGAACGACATATTAGTGTAAATACACAGTGTAAATGCAATCTCGAATTACAAAAGACTAATGGATCGGTCAAGTGGTGATCAATCACTGTTTAGAACGTGACCGTTTAATAATGTACAGTTACCGTTCCTCGATGTTAGCTCAAACGCTATCGATCTATGGCCATCAATTGAATTATTTGAGGTATCTCCTTGATGTTACCTTGGAGCCATCTAACCATTTATTTCATGTATTTGAAGCTTATCTGTGTATATGTATTATACAATTGAAATGAAGTGATGTCCGTGTAAACGTTATAAATGAAATGGTATTTAAAGGGTAGTTTCAATGTTTGTCACATTAAAGTTAATGAACAGCTTATAATGATACTTATATAGTAAGTAGATATAATTTAATATCATATAACTAAACACTATCATCTGTTCCTAACGTAAGCAATTTCGTGCTTGTGTTATAGATAACAGTCGACTGCTAAAGCTAATTTTTTTTGATAAATATACACAGAAATATTACATATATGTATATAAATACATAAATATAAAATATACACCCAGACTCAGGCGGGAATCTAAGCCACAACCTGCGGAGCAGAAAGCCGCTACGAACTGCACTAACGGGCTGGTACATAGTTAAGGACAGAGAAATAAACTTTTTTAGTTTATTTTTGTCAATAAATAATCCTCTGGCAGATAAAAAGTGAGGTGATAAGAAATGGTACAAACTTTCCGTAATACAGTAAAAGGAAATCAAAGTAATAAAACTATTTACCTAAGTTTCCGATATTTTTCAGAAAAGTTAAGAGATTAGTTATAAAAAAACTGCAAAAATACGATGAACACACAACAGACCACATAATAATATATCCTTTCAAGCGTATCCTAACAAGCGTGATGGGATAAGCTCCAATCCTTCTCTTATATGGTGAAGAAGCCTTTGTCTAACATAGTGGGATGTTTAAATGCTAATTCAGTTCATATATTAATCCATTACAATCACGTTGTTTATTAATAATAACAAAATCAAACAAACAAAACAATATTTTTGAAATCTATACTTATTATTATCTATACTTCTATACTAATATTATAAAGAGGTAAAGTTTATAACTTTGTTTGTATATACGGGGTAATCTTCGCAAATACTGATCCGATCATGAAAATTCTTTCGCTAACAGAAAGCTACACTATTCAGGAGTGACAAGATAAAAGGAAAAAGATAAAAATATATAAAGATTTTAAATCAGCAGGATTTGAACCTGCGCCCTCTGACGTGCCGTGTCAAAAATTCAATCTAATCAAGCATTATTATTTGCCTTAGAAATTAATTAGTGATTTTAAAACATTTATATTTATCTGATTTGCTGAAAATAGTGAGAGTGTATTGGAACATATCAAATTTCACCGTACCCTTCTTATGTGAAATGGATTATAACGCCCAACGAAGTGGGCACGGGTCGGCTAGTATTTCATAATTTCATTGCGATTTTGTTTAGTATTAAATAAAAGCCATAGCCTGCTTATTTAAGAGCGATCGTTTCATATTTGCAATTAGCTTAATGCAAACACGGCACGTGTCGTGATTACCGGAATAAGCGAAATGTATTTTTTAAATTATTTATTAATTTTCATATTTAGATGAGATTTATAATTAAATCCGATCTAAAGCAGACATTTTTTTTTTAAATATTACAAGGTTAACACTTAGTTTGTATGTAAAAATATTTGGATCTACAAGAAAAATGAAAAAAGTCATTATATGTTACTTTATAGAATAACATTCAAGCCTCAATAAAAGTTAAAAATGCTTACATTAGAACCTTATCGACAAATTTCAATTTGGCAGTATTTGAAAATAATACTGAACCAAAATTATATGGTTGTTTTAGACATCTTCTTGTTTCTAACTATCCACCACGATGATCAGCTATAGAATTGTGGATGAATTTTCAATTAATAGTAACTGTTTCAATAAATAGTATACATCTTTGCTCTACGTTAATTAAGGAGGTTCATAAAAATTTAGTTCGTAAGCATAAAGGCTTAATATACAATCCCTCTCAAAAGCGCAACAGAAGTAGAGTATGTTCAATTCCGCCACATAATACATCTCTTGCAAAAACAGCAATTTTATATCATTAGTGCCCACCTCTACAATAATGCAAATAAAGCGAACAATATTTTCCCCCTTAAAACAATGCAATGCAAAAAAGTTATTCGCAGCTGGCTTCAGACACTTGATTTTGTCAAGACTGAAAATGTAATCCATTACAAAAAATAATTCTTCTAACACACTCAAACACACACACACACACACACACACACACACGCACGCACCCACACGCACACACACACACACACACGCATAGACAGACATGCATTAAAAACGAGTACACCCGCACACACTTATTCTGTTTGGAGATTTTTTTTTATATTAAAGTTTTAAAAAGAGTATTAAGCATACATATTATGTATCTTAATTAATATTTTTATGCTATATTTGTTGAGAGTATTTGCGGACACTCGAAGTATTTAGTATCTAACTTTATAACTTCAGCCAACTAAATCTAAATTTACTTACATCCTATAGAAAAATCGGTTAATTGTAGATTATTTTTTTATACACACACAAAAGGAACCTCTATTTTAGTTTTCCCAAATGAATTTACAACCAAAATAAGCGTATTTAAATGAAAGTTACATACAATTGTTCTTTTTGTTAAGGGATATAATAGACTAGGACAGGCGAGTAATTAATGTCTTATATAGCATTGATTTTTTTAAACTACTTCAGAAAAGTAGTTAAATTCGTAGCTTTTATTTTTTATTGGAACAAAGTTCCTTAACGCGCGGTACACGCACTAAACGGGATGGGAGCGAGATCGAAAAAAGCGTAACAAAACTTTTTCTCGACATTTCTAGCTATAGTATAAAATTAGATCTAAAACATATGTGTCATTGAAAATTATTTTATTACATTTCTACAATTTTATACTTTACTAGCTGACCTGGCGAACTTCGTACCGCCTTTTTTTCTTAAATATAATAATTACATATACCAAAATAAAATATAGCCTATCTTTCAAGTTGGATCAAACTGCACACGGTGTGAAAATTTGATTAAAATCGGTTAAGTGGTTTAGGAGTTCATTGAGGACAAACATTGTGACACGAGATTTATATATATTAAGATAATTAAAACATTAGTAACGTTTTAACCTGTTTATTCTACAAACTGCAAACGGGGTATGGTAAGTTTTTTTAGTAATGTTTTATTTATTTATTTATTTACAAAGAGTTACACAAAAACTAACAATTTTACAATAATTTATAACATTGTTAATAGGTAAGTACCTATATAACACAGTAGAGAACTGAAATGTGCACCCAGCTTCAAGTCAGGTGAGATAATTGTTTAATATTTAATAAACGTATAAAATGCAACATGTTTCAGTTAGTCAATCAGTCAGTCAGACTGACTAAATTTAATGATAATATCAAAATGGCGTCAGTGAAAAATAACTTATAAATTCTGCAAAAACTAACAAAGTTAATTGATATTTAAGCATTAACTAGCTTAAAATGTTATCAAAAAGAAAATTAAATAAAGCCTGAAAATATAACTACTTAGAAAACGCGCAAACTATTTTCACTTTTAGGGGAAAGGTGTACGAGATGATTCACTTAAGGACGAATGCTTGTAGTTTAAATGATATTCTACTTATTGCAGATATAAATACGTTTATCCATAGTAAATTTATCTATCTAATTGTTGCAATACTCAAAATATATTTTTTTTGATGTTTTATAATTATAAACACCATTTTTTAAACGTTATGAAAGGATCATCTTGTACACCCCGGTGTCCAAGATGATCCCTGTGGTAGATTATAATAGGTTATGGTAGAATTATCTAAATAAAGTCATAATCAGGGTTTACTATCTTTAATCAAGTCAGTCAGTCTCCATTATAATTCAAGAAGGAAACTATCATCACATTGTATGAGATCTATGGTTCTAGCGTTCGTTCGTTCTAAGCGTCTCTTGCCTGGCGTTATTTTACACAAATCAAATGTGAATTCATCAGAATCATCGCTATCTATCCCTGCACAAGCTTCATGGCCCCATCTTTGGCTTATACACCATTTTATCCATACCTCGCCCCTATCATCCACACGGATCGTCTTGTACACCGGTAACATAATCATCTTGCCCCAATGTAACCTTTTTTATTCAATGATCGATAACATAACCTATGTGGTTTTAACTGTTTCCATGCTGTTAAAAATCAAAATAGAGTAATATACAAAGCTAAGTAATGCATCAGCCACGGCAATAAAGTACGTTAGAACACATTAAACATAATTTTAAAGTCAACCTTACCTTAGATCAAAGTTACGTAAGATTCGTTTTCTTCCTCAAAAAATTTCCCTGTCACTGAAGACGCGATTACGATTGACTGAGGCGGGGGAATACCGGGGTCTACATTTTACCAATAAACACAACTAGGTGGCACTACTAGATTCGTTGCAATATAAAAGGATCATCTTCCCCAACGGATCATCTCGTACACCTTTCCCCTACTTTGCTTTTCATAAAGAGAACATAAAAAAACTGTTGTTACTTACATTTTCATAAAAAAAATGAGTAAAGTAACAAACTAGGGTTATTGTAACTATATTATGAACTATTTTTAAAAATTAATCTCTGGTAAATTCGATGTACGATAGTACGATACAAAAGATAAAACACAATTTTAAAAAACGTACACGAATAAATATTGTTTATATGTCCGTGCACACTTCAAACGGAAATCGCTTTGAATTTTAATGCTACTCAACAAAGATATAGCTTGTGCATAAAATATTTATGTTACGATATACATCATTTATTAGAAATAGAGAATTTAGTGAATAGTCCAAAATTCATCTACTATGTAGGTGTAACTAAAAAAAATTAAATAAAGCCTTCAAAAAGAAAATTATCCACGTCATACACGTCACATTAGGTTTTTCACTAATAAAGTCAAATAAAGTATAATATAATGAAATATAGGTTGGTGAATTTTTGACTTTTTATCTTGTGTGTGGAAATTCTAAATTGTACACAGCATCCGACGGAAATTAAAAAGTTTTTGAGTATTGTAAATTTCAAAAGTTCTTTATTATTTTTTTATTAAAAGAAAAATAGGCTAATTACCTTAAAATGAAAATTTGTTTCAAAATAGTTCACTTTTCATAATAAATAAATATTTTAAGGACAATAGAATTCGTGGAATAGCCATCAATTCCCAATGGAGCAGCGTGGAGGATTAAGCTTCAATTCTTCTTCTACATGGATAAAGAGGCCTATGACCAGCAGTGGGATGTTACAGGCTGAATGCGAGATGCGAATGCAAGAATTCCTGGAATAATAGACAGGCAATCCTTTTTTAGCGCTGAGAAATGCATTTACGCACTAGCCGCGCCGACCGAATGCGACGGGAGAGTGGGATTCCTGGGGCGGACAGAACGCGCACGGACTACCCACTAAAACTCAGTGGTGACCTCCTCATCATAGTAGGATGCCAGTTGACAGCGAGAGATATCCGGTTATCGGAGCATACTCATGGCAAGCAGGGTTAACTTCTTTCCTAGCGATCCAGTTAAATCAAAACTTAAGAAAGAAATATGGAAAGACGTGGCTAAGTTAGTTTAATGTAACTAAAATCCAAGAACATTTTTAAAAGATACCTAGTTAAGATTTAAGTGTACTCGTAAGTAGGTTGTAGCGGGATGTCCATCTGCATTTCTGCAACGAGAGCGCAGACGCTCGTAAATAATCCTTTGGACCTGAAAAACGTTTCAGTGAATCCAATAAAATACGTATCCGCAGAGACTACGCCGCAGTGAGCTCGTTACCACGCCTAGACGATTTATTGAGATTTGAAAGCTGAAATATTGTAGGTATTCCATTTTAAAATCTTTTATGAAATAATGCTTCTGTATTCCCCTTGTTTCAATTTCAAGATGCGCTCTTTGTAAAAATTTTGAATCGCGAAAGGACAGCGTGTGTGTATAAAATTCAAGAAAACAAATCCAAGATATTTTTTAAATTAGAAAAAAATATAATAATCTCAGCTAATGGAATAACAAAGTCGCTAGACTAAAAGTAAAAAAAAATATATAATTATAATTGAATTTTACTTTTATTAACTAATTGTAGATTTATGTGTAGAATTATTTCTATTTACGTGTGCAAATATAACGAAAAAGATAACCTTCTTTTTATTACGTCGAACTACAGGTATTATAATATAACCCGAGGAGGGAGGCAACCTTAGTGTTCGAGGGAGCCTCTCGGAGGTCGCTTATGGTGACAGGCCCTATTTGGGCAACACCGGCGCCCGGCGGGATCGCGGAAGTGCCTGGCGTCCCTGTAATGCCACCCCAGACGAGTGAAGGAACACTCCAGAGGTTTTAGTCCGTGCGAATCGGACAGGTTAAAGATTATATTCAGAATGTTTAAAATAAACCCTTACTTCAAATATTAGATTTTTATATCAAAATAATAAAGTTACAAATAATTTAAGGATAGTCTGTTACAAGAGGAACTTAAGTATTTAAATTAATAAGTATAAATATTAACAGCATAAGCACTTAAGTAGACAAAATTATAACTAAATACTTTTAAGTGTTAATTTTATAAAAAAAAAATTAAAAAAAAACTACATGATCTTCCATGGATGACTGATTTACATATGATTACAAGAGAAGTAAATGCTAAAGTTGGAAGAGCGAGCTGTTTTTAGTTGCACTATCCGTTTCTCATAAAAACACTTCCATAATATGTTGTTGCGATCAGCAGGCAGCCAAATAGTCAAACATATAAATATAGTAAGTAACAACACGGTTGTCTGTTCCCAAGAAAAACTAACTAAACACTAACTGAATGCCTATATTCTATCTAACAACCGGCTAATGTAGCTACAGCTACACATTCTTTTTGATCATCATCATCATCATATCATCATCATCATCATATCAGCCTGTTGCAGTCCACTGCTGGACATAGGCCTCCCCAAGCTCGCGCCAGACATCCCGGTTTTCCGCAATCCCCATCCAGCCTACACCAGCAATCTTACGTAGATCGTCGGTCCAGCGGGTCAGAGGGCGTCTTACACTGCGTTTGCCAATACGCGGTCTCCACTCCAGGACACGTCTGCTGCAACGGCCATCGGTCCTGCGACACAGATGACCAGCCCACTGCCACTTCAACTTGCTGATTCTGTGGGCTATGTCGGTTACTTTCGTTCTCTCACGGATAGTCTCATTTCTTATTCTGTCCTTGAGAGAAACCCCAAGCATAGCCCGTTCCATAGCACGTTTTTTTGATAATTATACATAATACGTTAGGTTTTAATAAAATGATGGCTTAATAAATAAAAACTTTGAACAGTAACCATACTCAAAACAGAATGAAATGTAGCAGTTTTGATTTAAAACTAGAAGTAGCAGCCGAAGAGACAGAGTAATTTAATCTTGATAATGTTACTAAATTCAAAGTTGATACTCTACATCTGTTACAATATTGGGTTAGAATTTTGGTGCAGTATCGAGTTCAAAGAGAAGTTATACAAATTTTTAGAAAATGTAATGCCTAGTGGTTACTTCAATGTTATTGCTTTTTGTAATTTTAATAAGTATATAGTATTAATAGTAACACAAATCATTGAAATAACGACAAGATTTATAAACCTTTGAATTTAGATGGCAAGGATGCATCATATTTCCGATACATATCCACCGTAAAAAAATTACAAATAGTAGTAGGTAAAAAACATTACAATTTTTGTACATGATTTATGCCACAATAATCTTATCTAGATTGCCACAATAATTTTTATCTATTTTGTAAATAATTAATTAAAAAACGAATACAATTAAACAGTATTCATTAACCGATGTTAATTTTACCTGTCTTCCAAAAAGAACTAGGTTCTCAATTCGATTGTATTTTTTATGAAACAAAATTTTCGTCTTTTATCGCGGTTTATTAAGTTTTCAGATGCCCGACGTTTCAGATACCTTACAGCAACCATGGTCACGGGAGGACTGATTCGATTGTTTTTTTTTTTTTAAGTTACTTTAGAACTTTTGACTGGGTGGATCAATTTCGATAATTTTTTTTATCGAAATGTGGTGCTTGTCATTTGGTCACATTTTAATTTAATTGAGATCTGACAAGTACTTTTCGAGTTATATCTAATAATGAGTATTTACTTGACAATATTTTCGTCGACCTACGTTGTATTATACCGCATAACTTTTTACTGGGTTTACCGTTTTTATTGATTCTTATTTTACTCTTCTTATTATTTGTCTTGCAGTTCCGTTTAAGTTTGATCGAGATCTGATTATGACATTATGAGTATCTTTGATGACGCGTATTTATTTGACTATTTTTTCGTCTACCTACGTTGTATTGCTCTTGTCGATATGGATGTAGTTGGATTTTTTTTCGTTTCTGAGCAAACACAAGTGAAACACAATTATGTTTGAATAATATAATTCAAGCTCGATGCTCGTCTAAATATACATTATTTGAAATAATTAAAATATAATAATTTTAATAACCTTTATTATTTTATATTTCTTATTATTGTTACTTACACTTATGGCGTTATTTTATACCAAAAACTTCTATTAAAATCAAAATGTTAGTAAAATGCATTCAGTTCTATATTTTCGAACAATTTTTCCGAGACAATAGGAACTTTAGCGATAAACATTTAGGTACTAATTCATTATGTTTGTTCTTGTTTATTTATTTTCACCAAAACCTTTAACGTTCTAATTGAATTTAAGAAAACAAAAAGGTTTTAGAGAAGTTTTACTTAGTTAGCTTGAACAATCAAATAGATTTGTTTTTACGTATTAGTAATTTGAATATAAAAGCTATTTCTGTATATTTTAATACTAGCTTCTGCGCGCGACTTCGTCTGCGTGGAATAGGACCAATTCTGTCATACATGATTTGTGCGAAACTAACGGTTTACGCAGCGGACGCTCTCAAAAGGAAAAAAACCCCGATTTTGAAACATTCTTCATTGGTGCTACGCTCCTTTACGCCTTTTTACGCCTATTGGTTTTTTATGTGAGGATATATAGCCTATAGCCTTCCTCGATAAATGGGCTATCTAATCTTATCTAATTTTTCAAACCTGCTAGTAGATCCTGAGATTAGCGCGTTTAAACAAACAGTCAAACAAACAAACTCTTCAGCTTTATTATATTAGTATAGAAAAATGAATTTTCTTCGTTAAATAAAATCAAAAATAATAAAAAGGAAAATTGACCTAGTGATATGAATATAATATACCTAGTAGCAAACATATTTTGCAACTTGAGTTAGTATTTGAAGACTTGACTCAAAGAGATGCCTCGTCGTCACCTCAGTACACTTTCGGTTTGCCAGGACGATCACTGTTATGAGGCTAGAGACTCACTAGAAAAATCAAGAATGGCACACACCGAAACATGTATGTACGGACAAAAACCCAAATAAGTATGTAAAATTTTAGCGAAATGATTCAAGAACGTGATCGTAGTATGGGACCCAGAAAAAAAATTAAGTTTGCTCAGGCGGATTTATGTTGAACTTAAGTATTACATGACAATCTAACCAGAAATGAGGAGGTTAGTAGAAAAACTGGTGAAACTGACAGAGATCAATGCAAAAAGGGTGAAGTAGAAAAGGTGAGAAACATAGTTTGAAAATCCGATGTTCAAAGGTGCTGGAATGGCACCCTTTGCATTGAAGCCCAGCGTGAGCTGAGAAGATGAATGACCTACAGAAAATAAAATGGTAGGGCTATCCGGCCGTTCATTGTCACAGAAGTATTTCGCCCAACTAGACGATCAGCTAACTTTGAATAAAAATGTATATTTCAATGAATTATTTTAAAATTTGATGGATTTGTTTGAAAATATAAGATATAATAATTCAAATTGACAGACGTCCTTAGCTTCTAGCAGTGCAAGATCTATGAACGTTTTTGATTTAATTCTTAATTAAATACGACTTCCAGCGACTGACAGCTGACCACATTAAAGATATCTTAATGGTATAAATATAAATGTACGAGGCCTACGTCTTATCAAGAAGAAGACCACTAAATATAAAAATAACTGCAGGCGAAATATGTCTTTCATCTTTTGAATATAGAACTGTTAAGATCAAATCAAAGGGGTCTATGTTATATAACAATACAAAGGAAACAGCTAAATAATCTGGTTAATCTTTGTGAATATGAAATATTTTCATAGCCTCAGGCTCGCGTTTGTATGACATGGGACACAATGTAGTAAAGATAAGGTGTTCCCTTCCAAGCCAGTGACTCTATTGTGAGTCTCTTACGCAGAGCGGTATGTCGAAATGAGCCAATGGCATGATTGTCATAAAGCCCGAATTAAGGCCACATACATTATAATTACTATAGTAGGTGAATACTAAATAGAGTATGGCTATCATCATATAGTTATCCATATTTCGCAGACTCAAACATATTTAACATCGTCGCATTTTCAAGTAATAAATAACATAACCGGTATTTGTAATTACGTTTCCTCGCCATGCGTAGAACGTAAAAATGATTTAGGAATTTGATACTTCCTCGCAAGTGATAAAATGATAAGCGGAATAAATTTAAGACAGTTTAGTTCTCCTTTAGTGAAAATGGCTTCCTTTAGATAGAGAAAACGTATAATGGAATGCAATAACTCTTGACCGGGTGTGCGAAGAAATAACAGTGTGTCATATTTCACAACCCTCCAACATTTTTATAAAAGCGGACCATCTGCTTTTGACCCCTCGTTCTTTTTGTTTTACGAATTATTTCTATATTAGTAAAATATTTATCTTTAATGCAAATGTATGAAAAAATATGAATAGATCACAGTCAGGGGTGGATGAAGGATGAAGGAACATGTACTAAAAATATATTGAGAAAAGTGCCATTGAGCCCTGAGCCTGTGAGCAGGTTCGTTTTATAATCTATACCTATCAATAAATATTTGATCTCACTAAGATATTATGTATTTATTGCATGGATGTCTATTTTGTTTGTTCTAATACATTTTCACCTCGCGATTGTATAATAAAACTTGTAATATTTCGTAGAAGAATTCGATATTACCGGCTTAAAGGGATTTATGTTGTTCAAAAAAAAATCTTAATAGAGGGGTGAGTGTTCGTTTCATCTACAAAAACTTTGGGGAGTGAACGTGTAAGGAATAAACGTCACCAGACCAGGGTGACTGCGGTCATTTCGCTAAACGAAGATCAGAATCGCAAACTGTTAGCATAGAAATTGCGATCGAATGAAAGCCGGCCGAAGTATTCCATCGCTGAATCGAGGGGCACGGAATATTGTCGTTTCGAAACAACGATTCCTGACTCTACTAATATTCTTCCACTTATTTTGCTGATTTCATTTCTAGCTTCGGCTAAGAAGTCTACTCACTTCAAGTTTTGTTGAAAAATTAATAAAGAAAACGTTACTTTGACTGGATGAGACTTTAAAGGAGTATTTTACAATTTCTACTTCAGACTCTTCCTATTTACGTTTAATTATATCTATATTATTTATTATACTCGTATTATTCTTTTTAATTTTAATTTTATTCATTTTTAATAGGTACTCATTAGAATACTTTTTATTTATCTACTTTGGTTCCATTTTTTTTAAAGTTGCTGTTGTAAGGGTGCATCTTCAGCAGAATTTTCTCAATAACAAATTACTTAAAGTACTAGCTGTAAAATAAAATCCCTTCTCTAGTACCTACTTTTTTACCCACAGACACCACACCTCGTCTAAAGACCTTTTTTACCCACAGTTTCTTGATGCACAACCAATGAATATGTTCTTGCTTTTTTTATGTAACTAGATCGGCAAAGAAGCGCACGGCTCACCTGATGGTAAGCGATCACCATAGCTTATAGATGTTTGCAACACCAGAAGCATCGCAAGCGCGTCGCCGACCCCATCCCCAGTTCCCCCAGGAGGAGCTCTGGTCACCAACAGGAACACATTATGTTATTTTGCTGTGGTCTTCTGTAAGGTCGAAGTACTACTCCAGACGGGCTGCTCCATATTTTGAGCAGGATTTCCTGCTGTGCCCTACCTCAGTTGCTAAATCTAATATGCTGTAAAAAAAACCTGTACAAGCTATTTTTTAAAACTTGATTTGACA
Organism: Melitaea athalia; assembly: GCA_905220545.2. NCBI lineage: Eukaryota > Metazoa > Arthropoda > Insecta > Lepidoptera > Nymphalidae > Melitaea > Melitaea athalia. Next base: position 11,895,732 of record HG992185.1, on the reverse strand, counting down.
CTGTATCTTCTAGTCATTTGGTCAACAACATCGACAACATAGTTAATACAATTGTAAAATTTGACCGTTTCAGGTTTTATCCTTGGATTATTTGCATCGATGTGTATTATATGCAAATTATGCAATTTACTGAGTAATAATACATTTTTACTTCTTTAACATAAGTTTGACGTAATTCCAAATTAAATTTTTTTCACGTAGGGAATCACGTCTGCTTGTATTCATAGTTTAAACTGTTTGTTTTGAGAGTAAGTTTTATGCTAGTGATACAGGTGTAAAAAATATCATTAGTAACATTTCTACCTTTATTCACAAAATGGTTGTATCAGTTTCATAACAATATGTTCACCAAGGCTAACATTTTCTGGCAAGTTTCATCTTTTTCAAAAGATGGCAAAGCATTCAATAGGTACTTTGATTTCATGTCAACAATGTATTTATAATTACAAAATATATTAATCTATCCCTTATCATAAACTCTTACGGTTCTCAAAAGACCCGGCCATCCTTATGGGTAGTTTTTTTTTGTTCATTTACATACACAAATTCTATTCTGTTTATACATTGTAATATGTATAGTAATGATATTTGATTAAACCTCACGAAAGATCATGTTATAATTTCAAATAGCACCAGACGACGAAATTTCAAAATGGGTCATTTGGCCCCTGTCCGTCTCTCTAGTGTCAAACTATATGAAACATTTTCGGTTTATTAAAATAGCACATAGATATATTTAAATATAAGAGTGTTTTTTAAAGTACTCCTTTATTCTTTTGAAAAGCAAAAATAACCAAATGTAAGGCGAAAAAATTCTTACGAAAATTTCAAACCCATCAATTGTTTTGTATTGATAAAACTTTCTTTGTCATTTGATCGATGGCCCCTTGTCCATTAGGGCCTTTTAGACGCTGTCCTTTTATTTATTGTATACTTTAACAATCAGTGCAGACTTCGACAGAGAACTTTGTGCTTGATGAACAAACAAAAATAATATTGCGAAATCATGTCCAAAGTTTAACTTTTTTCTTTGAATAATAAATTGATAGGAAATGAAAAATAATAAAAAAAATATTTAAGCCTTTTCTAATTTTAAATATAAATAAAATTTATCATTTCATTTCGCTAATCAAAGCGAGATTGTAAGTTGCGAACGAAGCGCAGTGGGCGGCTTGCTGAAGGTGCCAATATATTTCCTGACGCTTGAACGGTCAGGTAATTGTGGTTGAAAGTTATCTCGGAGAGCGAACGTGAGAAGAATACTAAACAGAGTGTGGTTCTTGTGCAAATTATGAATGTTCTCGATGTTTACCTTTCTTCTACAATTTGTTCAGGGAATTAACGGCTGGAATCGACTCGTGTTACGTCAACGTCAAAAAAAAAATCCAAACAATTTTTTTTCTTATAAAAATTTTATATTTCTTATATATATTATACTGTTTCATATAAATTATTTATAGAATAAAATCATAAATTCCACGTAACTTATTTAAAAAAAAATCGTATGCTTAAAAACAGTTAATCATTTTATTAAAATTGGATCACTCTATAAAAATTATAGTTATTATTATTAAAAAATGTGTTAGTTTTATTTCATTGTATTTAACAAAAAACAACTTAGATAAGTAGTTAATTTTGCTAATAGAATTCAAATTTTATTTCAGTATACTTCTGAAAATATTTTTCCAAGATAACTTTCGCTTAGTAAATTCAATATCGTAATAGAATACCATTGTATTGGATTGGACGTCCTGCTTCGTGCATCTTAATACATTTCAGAATATTAATCCAAAGATTTTTAAGACTTTCCGCAAACGACATAGTGGGCTTACTCGACGCGACTGTCATCGCAGAAAAAAAAAAACATATAAACCGATCAGAAGGATTTCCAATACCCCACGAACGCCTATATTCCACTCTATCGATCGAACGTGAAAACGCTCATTTTTTCGTTTTATGTTTTCAAAGTGAAAAATCTCTTTAAATTCTCTGTCATCTTTATAATTCACGTAATATACATAAGACTTAAAATATACGCTCACATACTTATATCGGTAAGTGTACTATAAAATAGTTGAGTTTGTGCCAAGAAGTATTATTTTTACTTTTTTTACAAGTTACCGGAAGTCTCTGTTGAGTATCAAAGGTTGCTTGAATCTCACTGACGTAGACTTTGTTTAAGTTATTTACTTTAGAGAGTGCTCATTAGCTAAATGACCGTGTCTTATTGAAACAGTAATCAAAAGGAGATCTAACTTTGTAATGTTATAGTTTCGGAAAATATTTTGACTTTTTATGGAAAAATAAATGTCATTTCCTTTTACTACTTTAAACGTTTGGTAGACATTTTTTATTTACTTTTATTGAAAAATTGCAATTTTCGCGAAATTAAAAATGATTGTTTCATAAAAGAAAATTGTTAGAAGTAATTCGTTGCTTGTAATAGTTAAATGTGCATAAAAAGCGTTTTACGCATATCATTTTGCAATTAAATGTATGTTACATATAGTGTTATTATAAAATAATGATTTAAAATTACAAAAGAGTATTATATAATTATTTGTACTATTTAGATTAAATTTGATATATGTATTTTTGTAGTTTAAACATTGGTTGATTTTTATGAAAATAACAACAGAAAATAATTATATTATTTTTAAAAAAAAATTAACAAAATGAAGATATATAATTATGAAACTTTTTCTTACAGATTTACTGCATTGCATGCCAAGTATAAGGACAGTTACATAGTCAAGACAATGGCACAATTCCGACCAGGAAGTAAGTACAGAGCTGCCGGTTGACAAACACATTTTAAAAACAAGACAACCCACGCGATCTTATCCGTTTTACATTTACCCACAGTTCCACTACGATGAATGAATGTTGTAGTTTATATCACTTTGTAAAATATGAGATGTTCGCTTATAAAATTATAGGTACTTCTATATCATATTTTTTCTAAAAATGTTGAAAATAAAATGTTGTGATTTCGATTGTAATCGACCAGATCAACAAAAAATAACAACCAGCTTTTACAAAATATCTGTGTAAACAGGTTGACTGACGAATTACTATCAATATTTAAGGACGTGATATTTGACGATTATATGTATACATCCATTCGCAAGTTATTTAATTTTTTGCATTTATATATTTTGTAAACAGGATATAACCGTAATAACATTAAGCCAGAAGGTTCCATGAGACTAAATGGTTCAAAAAATAGTTCTCGGTGTTTTAAAATACTTTTTATCTGCATACAATATGCTATTCTAAGACTAATTTACATATTTTTGTTTTGTCTTAGAGACAAAATTAATGTTCTGTATGGTAAATTTAACTGAAATAGGTTTAATGGTTGAATCGTAAAATTGAAATAGACAGCTAATAAATTTACTCGCGCTCAATATAAAAAAGCGCTAGCGGCTGAAAGTTCGATACTACATAATATGACAAATATTAGTGTTGGCCAAATATATATTTATCGTGGTCTGGATGGTTGTGCGTGTGTTTTTTGTGTACTTGCGAGTAACCTATAGGTACAGAATTCACATCTTATGGGAAGCCGTGCAGGCTTTCCGAGGCTTTTATTTATAAAATAATATCACGCTTTTCGTTACTGTTTTTGTTTAGTAATTGTAACTGATGGACGAAAGCATTTTTTTTTTTTTGGTAAAGGTTAAGATTTAGAAATTTTGTACTTGATACCTTGCTTTGTAATAACAAATCCATCTATCTGTCACTGTTGAAATGTTAGTAATTATGCTGCTTAAATTACATCAAATGTAAATAATGACAATTACTTCAATTTTAAAAAACACACAAATAACCGTTTATTACTGTAGCGACTCATTTTATACAATGAATTCAGTTCGGAATGCAAATCTATCAAGAGGAATTTTTGTTAAAAAATTCTTTCCAGTATTTTTTCCCGATCATGAATATATTCGCCGCTCTACAAATATATTTTTATGTGACAAAGTTAATGGTTTTAAATAGATTTTTACAAAAATGTATTAACGTTTATGTATTAACTAAATACCTATCATAAAAAGTATTTTATGAAATTGGAATATTTTTGTTGATAGAGTTATGCTTCAACAAACAAACTCTTTAGCTTTATAATATTATAATTAATAATGTATTAGATACTATTATATAAGAATAAATCTTTTTAAAGGATGTTATGTATGTTAAACGAAATAAAAAACCATACATATATCTACGTCATCGTCCAATTTTAGTAATATAGTATATTTTAGTTAAATCGAACACTTTAAATTATACATTTTGTCAAAATAAAAAAATTGCTGTATATATTGCTGTGTGTATATATATATATATAAATGAATCGCTGAATGTGTTGCTAAGCGCAAATCTCGTGAGCGGCTGAACCGATTTCGCTAATTCTTCTTTCTTTATTTTTTTATAATATTTCTTGAAGTACGATAATGGTTGTTACGGAGAGAAAAATTTAAAAAATTCCCTGAAAAGTCTAAAAACAACACTTTTCTATTCCTATACAAAAGATTCGTAATAATACTTGAGTCAATTTGAACTTTAATACCATACCATAAAGTTAAAGTGTTAGAGGAGGGGTTCCGGGAAGGATAAGTATTTTAAAGAATCGACTGTTAGGCGGTACGAAGTTCGCCGGGTCAGCTAGTAACCTAATAAAGATAAATATTAAAAGAATATTATAGAATTCGAGATCTATGTATTGTAAGCAACTTATGTAGGTATGCATATTGAAAACAACTTGCGTGCGCATGTGTGAGCACGAGTGCATGTGTGTGTTTGGGTTTCGGTGTTTCGTAAATACAATTTTCAATTACAATGTATGTATTATGACAAAGTTAAAAGAGCTATTACCTCGTTTGCCATTTCTATTTTAAGATATCCATATAATATACATATATGACGAAATTTATGATGATTCAAAATTATATGAACAGTCTTTTTTTGAAATATGATCGTTTTCTTTTTTTACTTTAACTTTAACCTGGAATCAAAATTAAGGGAAAAAAAAAGAATTTTAAAGACCACCCTCAGAAGCCGCGCTATATCGGTGTAAAAGCGGAATACAGATGAACTTCGATCGTTTGTAACTTAAGCCGACAATCTAATGGTAATCGTTTTGAAAAACGTCCGCAAGCGATCCCACTACGATGTTCGAAGTATCCGCAGATATTATATTTTTATCGGCTTATTTAATTAATATTTTCATTCTGTCTTAGAACTTTATAAAAAATACTAGCTTCTGCGCGCGACTTCGTCGGCGTGTACTCCGCTCCTATTGGTCTTAGCGTGATGATATATAGCCTATAGCCTTCCTCGATAAATGGGCTATCTAACACTGAAAGAATTTTTCAAATCGGACCAGTAGATCCTGAGATTAGCGCGTTCAAACAAACAAACAAACAAACAAACAAACAAACAAACAAACAAACAATCAAACAAACTCTTCAGCTTTATTATATTAGTATAGATAAGTCCGAAATTGATTGGTAGCAAGTGCATTGAACAAGTGACTATGGCGCTTGAAATAATGCATACTATAAAAAACTCAAAATAACACATAACAAATATAACAAATATTTCGTCTATATATAGTAATAAAGTAAATTGATAACAAAGTATATTCCATCAATATATTTTTGAAGTGAAACTTCTTTCCGCTAATGCGGCAACGCGACACGCGGTCAGTGCTTGGATGGGTGGCCGCCTGGAAACACCGCGTGATGTTAGCTTTTTGTTTTTTTTTTTTTTTTCATTAATTTTTGTATATTTTCAATTAGTTTGCCAAAGAAGTTTCTCATCTGAAATGTGTACTTTGAACGCACGCAATTTTTATTTAAAACTAGCTGACCCGGCGAACTTCGTACCGCCTAAGAGTCGATTCTTTAATTTTTTACTTTTTTTAATACTTATCCTTCTCGGAACCCCTCCACTAACACTAAAACCTTATGTTATGGTATTAAAGTTCAAATTGAAATATTTTGTATGAGAATATAGAAAAGTGTTGTTTTTAGACTTTTTCAGGGAATTTTTTAGATTTTTCTATCCGTAACAACCATCCTCGTACTTCAAGGAATATTATAAAATAAGGATTAGCGAAATCGGTTCAGCTGCTCTCCAGATTTGCGCTTAGCAACACATTCAGCGATTCATTTTTATATATATATAGAGATTACGTAAAGTAGGTTTAAAGATTAAAAACGGGCGCGGTGACTATTTTCTAAAATAAATATCTTTAACGTACGTAATTAGACTTGCTTCAGTTTTATCATAAGAATAAATCATAATAATGCGATGAAAATAATAATGACGTACTTATAATAGGTGTTTAAGCTTCGGGGACATAGAAACAAAACCGATATACGTTTATTCCCTGACAGCTGAGCTCTTAGGTGATTGTGGCAGAAACTTTTATCGGATGTTGAACGTGCACGAAATAGTGATTCCCGTGAGCTCACCTGTCTACAAAGATGTACAAACGTTGACTGAAAAAGACAACGCTTAATTACTGTTCCATTCAATTCTATAATCGCATTTATTACCGTCGTATTGTAAAGCGAAAATTCTACATTCTATTTTACATCGTTAAACAATTTTTTTCGAATTGTGTTACATTTAATTGAATTTGCGAACCCTTTTAATTCTATAATTTCAAACTATTTTAAATACAAATAATTTTTAGTTCAATCAAACATCACGAATAGATTCGTTACTCATATCTTGGTCTTATTTAGATTCTTTAGTTCTTGAAATTTTTGGACGACCTCAACTATTCCGGTTTTAAGTGCCATAAATGCAAAAGCATTTATGCTACGATTTTTTTTTATAATATGGAAGCAATTATAAAATCACTAAAATTCATTAGTAATTTATGAATCATTTGTCACCGCCATCAAAAAAAATCGATTATACACTGGCAATCGTTTTTTAAATGGTAAGTAAAAGAGGATCGAAAAGACTAATCTCATTTAACCAAAAATGAATTCCAGCAACATCTATTAGATAAAAAGTTGCGTAGCGGTGATGTCTTAGAAACAGGCAAACCACTACCCACTAAAAATTACGTAATAGAACCAATATACTTCCTCCATAAATTTTGTTGCATACATTTTATGTACAATGAGAGTAAACGAAAGTAGCGGTAAGAAATTAAGTAAAATATATTTGAGACACAATAATTCTTTAAAATACAAAGGAAATAAAACAGATATCAACATCACTAGCATCGCGTTTCACTTTACATTCATTTCTATCATATAAGTGCGAGACAACGCGTATCGGTCTACCACCTATGCTTACACCGTCGGCAACATTCGAACTTATCGTAGTTTATTTTGAGAATTCTAGTAAAACCAGATAGTCGTACAATTTAGATAAACCCACAATATTGTTGTTGTTTTTGTCATCTTTAAACGATTTCATTGATTGATTGATTCAGCGTGTAACATCCCACAGCTGCGCATAGGCCTCTTTTTCCATATAGGAGAAGGGTAAATGGTAATCAAAGTCAATGATACATGTATTATTTAAAAAAAAATGTGTGCAAAAATGTCTTTATAGGTACTTGTATAATTTTACATTATTTTTACACTCAATGTGCACGTAATTTATTTTCTTTTAAAATATCTAATCAGTTACATAACGGTGTATATTGCATTCAGATCCCATCGCTAAGAGAAACTCGAGTGAGATGTAGGTATGGGTGGGTGTTCGCGATCGTAGCGAGCTCATGATATCAGTAATGGCCACTCGAGCTATCTGCTCAACCGTTATTCTCAACAAATCTTCCATATTGCGGCCAACTGAAGCTCAATCAATACAGTGCGCTGGAAGGTTAGTTTATTCCTTTGTTCGTGTTTACCATAGCATTTTCTATTCTGGAATAAGCTTTCTAGCAGTAGCATTTTTGAGAAATGTTTGTGGCATATTTAAATTTTATACTCTTTATTTTAGTTCTCTTTTCAGGTCACTACTATCTATGTCACGGTTTTTCTATATGGAAGACGTAGAAATTAAGTGTCAACGTAATACTACTTTTTAACTATATAATAAAGATTAATTCGGTGGCATTCTTAAAGTTCATAAAAATTTGTCCACGTTTTTCAAAGATGTAAAAATTCAGGGCGAAGGTTTGTTTAGGGCGGTGTTAGGATTAAGCGGTACCGTTAAAGCAGTGACAGAGGCCGGGCTGCAAAGGGGAGGCGCCGAGGTGAGTAATTGCTACAATCACTGCCAAGCCAACTAAGCAATGATCGGGAGAAATTCAACCTACATCGACATTACGTCTTATTTATTTCATTGCCGCCGTAATTTATGGTATTCTGATGAATTAGGAAATGGTTTCTCGGCTTGTTATTTATTCAATTCGAATCGCAATTAAATATATTTTCGTTTCATTAGTCATTCGGTACGAGGTCTTTTATGGTTCTTAACATTGTATGATAAGATAAAAACAGATCAGAAAAAAGTATAGTCATCAGTGCCTTGATGACACTTTACAAAGACCGTTTTTTTTACTATTTTTGGTTTTTGTTAAATGGTTTTTGTAATGAAATCAACACCTTTTATAATCTTTTGAATTCAATTTCATTTAGTGCAATATTACGATATGGTAAAATATTATTGAATACAGAAATTATATTTCAAAATGAATTTAAGTATTTAACTTGATCTGGTTACGTAAAGACTTAATCAGTATAAAAAGAGTAAAATAAATCAGAACAGGCATTTCCTCAGTAAATAAAAGTCATTGGTTTTAAAACCGATGTGATTTAAAATTGTGCATGTATTGAATCCAGTTATTTCGTTACCGTTGTGGTCATTTGTGTAAATGTATAAAACCACTATAAAACAAACAAATCCACTGAGGATTGTTTTAAATATTTTTAACATTCTTGTAATTTATAAATTTTCAAGTTGTTTATGGATTTAGCTAATGAAGATAACGAAGTTCGTTTGATGAAAAATGTAACATGGTTGACTAGCTTTTAAATTCCTCTGCAACTGAGGTGGTAGTCTGTGAGATACCACTGACTATTCCTACCATCACCATTTCTAAATGTGGAATTATGAAGTGCACTCTCGCTCAGTACTTTCCTAAAACGTAAAAAACTCACGGCCGGAAGACCGCATCGTGCTAAATTTTTGTGCTACGAGTTATCGATATCTCAGAGACTTAAGCAATAAATACTGAGTTCTAATAGACGTTACATCAACGTGTTAATTTCCTTGTATCTGTAGTGCGTATCTTCCATATATTATCATCTATACTTGCTTAGTGTCAACATCAAAATCAAAATATCTTTATTCAAATAGGCTTCAAAAGCAACTTCGAATCGTCATTTTACAAATTAAAATTTTTATTATTTTCCAAAGTAAAGCTACCACCGCTTCAGAATGTAGGCTTTGCAGAGAAGAATCGGAAATTGGTAATATTTTGCATGAAATACATTGTCACTAAGTCCACAGTCACACATCTTAATCATTTACGTAATCCTGCACTATATTAACCTTAATAATAATGTGCGAATAATAAGCTTTAGCTATTAATTTCTTTTTGCATATATTCATATTGTTGTATATTGTATAATATCTAACTATTTAGCATCGTAAGTTTCGATTCCCGACAGACACATATATTGGTACGGAAATTTACAATGTTTATTATCTACATGCCAAGAAGCTAGCCAAATACGGCCTAAAAGTTATCGTTTTATCTGACAAGTAAAATAATCGGTGTCTCAATAGGTCGTTCTTCGGCTTTCGAAATCAATCAAAGGAGCGACCGAAACATAACTGCCGATTTTTTTCGAAATTTAGTTCATCCATCATTGATATGACGAATTTATAATGATCCACTACCAATAGACCTGCGTTTGACAGTTCAAAGAGTTCTGGGCTGATTTATCCCTTCGTCAACCTCAATCGTAATATGAAAGACCACCAGGAAGAACTCTGGGAAGACTGTAAATTTTAGTGTATTAAAATCGTGAAGCGAGACTGAACTATACCAAAATGAACAGTGTGATCTCATTATTTTTTCTGTTGTAATTACTAAATTATGTAATAAATAAAAAAAGAAAAGAAAATTTAAAGTCTTTTGTTGTCAATGTCAATTCCATTCAAACCACACAGATATTTGTTAAAAATCGATATATCAGTTAAATACAAAATAAATATTTAGTTTTATTTATATACATCCTTATTGTATAGTAAAAATTAACTAAGTCCATTGATATCTATTTTATATTAATTTTTGTTTTAATGTCTACATATAAAAAATAGGCACATTTTAATTTGACGTCTGGCAGACTACGCCTCAGTCAAATATTAACAACAAACTTGCCTCAGCTGCAGAAGGATATAAAAATAGATCATCATAATAATAGCTTACAATGCATCAGTAAGTAAAATATAGGTAATTATAGTTGAGAACGGTTCCTGATTATTAAACACAAACATGAGGTAAGTTAAGACTTGCGAGCCGAGATAGCAAAGAGAGTTTTCCGCTTATGCAACACAACGGTCGGCTTGTCGCAAACGAAATAAAACCGACTTCAATTACCTCTAGATCTAATACGACGTAGGTAGTCGGTAAGACGAACTATTTAATACGCGTTATTAGAGATAACTCTAAAATAAGTCGTCAGATCTCCATGAATTTTAAAATGGGACCACAGTCAAGCACCAATTTTCGATTTAAAAAAAATCATCAAAATTGGTACAGCCAGTATAAAGTTATGCCATAACAGACATAAAAAAATAGAAATGGAATTTAGAACCTTCTCCTCTTTTCAAGTTGGTTAATAAATAAATAGATACAAAAGTTTAGCAATTAGACAGACAATTTTGCATTAAGTACAGGGTTAGGGATTAGGTACATTGAAAACAGCAATGTTTAATAGTACAGTAGAACACACACAAATAAAAAAAAATTGCGTGCGTACAAAGTACACATGTCAAAAGTGAAACTTTTGGCAAACTAATTAAAAAAAAAAGTAATTAATAATACGAATTTAAAATAATAAAAAAATAATTAGAAAAAAAAAACAAAAAGTCAACCTCACGCGGTGTTCCCAGACGGTCACCCATCCAAGTACTGAACGTCATGACGCTTCCGCGTTACCGGTCGCTCAAATTTTACCCCTCATGCACCTAAAGAAGTTTCACTTCAAAAATCTGTTCATACATTTACAGACATGCAAAATGTAATTATGATACACACAAATACTTATACACGTAGTCTGTAAACGTTATTAGAAATTACAGAGTTGCTTAGTAGTTTCAGTTTTTCTGAACGACATCAACTTACTAATTCAAAATACAAGTTGTGTGTAATATTAAATATCTAAACTGAAGATTTTTAAAGTTTTCTTTTGTTCCGTTATAAAGTCGACGTACTTATAAAAGCTTCAAGGCGAAACTTCTGCCTTCTTCGGCTGCACTAGTTAATCGAAGTATGTATTAACAAAATATATGAAGTAAATTTTCTTCGATAAATTTAACTAGCTATTTTCTTACAGCTAAAGTTAAAAATAAAATATATTTTGCACCTACTAGTACATCAATACTATGAAGAAAAATTTTATGTTTCTTTATTAAGTATTGAATAATTAATTATTTCTATGAATGCGTAACCAAATTAGATTAACTAGTTTACGTAAAAAAATTGATTTTCCAGAGGTAAAAACTTTATATAATAATACGTTATGACTTCTTGAACTGAACAAGAAACCGTAGCTGCTAGAAAGAAGGAAGGTTTAATCGCGTTTATACTTGGGAATATAACTTGTTCCTATAAATGTGCATACATTTTGCAATCTGCTTGTTTGTGTTTCTGAATGTGTAGTAGGTATAATGGTAAATCATCATATACCCAGTACATTACTAATACTTCTTGTATAATCAATAGTTACAGCCAGTCAGTCAGTCAGTTCAGCCTATTGCAGTCCCCTGCTGGACATAGGCCTCCACAAGTTCGCGACTGACATCTTGGTTTTCCGCAATCCACATCCAGCCTACACCGGCAGTGTTACGTAGATGGTCGGTACAACGGACTGAAGGACGTCCCGCGCTACGTTTGTTAAGACGCAGTCTCCACTCCACGAAACGTCTGCTCCAACGTCTATCGGTTTTGTGACCGAGGTGTCTCATTTCTATTTATTTCTTTTCGTTCTCTTTCGGATGTTCTCGTTTCTAATCCTAACTTTGAGAGAAACCCCAAGCATAACCCGTTCCATTGCACATTGAGTGACTTTAAACTTGTGGACCAGCCTCTTCATCAGTGTCAACGTCTCGGCTCCATATGTTAACACAGGCAGGATGCATTGTTCGAAGACTTTTGTCTTCAAGCATTGCGGAATCTTCGAAGACTCGAAAAAGTCTGCCAAATGCCGCCCAGCCCAACTGAACTCTCCTATCAGCTTCCTTCTCAAAATTGTTGCAGCCTAGTTGAATGGTATCGCCTAGGTAAACATAATAATACTGAACAAGTTCGAGAAGGGTACCATCAACCAATACCGGTCTCGGTATAACTTGGTTGTTAAACATAGCTTTCGTTTTCAGGATCATACCGAGACTGACTCGTCGGGAGGACTCGTTTAGGCTGCCCAGCATTTGGCCTAGGTCATCCAACGTCTCCGCAAATATGACGATATCGTTGGCGAAACGAAGATGCGAGATGAACTCGCCATTGACGTCCTTGTCCCCCCAATCCAATGTCTTAAAGACATCCTCCAGTGCAGTGCTAAACAGTTTCGGAGACATTACATCGTCCTGTCTTACCCCGCGATGAAGGAAATCAGGTCTCGTTCGATGGTCCTGGATATGAACGGTCATCGTCGCCGCGTCGTACATACATCTTAGTACCTCGATACATCGCCAGTCGATATGTCGATATGATCTGCAGAGAATCCAGGACAACCCAGGTCTCAACAGAGCCAAAGGCTTTCTCGTAGTCCATAAACACCATACACAGTGGCTGATTATATTCTTCTGTCTTTTAAATAATCTGCCGAACAGTAAAGCTGTCGCCGCGTTGGCGCAGCGGTTAGAGCACTGGATTGCGATTGGCTGTTGCGGGTTCGGTTACAGGTTCGATCCCCGTACACGACAACATTATTTTGTATTGGCCATACAGATGTTTACCGTGAACTGCGTGTTTGTGCAGTCCTTGTGGGTCTCCCCACCGTGCCTCGGAGAGCACGTTAAGCCGTCGGTCCCGGTTGTTATCATGTACACCTGATAGCGATCGTTACTCATAGTAGGGGAATATATATTTGGGTTGTCTGGAAGAAATGGCTAAATAGCCATAAGTCCGCCCATTGTACTTCACAGTCTGTAAATGATGTTTGTAGTTGTGATGTACAATAAAGTATAAATAAATAAATAATAAATAAGTAGCTGTGGTCTACGGTGCTATAGCCATGTCGAAACCCAGCCTGCTCCAGTGATTCGAATTCGTCGAGTCTTGTGGCGAGACGATTTGTAACGTCCCTCGAAAAAGCTTATAGACGTGGCTCAGAAGTGAGATCGGTCTGTAATTCTTCAAGAGAGAATTATCGCCTCTCTTGTAGAACAGTACCACTAAACTCCTAGACCACACCTCCGGGGTGGAACCCCGGTGGTAGACGGCGTTAAAGAGTTTCGCCAAGGCTTTTAAGACAAGTCCTGACAGTGACAGAGTGATCCCTAGCACTCTCCAATCAATAGTTGCACATAATTTTCATTTTTTTACTTGTGTTATTTTGGTTGCTTTATTTAAAAGTATGTACAGACTTAATACTATAAAGAGTATTGATTCAAAATGACTAAATCTCCTACGATCTCTGATTTTATTTACATACTTGATGGAATCGTAATCGACCTGTTTATGTACATAAACATATGAGATTAAATAAAAGAATATTAGAGATGTCAGAAAAAAAATACAATTTACATTTACCAATCATTTTGACGTATTACACCAGTATCAATAGTCGTAACTTTTTCTAAGTATATACACAAAAATATAGTATTATTAGAATATATATTGATCACAAAAATTATTTCTTACAGGATGTGTTTCTAATTATTATTCGCTAATACGATATCAATCACTATTTTTAGGTCTAATTTGACCGGACTAATAAAATAGTTCTCTGAAAACAAATACATTGTGTATTTGATTTTTTATCTACTAACTCAAAAAGCAATAGATTATGACTTGTATATTAATACCATACCTAAGTTTTAAATTACCATTTATAATCAAATGTATTTATAATTCGGTATACTTATTTATAATTTATTAAAATTATTTCTTACTCGTGCACTTTTTGTAATTTTATACTTTTTCTGTCAGAATAAATATGCAAAGTATTTAATATTAGTAAATGGAAACTATTGTGTTTTATATCGTTTTTATAAATTCCTACAAATATTATAAATCAGTTAATCCAGCTAACATTGAAAAAATCCAAACGTCATTTTAAGGCAGGGTCTTTGTAATACCTTGATGGTATTAAAATGTTTGAAAAACGTTGCTATACGTCTACCTTATGTGAAAACCTTCTTAAATGCAAATAGACATTCACACACCGACCGCCCCTACACCATTGAGTCGCACATTATTGTGCCTGTTCAAGCAGATAAATACGCGCTGCGGTAGAATCTTTTACGCGTATTCCTTCTGTATAGTACATTATACCTATCTTGTTTATTTAAGCTTCCTTTACTAGAATCGAAATAATACGTATAACATTTATATAAATGGAATAACATCTTAATTATATTGTAACTTTTGTAAAGAAATATTACTATTTTAAGCGTTTTTAAGCGTTTTTTTGACACCGCGTTGGCGCAGCGGTTAGAGCACTGGATTGCGATTGGCTGTTGCGCGGGCGGTTGCGGGTTCGATTCCCGCACACGACAACATTTGTATTGGCCATACAGATGTTTGCCGTGGTCCGTGGGTGTTTGTGCAGTCCTTGTGGGTTACCCCACCGTGCCTCGGAGAGCACGTTAAGCCGTCGGTCCCGGTTGTTATCATGTACACCTGATAGCGATCGTTACTCATAGTAGGGAATATATCCGCCAACCCGCATTGGAGCAGCGTGGTGGATTAAGCTCCGATCCTTCTCCTATATGGAGAAGAGGCCTATGCCCAACAGTGGGATATTAGAGGCTGAATCGTGATCGAAGTGTTTTAAAGAAAATTTTACAGCTAATAAAAAGAGCTTAATACTTTATTGTTAATACACAATACAACACTCATCAAAAGTGTAAATTCAAATAGCAACATGAATATTCCGTTTAGTTACCGTAAATGTAATTACATTTTCAAGTTTGTAAAGACGACAGTGCTCAGTTTGTAGATTTAGAGCTTGACCCATTCCCCGAGGAGAAGGATAAATGAGACGCGAGGTAGCGATACTAATTATCCCATAGGTAGATCCGTTCTCCAGTTGCGCTCGCATTAAATCTTACTTGGCATTATTCCCCACAATCTTGTTAATTATATTATTACGTAAGTAATCGTTTATCGCAACCTCCGTACTTAACGTGGTTCTACAAAGGATATAAAAGTGTATACATTCAATTGAAAGATTAAAAAGTGTTGTGTTTTAAAATATAATTCTCTAAAAAATATTCAGGCTGCAAATGAACGTATAGAAGGCATAATTCGATCAGGTTTGCAAAATAACATAGCGTCAGATAGCTGTGTAGCTATTGCAATCCGATAGAAAATGTTCACAGACAAAGCTTAGTTTAACGAGGCTTTCGAAGGCGACAGAGTTGAATAATTGCGGGAAACCCAATGACGAGCGATGTACAGATTTGGAGTATTTTAGCGTGCAATAGTTTTAAAAACAACGTAAAGAGATCCTTTCAACTAAAACATGTCACTTTTTTATGGAAATTAATTTATGTGTGTTTCTATAGTGTTCAGATTTTTCTATCGAATATATTTTCTGAAATATATTCGATAGAAATATCGATATGATCGATATATTTGGCACCACATTTCCGCATTTTAGGAACCAAGTCCATAATCTTGCTTTCTATTTACCATCTGCTAGTCGCCGTGCTTTTTAGATAGATGTACTTGATGTAAGTTTTGTAGCATTTGTTTAGTCACTGTTTTATATATAACTTATTTTATGTTTTGTCTACTGTATTGTGTTTTATTATAATTATGCATGCGGTGTTTACCTACATTAGTTGTGCACTTAGATTAAGCATAATGTATGTTCCGTTTTGTAATGAATGTCATAGTGTAATAACTGCTGATAAATCAATAAATAAATAAATAAAATAAATCCTAAACACAAAATAATTGGTCTAAGATCCGGAATATAACAAAATCTTCCCTCATCTGTTAATAAAATGAAACAATTTTTTTATAGGCTGATTTCAATATTGTGAATTTATAAAAACAACCTCTGCCACCATAAGCCTGCTGCAAATAATAACACTTAAAAAAAAATTTTTTTTCTTCTAAAAAATCTTTTCCCTCTCATGTTAATTACACGTAGTAAGCTAAAACCGTCAATATTTTACATTATATACCTGACTATAGTAGGCACCCATCTCTATGATTGCTATACTTACCTGCAGCCAGGTTACTCTGACTGAGGTTACTGACCTGGCTGCAGATAAGTGTAGCAATCATAGAGATGGCTGCCTACTACAGTCAGGTATATAATGTAAAATATTAACGGTTTTAGCTTACTACATGTAATTAACATGAGAGGGAAAAGCTAAAAAAAAAAAAAAAATTGCAGCAGGCTTATGGTGGCAGAGGTTGTTTTTATAAACTCACAATATTTAAATAAGCCTATAAAAAATTGTTTCATCTAATTAACAGATGAGGGAAGATTTACCTTCTCGGATCTTAGACCAAATCATTTAATTTTCTAAAAACATGTTTATTACTATTGATAGATTGTTAACATACTGAGACGTGGACACTAACGAAGGGACTGGTCCACAAGTTTAAAGTCGCTCAACGTACAATGAATCGGGCTATGCTCGGGGTTTCTCTTAAAGATAGGATTAGAAACGAGAACATCCGAAAGAGAATGAAAGTAAACGACATAGCCCATAGGATTAGCAAGTTGCAGTGGGTTCACCTGTGTCATAGGACCAGTAGCCGTTAGAGCAAATGTATCCTGAAGTGGAGACCGCGTTTTGACAAGCGCATTGTGGGACGTCGTCCTGCCCGCTCGCTGGACCGACGATCTACGTAAGATTGTGTGTGTAGGCTGGATAAGGATTGCAGAAATCCGGGAAATCTGGCGTGAACTTGGGGAGGCCTTTGTCCAGCAGTGGACTGCAATAGGTTGAACTGACTGACTGACAGGACCTTCCTCACTTACCTGGTAAACTAGGCAGAAGTAATGACAACTTGAGTTAGTGTTATAAGTTTATTATTTTCATTATAATCGTTAGAATAAGTATGAAGGTCGTCAATTTTTTTATCAGCGTATAAAAAAACCGATTGGAAATAATTATGCGACAATTTAATTGACGACGCGT